>CM033470.1:256017613-256367613 GCA_019447015.1 Hymenochirus boettgeri | reverse complement strand
TGCACCAGCTGTCAACCCCTGCCCCCTCAACTATCCATACCCCAGTCAATCCACCCTGCCAACACATAACCTCAAATACCACCCCCAACACCACAATCCCATTTCTATAATGTAGTCCGTCCCCCCCAACAGCATGGTCCGTTTCTATAAAAATATAGAGGAACATTATTTACCAGCCTGTAATCCCGCTGCCTCAGCCTGCAATGCAACTCCAACTACCAGGGAGTTGCATTGGGGGCTTGGATATAGCCATGTCTGTGATAGGGCTGAGAGGCAGCCAATCACAGACATGGCTGCCGGCTATTGAAACAGCTGAGGGATTCCGGGCTGGTAAGTAAGTTTCTTTCTATCTTTATTTTAACAAACTGACCATGTGGTTCGGGTTGGGAGGGGGAGAACTACATTACAGAAAAAGGATTTAATGTTAAGTTAAATATACTGCGTGATGGATCTGGATGGTGGGAAGGAGGGTGGGATTGGCTCCAGAGCGCATGCCGACATACCTCTCAGAGGCAAGAGAAGAGGCAGAAACCTTTTTTCATCAAGACAGCTCCTACTCTTCAGTTTCCTGCAGTTTACACAAACACTGCAGAGGAACCATTTGGAGCAAAGATGTAAGGTAAGTATTTTTACACACTACACAGTGGGGCCAGTATGGAGTTAAACTATAGTTTTGGGAGTGGACATGCTCTTTAAATATATGCGCTCCCTGGCGGTAGGACCTCTATCCCACTACCTTCTTGTGCTCTTTTGACCTGGGAGGGGATGATTGCACAGCTTAGGTGACATTGCTACCTGATCACAGACTCACAGTTGTAATTGTTCAGCTGGGTGGGTGGCCAGGGGTGTATGAGGTGGTGTACATCTTACTTCTTAGTTATAATCGGCATGCTGTTATGTAGTAGCGTACCTATTATAAGAAAACTTTTATGGATAGATACCATAGGGATACATATGAGGAGTGAATTATATAAGGGATAATGCACCGGGATATTACACCACCTATATAGAAGCACAAGGCCGTAGGCAAAGTGCTTTTATACAGGGCAGAGAACTCCAAGGTGGCGTAATATCCTTATATTATAATGTAAAGGGGAGCATTATTTCTTATAATACATAAGTATCTGATTCCTTTGTCCCATTCGCATTTTAAATTGTGTCCCAATTCCCACCTTAATTTAAACCCCCCAAGCTAACTTCTGTAACTTAAACCCAGTAGATAGGAACATCCCAGCCCAGCATCTATGTGGGTAAACAAATCTTTGTGGAGGAGGAGGAGAGACATTGGTTATGAAGTGACAGGAAGCAGTTCCAGCAGGTTCTGTTAGTGAAGTTAAACACTGCAAAAAAAACGCTGAGTCATTGTTTAGGCATGAACACTGGAATGGAAGGAGCAGTGGGATAGAAGAAATACAAGAAATGAGTCACTTAGTGACATAGCGGAGTGATTTTTATAAGGATATACCACTGCAGCTCCCATTATAAATATCACACGTATGTATTAAATATGTATAGTGATTTCAGTTTTGTAAAATTATCCAAGCACTAGTAAGTTAATGAGCTTTGTGTGTTGTTGAAAAGAGACACATTTCTCTCACTGATCATTTCCAAAATGTCCAATCGATTTTTAGAAAGAGCTAGGTAGTAAACTTTTGGCCTATCAGAACAAAATATTGCCCTGTGTGTACACAACGTTTTCTGTGTTTTTAGTGTTATTCCTAATCATATAGGGAACTAATGTACAATAAAATATATGGGAAACCAATAATATACTTACATTATTCTGATGGTTAGATACTGGTTTGTAATTTGTTGTCACAGCCTTTTCTATCTGCTGAGATTGTCTTTTGGGCTTGGAAGATTCTTCGATTTGTTTTCTAGAATGGAAAAACAAAAATACATTAATACATTACTAAGAAAGGATCTGCCCATCTAATTTAATCATCTGGTAAACTTTATTAGGAAAAATATAAACCGGAACACAACCATTGATTGCTGAAGAATATTTTGCAGCTAAATTAGCAATTAAAAGTGATTTATACTTTTTTTTTCTTCAGTCAAGGCACAAGTAATATAATAATAAAGTGAGACTTACTGTGCACGCTCCTGCATCAGCATTTGCTATTTCTGCACCTAAGCTCATTTCTTCGCTCTAAACAGCCTCCTTTGTCAAACTAAGGCTGGGGCCTCACTAAAACTGCACAGAAAAAATAGAACGCATCAGCATTGTGTTTTTATGTGTGTTTGTGTTATTTCCTGCAGTCAGATTTTAAATGTATGCGTTAGCAAAGTGTGTAGTGACTTGGCAAGAATGGGTTAACTATTGGTATTAGTCCTTGCAAAGGACCAATAAAAATACCATTCCACCCTGGAACAGTCCTATTGTTTATATTATGATTAGTGAAGCATGGAACCAGATCTCCTTTTCCAGACAATGTGGGGCCGAACAGTGTATCTGGAATTCTCTTCAGCTAGGGGTCTGGTGGGTACCCTAAGAGGTCATTTTAAGGACAGTCATACATGTAAAATAAATGTATTTCGGTATTGGAATATGCAAGACAGAAAACAATATTATATTTGTGAATGGAAAGGAAGGCCCCTTAAAATGATACCCAACATGGAGCCCTTATTACCTTGCCAAGGCGAGCTACTAATATCTTGGGAAATATGTATTACACACATGTCATGTTTGGTATTGGAGGAATTGATAATTAATACAAGAGAGGAATATGTGGTCAATATCCCAATACAATGTACATGTCTACATTTATATGGAATCTGCCTAACTGAGAGGGAATGAATGCTTTTGGCTAGTCGTAAATCTGCACAATTCTAGACACTCCCACCTCATGCATAGCCCATAGGATGGGGGTGGTTCAACAAGGAGTTTAAAAATCCTTGTAGCCCCTATAACTTTGTTCATACTGAGGGGACATGCTAAAACCGTGTGTATGGAACCAATGTTTCTTCCCGCCCCAGGATACAGGACTTCTTCTAGTGAGTAGGGTCTGTGAATATTTTTATCCTTTTTATTTTATATAACTGTTGTACCTATTGTATGTCATTTTATTATACCATTTTCTTTTATTTTTGTATTATATGCACTGTCCACCTTTTAGAATATTAAATCTAAAATTTAATAAGTTTTGTCTTTGATGCTCTAAAAGGACTCAGTTAGCCTCTGATAAGTTTATATGTGGTTAAATGGAGTGTTTTGCAGTGTAAATGCTAATTAACTCTGTGACTGCTTGTGAAGGACTGGTGCTAATTAACCAGTTAGTTGCTGGAGTGAATGGTGTAGTGTTAACCATTTAGCTGCCAAAACAGGGGTGTGCATAGTCAGTGAGAGTCAAGAGTGTTTTGGGGCGTCTTTAAGGCCATAACTTAAAGTGGTGGCAGCGAGTACAGATTGATTGGTCAGATTACGTGCCCAGCGAACTGGCGTTCGTGAAAGTATGCATTTTAAATGGGTCAGAATGCAGCACACGGGGCTAGTTACAGGTTTAATACACAATGGTGTCACCTAGCAATGAATAATAGTCTGGGGTCGCAGAGGAA
Organism: Hymenochirus boettgeri; assembly: GCA_019447015.1. NCBI lineage: Eukaryota > Metazoa > Chordata > Amphibia > Anura > Pipidae > Hymenochirus > Hymenochirus boettgeri. Next base: position 256,364,055 of record CM033470.1, on the reverse strand, counting down.
TCATATCATTGCCTTGCGGCAATTAAACAAAACAGGAGCTCCATACTTAAAGCTGGTTCTTTACAACAAAGTCACAGGGTGTAGGCACAGCAAGAGCATGAAAATATTTCTTATTACAGTACTTACGCATATACAAAGTATAGATCTCTTTTAAGGGCACAGCACATAAAATGTTACTTGCTTATTGAAGGAAAACTAAATCTAAAAATAATGTTTTAAATAAGGCAGCAATCCAGCATTATGTATTGCTGTTTTAAATTTTCCAAACCTTTTAACTTAATTTCCATTGTGTTGTGAATTTTCTCGGCACAGGTGGAAAGTAAGTGAGGTTAGCGAGAAAATCCTGGTTTCCTCCAGATGGCAAGTGCCAGGAAATGCACAGATCACCTTCCCCTTTAATCAACTGCAGACCTAATGCTGGAGAAGTAGGGTAGGGGGACTTCCAATGATTTAACTACCTTCATCAAATGCAGAGCAAAGCCACAGCATGAAGTTAAGTAACTTTAAAAATACAAAGCTTTGATAACTAACCCAGAAATCCATAATATACGGTAATAAATTTAATGTAATAAAAGTAAAATGTGACAAATATTTCAGTTTAGTAGCTACTATTAAACATAGTCATATGAGACTTTAACAGATTAACATTTATTACATTTTGATTAAATATCAACATACCGATTACTGGGAAACAGTATCACTTTTTGCCAATGAATGATTAATATCATAGTTACAGATAATAAACCACTAATGAGTTTACCTTTTGGATAACAATTAGCCAAATAACTCATTCTTGCAGTTTTACTTCTGATTAAAAGTTTGACCACATTGTCACTCTCCTAAAAACTTCTTTGATACAAATTTTGCAGCCATTTTATCTGCCATCCTATGGGCTTTGTTGGTATACGCATGACGCATTTCAGACTAAACAGTCCTTAAAGGAGAACTAAAGTCCCAAGACAACATTGTCTCAATAGACAGAGCACATTCACAAACAAACAACAAGCTGTGTCTTACCTCTCCCTTTGCTGTGCATGCTGGGTGATTTATGAAAATAACCTGTGTTAACTAAGGGTCAGCTCCCATAATTCACCTTATCTGGGAACACCCAGCTAAGTGTGCGCCGGACACTGGAATCTGACAGCCAATCATGTTACAGCTCAGAGATCCCTCCCTCTGACACAGAACACAGATATCAGTGCAGTTTTTGTGTAAACACATTAGAAATGATCCTGTCCCTAACAATGATAAATTCCTATGCTTTTCATACAAAAAAGAAAACTAATCTTTGCAGTTTATGTCTTTGCTAGCATGGATAAAAGAAACAGAACATTTAACATTTCAGCAAAAAATAAAAGTATGGGGAATCGAACCAGCGACCTTCTATACTGTGTCTTTCTAAAAAGAAAGCTTACTACCTCTATGCCACATGGGCTAATAAGTAAAGAACCAGTACATGTAGAGTCTTTATCTTTTGCTAGACACATAATAAAAACAAAAAAAGGGAACATGGGGAATCGAACCTGTGTCCCAATAGTCTGATTTGTTTCCTAACCCAGCACTTTAGCAGAACACGCCACAGGTGAACTCTCCATCGATCGAAGTAAATGCAAGTAAAATCAGTTCACTATTTGTATTGCTACTGGAAGACTGTTTGCAATTCACGCTGGTTGGTACATAAATAACAGAGCTGCTATATATAAAGTTTGTACATATGTAGAAACTTCATATTTTTCTAGAAACATGGAAAAAAACAAACAAAAAAAGCACTAAACTCAGGCAGTAGACTATGTTATATTGTTCCATAAGTAAACTAGGGGATTTGAACTTGTGACTTCTTAGTCTTTTTGTTCCTAAACACACAGCATTTACATGGTGCGCCACCAGCAACTCAACTGTGATCACGGGTACATTTAGAAAGAGATGCTAGAAACTCTGCACATAGAGACAGTGAATCCTGGGGTCAGGGGGCGTGACTCTATGAAGCCAACATGGGTTATGAGTTGTACTGGCAACAACATGGAAGCCTCCTTTGTTATAGAATCGATTACTTATATCTACTAAATGCAAATAACTAGAGAAAAATCTTTCAATGTGTAGGTATTCTGGGGAGAAAAGCTTTCACATTAGGATCTGAAAAAACAAAGTTTAGTTCTCCTTTAATCATAGGCACTATACGGTTGCAGGCAATAAAATTTCAATTATCATTTGATGGCAATTCCTCATTATGATACAGCGTTAACAAATTTCCTTTTAGATAATTTTTTTTTGCACTTTTATTAGAAACACACAGAATATTGTAAGCTCTACGGGACAGGGGCCTCCTTTCCTCTTGTGGCAAGGGTCTAGTACTTTATATAATGTTTAATTTTTGTATTGAACTATTTATTTGGGTGTTCTGGTAGATACAGTAACAGACTTGTCTGTAGTGAACAATGCGAGGAAGCAAAGGCTAGAGCTAGCAAGATTTTGTCTTGTATAATGAGGGGATTAGATTCAAGAGAGAAAGGCCTTTCCAGTGCCCTCTTTAAAAGGCACTGGAAAGGCCTCATTTGGAATATGCAGTGCAGTTTTGGAATCCCATATACATCTTGGAAATAGAAGCAGTTCAGAGAATAATAAAGGGATGGAGGGGCTTGACTATGCAGGCAAATCAGACAAGTTAGGGCTGTTTACATTGGAAAAGCAATGTTTGCATGAGGATATGATAACTTTATACAAATATATTAATGGGCCATACAATGAACTCTCTGGTGCATTGTTCACTAATAGGTCACATCAGAGGACAAGTGGACATCCTTTGAGATTAGAAGAAAAGAAGTGTCATCATCAGGTTAGGAAAGGTTTCTTTACAGTGAAAATAGTGAAAATGTGGAACTGTCTTACAGCAGATGTGGTAATGGCAAGTCCATTGGATTGCTTTTAAAAGTGGCCTAGATAAGTTCCTAAAACGAAAAAAAATATTGAGAATTACTGGTATTAATACATATACTGTAGTTCTGCTTGATCCAGGGATACGTTCCGATTGCAATTTGGAGTCAGGAGGGAGCCTCCAGGAATGCCTTCCCAGAAACTAAAGGCTAAAGGTTCGTACACACCTGGCAATGTTCCCCAGACCCCCGACCGAACCCGCCGAGCGGCCGATAGTTGTGTGTGTATGCGTTCAATTGGGGGTCGTTTGGCGATCCATCAGGCGTATTGCTGAACGACCACCCACCCAACGCATACACGCGTGACTATCACCCGTTGCAGGTGTTTGTCGGGCTCAGGGGTCTTGTGAACATCATCAGGTTTGTACGAACCTTAAGTGTCCCACTTTCTGTTAATTAATTAATCACACAAACCAATCCATACAGCAGCAAGGATAATTATCCCCTCCCCAAAACAGTTACTGGTCTACTTTTTTCCATAGCCTGACCTTGGTGTTGGGTGCACACCTATTAAACCTACATCTAAATTCCTTAGTATATTACAAGTGTTTTCCCAATAATTTTTTCCATCAACAATACCTGACCGAGATACTTGGCCAAAACGTCCGTTTGTACACCATCGGGCCAGCGATCGCACAAAGCTTTAGGCTGTGCACACACATTCCAATATTTAGTCCCAGTTGATCATCACGGACAGAATTTTAGTCAATCAGATGAAATATCAAACTAATTGTCATGTACAACAGGTTAATGACAAAAGGATAAAAGGTTGATCACAAATTTTGGGCCGATTGTGCAGTCTTCAATTTCCTTGGCACGTTCAAGCTATCATGCCATGTGTAGTCTAGTCCTACACAAGTTATTTTTTTTCTACAAAGGTGGCTTGTTACTGGAAAAGTTTTTAGTTTGGGCCCTGGTTCTACTGTAGATGAAGATTCCTAGCAACATTACTGTTCACACTTAGCCCAAAGATTCTACAAATATAAATAATTACACACTCTTTTGGTGAAAAATTGTTATTCAATATGTTGTAAAATTGGTCTCTTGTGGAACAAATCCCCCCACCCAATTTGAATGTATGAAGGTTTTATAAAACAAAAGAAAATCTAAAATAGCACTTAGGCAATTTTAAAAAATCCTTCCTGTGAAAAGCTGTGCAGTTGGAGTATTAGATTATATCGGTCTTTCAGGAACTAATTACTTAAAACTAATTTCCCACTGTTTCACTGCATTTTTGGCTTCTTAACACAACAGCCACAGCACGTTCCAGAGAAAGGAAGTGTAAACTGCTGAGAGTTCATCACTGTAATACATTCCTGCTGCTTTTAGCACCAATTGTTAAAGTTATGTTTGTGATGCCATTTTGTAAAATACTTTTTAATAATACAGCAGGCCAACCTATAGAAAAGGCAGATTATGCAGATTTTTATAAGAAAATACATATTTCTGAAAAAGATCATAGATGGCTTATAACCATAAACAATAAGAACTGGAATTACAAATGACCAAAGCTAGAACATGTCGAGTAGAGCAAACTTAATATTTTGAGATCTAAATCTAGAATTGCATCTATCGTACATAATCTGCATTACCAACTTTGGTTTACAGAGTTAAGGCAACACGTTGGTTTATATATAGTAAAACTTAATTAAGTGCCAAAATATTCTATATATTTAGTGCTCCCTGTCGCTAGATCCCCTAATGGCCTGTTCAGCTCACTCCTAGTAAATATGCATGTCTCCTCTCTATATATCCACCCCCTCCCAAAACCGAGGCACAGCTAGAGTGTGGAGCATGTGCAGTGAAGATGATCTGTGCCCCACTACAGCCAATAGCATCCACCCAGTGATTTTGTGTTAAAGAGAAAGTAAAACTGCTTTGCTATGGGAAGGTAAGCAGCACTGGGAGCTGTAATCACAGAAGTAGGATTTTCTTTTAGCTGTAGACGTTTGAAAGTGTGTGTGTGTGTGGGGGGGGGGGGGACTTTGTAATTGATTTCTTTAGGTACAGTGCAACATTGGGACTTCAGTAGCAGGAGGGTTGGGAGTTAGCTTTTTAAACAAAAAGTACACAGAGCAACAGAAATAAGCTTTAATTCTATAGAATATATAGTTTCTACACGTTGTGTGCCAGGGGAGGGGGTGGGTGATTGACAGCTTTTACTGACTAGCTGTGCCCCCCCCCCCCCCCTTATACTGTAAAACTCCCAGAGCTAAAAAATGATTGGTGGTAATTAATCCTTATTACTGTGTGAATGATTTAGCACAGTTTACATGTTTAATTTTACTGTGATGCTAATATATATATATAGCACTACTCCACTTGTATTTAATTCTTGGCTTGTCTGTATGGTGTGTTTAACACCCATACAGAAAGAAATAGAAGGGTACGTCAATAGGTGAGTGTATCCCTGTGAGGTTGGGGGGGTATGTGTTTTTGCATGTATGACCATATAACTAACTTTTATTGACAAAAATTAGTTTTTTTTCTATAGTTACCATTTAAGTATGGCTTACATGGGAATGGAAAGGTAGGTCAGTAGGTGGGTGTACCTCTGTCTATATGGGGGGTTGGGGGTATCAGAGTTTGTGTTTATGACCATGAAACAAACTGTTTTAAAATATCCACATTTGAGGATTGTTACCATTATAGTCTATGGGAAAAATTGTCCCGATATTCGCCAATAATACCGTAACGCTTCCATGGATTCCTTAGCTAGAAGATAGCCCATGTCTCCTATATGCCCCGCACGTCTGTACAGAATTTCATGTCTCTAGCTCTAAAACTGTGGAGGGGGATACAGTCCAAAAAAGCAGGAGTATAAAACGGAAGAAGAAGAAATAGAAAGAACAGTAATTTGGCTCTTTAATTACATTAAAGAATTAATTACATCAGGCTCATCCAATCCATACAGCAACGTTTCGGGAAACTAATCCCTTTCTCAAGCTTAGATAGGCAGCCAAGTTACAATGTTTTACATCACTTGTGACAACAATTCAATGGGAGGGGCTTGAATGTGTATAAAGGGAAGTGCCTGTTTTAATTATATGCAGCTGTAATAAAGATTGATTATCAATATACATACACACACACACATATATATATATCAGTGCAAGTACCAGGCACTCCGAGGACTTAATCTTGAAGCATTTTATTAAAACAGGGTAGGTCTGAGGCCTACGCGTTTCAGCCGAAGACGGCCCAGCAATGTCGGGCTGAAAAGCGTAGGCCTCAGACCTACCTTGTTTTAATAAAATGCTTCAAGATTAAGTCCTCAGAGTGCCTGGTACTTGCACAGATATTGATCTATTTTTACCTATAGCTGTTGGGTATTTTTACGCAGGCTGTTGACAAGTGAACGGAGTGCACAGGAACCTGCTGTTGGTTTTATATATAACACACATACATATATACACACACGCGTTATTACCGTATAAACCGAGATTTTTAGGTCTAAAAAAAAAAGACCTTAAAAATCTGTCCTCTGTTTATACTCGGGTCATACACAAAATAGACCGAAAATCAGTTTCAAAAATACACCGGCAAAGTTGTACCTCACATCTGCCGACACTGCACCGCAATTTCCAGCAAGGAAGCAGTGTATTTACAAGAAGGAGACCAGGAGCATGTAGGAGAGGAGACCGGAGCAGTCAGAAGCAACGGAGAGAGCAGAGGCGCGGGCATGTCGGGCACGCAAGTTACGCACGCTTACCGGTACATCAGAGCGTCTCCCAGGCATTAAGGATGGAGGAGAAGAACAGTCTCCAAGAATCTGTCAGCCCTTACCTACGGTACATCCTCAACCCTCTAGTAAGGAGGGTTTCTATTAAGTCTACCATTACCTACCGGTAATGCAATGGGTTTGTGGGTGGGTGGGGGGGAAGTGAAGTGAAAACTTGAGAAAGAACGCTTGGGCGTTCGAAACATGTTGTGACCCTGTTGAAGCAGCAATAAATAGTGACGTTGATTGCAAAACTGTGTTTTGCTTGTGTCTCCCTGCACCTGTTTTGGTTCCTGTTGAGGATATCATCTTATGTTTAGGGTGGACTTTTAAGTCTACCTACTTTATGCAGTAGGTGGGTGGTTAGGTGGGGGGGAGGAAAGGGATGGGCTGGGTGGTACTGTATTAAATTATTACAATTATTACCATCTATTAACAGTAGAGTGGCTTTCTGCAGATTTATTTAGAAACTATAACTCCCAGCAAACAGTTTACGAACATCTGAAATGCCATGGAATCATTTTAACTAATTGAATTAGTGGTCATATTTTCTACCCTCGGTTTATACTCGAGTCAATCAAGTTTACTAGTTTTTTCATGTAAAATAGGTACCTCTGTTTATACTCTGGTCTGTTTATACTCGAGTATTATACAGTACATATAATTTTAGCAGTTAGTAGTTACTTCTGTATAATTACTGCCAGACTATAAGTAAATCTGTTATCTATGGTATATTAAAAGAAATAAATGTATTTTTATTTTTTATGCTCTACAACTTTCCAAATGCACTATTTTTAAGAACCCTGCTTGACTCAGCTGCTATGTATTATTATAGCACTACAATTCCAGCAACATAAGTAGACAATTTGTAAATACTCTTTCAAAATGGCTCAGTTTAAAGCAGACAGAGTAATGACAGACATTTTAGATGTATGTTACCATGGCAATGAATGATTGCAAATAATGAAGTGCACAATATTTGTGTGCCATAGCCATGATTTATACAAGACAAAACAGTCATTATAAAACTATTCTACCTAGCTTTCAACAAAATACTCTCTATATAAACACTGTTCAGCCCACATTTACCAGTTACTGAACACAGTGAAGCCATGTATTTTGCTAATAGAAAGATATTAATGTTGAAGGCTTCACTAATCACTTTTAATGAACATCATAATGGATACTTTATAAATGTACAAATGACTAGTCCTTAAGGTGATCATACACGTGTTATTTCTATCGCATTGTGCCAACAGATCACAATGGTGGGGACCGAACATACGGACCCAATCGATTGGCCATACGTGGGTTGCCGTCTTTCCTGATCAACAGTTATGCGGATTACGGTTGTTCGTCAGCATTGGGTTCAGTCATTTTTGGGCCCCTATATATTGCAGATGCTGGGTAAATCCTGTCTGTCCTGGGTTGGATTTACCGAATATCAACAATGTATATGGCCATTATTTTAATGCACAATGAGGTTTAGGAACACAACTGCTATTTTTTCAATGGCAAACAGATTACAATGTTGGACTGACATCTTAAGTATTTCAGTAAACATAAAAATGTAAGTGTATACTTTTCTTATGCTATGCAAGAGGACACACCATTGTTCAGTGTGCGTTCATGGTTATGGTGGTATGCCTTGCTACATGCTTAATGGGTACGCACACCATTGGAGACAGCCAGAAGATTGTATGTTTCCCACAAGCTTCACTTGCCCAGGTCTGTGATAATCTATCCATTTTCCTTTATACTTCAAAGAGCCAGAGGTGTGCCTCAGAATTTTGGTAGTGGAAATAGTTTTACCAGTTTAACTTACATTTATGTTATTGTGTACTCTAAAATATATATTGTGATAGAATATCACAATCAATGTGGTGTAAAGTTAATTTGAATACAATATACACTGTAAAGTGCATGAATACTAGGTAACTGCAACTTTAAGTCCAATATTAAGAACAATGGTTTGCCTCAAGAAAAATATGCATTGCCAATTGTGCCACAATCTGAAAAGGTTTGAGAACCACTATTTAGGGTACCTGCCTGCCAAATCTGTAAGACTCTGATATAACCTTACAGACAGAGGGGGGCACTTTTTAGCTATAAATTAAGCACTATTTAGGCGAAGTGAAAATTCTAATGCTTTGCCTTTTTAAGTCCCCTTAAAGCATTTTGCGGTATGGTAAACTTGCATCTCACTATTTTTTACTCACTCATTATTATACTCACATATTCCTAAAAATAACTTACAAAAAGCGAATGTCTCTTTCCATTAGGTTCAGTCTCCTCTGCTGCTGTTGCGAGCTGGTTATGTGCGCACACAGCAGCAAAAGAGGCTGCTTCAGTAATGGCAGTCAGCTATTAGCTGTGTACGTCATTGTCATAGATATGACTAACACCATTACCTGAAATCTGTTGGACTAAAGGGGATATGCCAGCAAGGGATTGGGTTCTCTAAATCCCCTTAGGGAGGGTCTTGTGAATAGGTGTGTATAACAAAAGTGGGATTTGTGGGATGTAAATGTTTAGACAGAATAATAATTGGTAAATTCAAACTGTGTTCAAAAAATAAGTAATATTCAACTTTCATTAATTCCATCTAAATTTGAATAAAAAGGCAGTAAATGTTAATTACTTGTAATAAGTAAGAAATTCTTTGTGTGTTTGTATAATATTTTCTAGTTTATTGACCCTTTTGCTTTTTGACTGGTGCACTATGCTGCATCTCTATTTGGTATCGATGAATTCAGGAAATGTAGATGTAGGACTGAAAAATCAATAACATGTTCCTGCATTTAATACAACATGACAGAAAGCAAAAACCTGGGAACATGCCTAGGGAGGAGAACTTAATGTGCAAAACCAAAAATCTGTGCGCTTGAAACATCTACCATACAAAGTCATGCCTTTAAGTATAAAAACACAACACATTTCCAAAATGGAAATATGAAAGATAATAATAAAGACTAAGAAGCAGATTAGATGACTGCACAATAATGCACCTGGAAGTATCAACCAAACTGCCCCTCTATGCGTCCACTGATGAGAATTGTTTGATAGACTGCCTGATATTGCTGGGCAGTCTACTGAATGGAGACCACTGTATGACAGCCTTTATGTCTATTTGAAGTATCCCTGGGAATTGCTCGAGTAAAGCCCAAGCTACATTTTAGAAATTTAGATCATAACTGTATTCAAACAAAAAGTATGTCAGACTGCAAGACTGTTCTGGAATTTAGCGGGAGAGTAAAAAAGGATTAGAAATTAAAATTGAGCAAAAAAGTTTACCTAAAACCTGATAAAAGATAAAGAAAAATGACATAGCCAACAGTCATTTGATATTGTGCCTCAGTGATACAAGAAGCCCAGCAGTATTAAGAGATCAGTCAAAGTACAATATACCAGGCAGTAGGGCAATTCCAACTGAAGTGCAGCAGGAAATTGATCTTGCTGTAAGGACAGAAACAGACGAGTGTTCCCTCAGGCAACATTCAGTGTCACGTGAGGTATAACAAGCATAGCAGATTAGCTAAAAACAAACAAACTGCTTTTAAAAGGGCAACTATGCAAAAAACAATAACAAAACATCACTTTTTTTACTCCCTATCCCGAAGAATTAGGAAATCTTATTCTCACCTTCCTGTGTGGCTGTTTGCAGTAGTGGTACAGTACTGTTTGTGCAGCTGCTGACCATTCTCATCTGTGTGCCTGTGTAATTATGTTAGAGACTAGACATTAAGCCCGCTACAATAACGGGGGCTAGAAGCACAGAGTGCCCTCTTAGTGTCCCAAGGCTATAGTCCTCCTCCATGTCCCAAGGCCAGAGTGCCCTCTTAGTGTCCCAAGGCCAGAGTCCCCCCTCTGTCCAAATCCAGAGGGCCCCCTCTGTCCCAAATCCAGGGCCCCCCCTCTGTCCCAAATCCAGGGCCCCCCCTCTGTCCCAAATCCAGGGCCCCCCCTCTGTCCCAAATCCAGGGCCCCCCCTCTGTCCCAAATCCAGGGCCCCCCCTCTGTCCCAAATCCAGGGCCCCCCCTCTGTCCCAAATCCAGGGCCCCCCCTCTGTCCCAAATCCAGGGCCCCCCCTCTGTCCCAAATCCAGGCCCCCCCCTCTGTCCCAAATCCAGGGGCCCCCCTCTGTCCCAAATCCAGGGGACCCCCATCTGTCCTGAATCCAGGGCCCCCCCTCTGTCCCAAATCCAGGGGCCCCTGTCCCAAGCAACCTTAACTGCAGTCTGTTTAATTGCTTTTCTCCCTCCGTGTGTTTCTCCCTCTAGTGGTGAGTCAATAGGAACTGCAGAGACTCTCCCTCTGGTGCTGAGTCAATAGGAACTGCAGAGACTCTCCCTCTAGTGGTGAGTCCATAGGAATTGCAGTGACACACACACACAGACACAGGGACGCACACTTAGGGTTTTATTATATAGGATGGGGACAGTCATGCTAGGGGGCGCAATGTAGTGGTAAATGGTAAGCCATCAGCAGCTGCACGTGGGGTATTTTGACAGCTCACTGCTCATGCAAATAGAACCCATGTAGGTGGAATTGGATTTCACATGGGAAAAGTGTTTTGGGGGTTTAGTTTTGCAAAACTAGGTTTACAAATATGTGTCTGTAAAAACCCAACACGTCACTTTTATGGACTTTTTTTCATCAAGGGCAATAAAAAGTTTACTAACAAGACCACAGGGAATCAATCGATTGGATCTTCTAAGCAATACAATGAAAATTATACACACATTATCATTTACAGTAAAATCCCATTAAAATTCTATAGAATAAAATTAATTTATTTTGCAGTTTCTTTACAACCTCGGCATTTCACAAAATAAAAAAAAATGAATCCACTAGAAATATTGTTTTCCACACAAAGCAAAAACTAAAAAATATTTAGCACCTGACAAACATTGTTTAGTAAAGGTAATATTATATAAATTGTTATGAAAAAGAATTACCAGGACTCTTAGAATTAGTGTTTTTTAACAAAAAACAGCATACTGTTTTGATTGGTGTACATTGTCTAGAATCCTTATTATACTCTTTTGTTGGTTCTCAAACTTTAATGGGAGAAATTAGGGGAAAAGAAAGGGAAGGAGAAGAAAAGGGAAAGGAAGTATAGTAAGTAATAGAAGAGAAAAAAAAGGAAAATGGGTTGCCATTAGTAGAGATGGTCTCGTAAAGTGGCTGTTAAATGTTCATTTCTGTTAATATACCATATGCTATTTATTAACACATTAAAAAGAGGGCACGCTCCGCCCCATCCATAAAACACAAACACTATCACCAGTTTCCTCAGCCACCACCCTGAAACCAAATTGAAGGGAGTAGCAATCGCTATACATAGAAAACTACCTTATTAAATTCTAGATTCCACACACGACAAACAAGGCCGCTACATTTTCCTCAAGCTAACCATCCTAGGACATTAGCAATCTCTAACATATACCCACCCAATACTCACCAGGCAACCACCTGCCAAACTTACCTAAATAAACTACAGGCTTTCCAAGTGGGTCAAGTTTAAGTTAGAGGCGATTTTAATTTTACTTTCAATCCCGAAAAAGACACCACCTCAGGCCTAAGCCATGTCCCATACAGACAATTAAGCAAAACAATTGCTACACACCATGCAATTAGTAGATGCGTATAACCAAAAATAGGTTCAGACAGACTGAACCCAGACCTTACAGAAGCACACCGATCACAAAGACATCATAAAAATTGTACCTTTATTTTACTTTTAATTTTCACGGTTTGCCATTGAATTTGCATATACGTGCATTAAATCCTACTTATTTACTAAACAAATGGTAGAAATAGGTCTACCCCTCTAATAACACACCCACAATACTAATGTATATACAAGTGCAATTAACATAAACGGGAGGGAGAGTGAGCAACCTTGAATAAGTCCAATATCGCATAAAAAGTCCTGCACATATGGACATTTGTTCTTAAGGCCCAAACAAATATTATGGCCTCTTATGGTTGTTATCTGTGCAAAACATAAATTGGTTTCAAATGGACACCAATGGAGATATGCAGCGGCATATACCTTATATACACAAGTATAAATCAAGATTTTCCTGCTTTTAAATTAGCCTGAAAATCCAACCTCGGCTTATACTCGGGTCAAGTCCTAATTTAGATCCAAATGCTGCAATTGCAGATAACCAGTAGGTGGCACTGTGTTAACGAAAAATCCTTCACCTGCATAGAAAGTTACAGGAGCTGATCTGCCTTTACACTCCTTCCTGTAGTCTGGCTGCCGGACTCACTCAGCACCGTCACTGCTCAACTGGAAGCTGTAAATCTGATGGGCCTTCTCAGTTTGGGGCAAAATGGCTGCTAGTTCAATGCAAGTGACAGCTTGAAACTACAACACTTAACTATTGGGGTCAGAGTGCCCTTTACTATATAGGGATCAGTAGAATTGTAAATGATGGTAAGCTTAATTAAAATTTTATTGAACCCATCAAAGCATGCTGGGAGTTGTAGTTTCCAAACATCTGGAGTGCCAATGAATTGGGGTTACTGGTACTGGATTTGGCTATAACTGTATGGGACTACTGTATGGGAATTCTGCTGTCCATTTAAAGGGCAACTTAAGCCACAAAACAATACTAAATCAGAAGGCAGTAGTGGTCATAATTTCTACCCTCAGCTTACAATCGAGTCAATCGTTTTTTTACAATTTTTTCAGGTAAAAATAGATACCTCAACTTATACTCGGATCGACTTATACTCGAGTATATACGGTAGTAGCGAAAGAAGTAAGTCACTAGTTCATAGTAATAATAAAATAAATGTTGTGAAGGTAATACAAAAGGACCAAGTCCAATAGTTCCAATCGAGGTATAGATGTGCACTACTTTTGTCACAGAATCGTAGCTTTTTTAGCTTTAACTTTTTCAACTCATTAAAAAAAAATTGCAAATGCCTGAACTAATTAGTTTACTTAATGAAAGTGTCAACAGCAATTTCTTCATCTACAGAAATTCTACTTTCTTCCTTTCCCCAGACACTGATATAATGATGTTGAAAATGTGTTTAAAACTCTTGCACTGCTTTCATTTTTCTTGTTTCCCTGAAACTTGTAAAGACACCTCTAGGGATTTAATTAACAGTCTTTCATAATGGATCATCATTTTCATATTCACTGCACAGCTTCCTTACCGATACAAGGCTTAAAATAGGAAGAGTTCTAAGTAAAACAGATGAGGAACGAAGTTATATGAAATGTAAGATGCCGCAGTAAGCGACGGGTCATTAAAGTGGACTGAAATACATTTATTAACATGTCTACACTGTGGGAGAGAAATTAATGGTTTCTTTTGCCATTCCTGTTGAATAAGACTTTCTTCAAAGATAAAATTCTTCAGAACTATTGCTAATTTCACATTTTTCATTAAGATTTATAGTTTTGTTGAGCCCACCTAGTAAAAAAAAAAAAAAAAAAAAAAGACATACAAAACATTTTGTTCCTCTGAAAAAAATTAAAACGGTGTTGCAAGAAAGATCATGTTCCACCTCTGTTCTAATTTTCTGTAGAACCACATAAAGACTAATGTGATACAGTACTTAAAAGTTTTGTACAATAAAAAGGACACAATGTAATTTGTTCAGAAAAAATGTCAATGAAGAAATGTTTGCAATCAATGCCTTTGTGTACTCAAAGACTTTTACAATCATACAGTCATAAAAATCTTTTACTGGATAGGACACAAAAGATGGACAGGACCAGTTCTGACACAGCTTCTCTAGCTTACCTTGATTAAATGTCATGCATATGTAGAGAACCCCGAAATCCTGCAACTGTAATATTAATGCCAAAAGGTGCAACCACATTGAGTTATTCTGCCTGACAACTGACATCTGCAAACTATTGTCCAGCTTCCCCAGGTAGACCAGTCAGCCATGGCTGTGATGGATGTCGTCAAGGCCATTGACTATCAGGTCTACCAGGAGATTTCTCCAGTGAGTATTAACATGTTCATGTCATTACTGAATATAGGGCTGATCTATCTCCAGGCCGACATTTTGGTGACAAGTGGTAATACACTACTGATCAGTTTTAACCTATTTTGAACAAGATGAATGATTCGATGTGTCAGTTAATCACAGCCTATTGAAGACCAAAACAGACCTATCAGACAAAATTATAAGGCTAGAATTGGCCCACGTGTACCTGTTCAGCCCTACACAATTAGATTGTGTAGGAAGATTTCCCCTTCTACTATTTGCAATTATGAAGCACCTTGTAGCTGGCAATATATTGGAAAACAAATTTAAAAGAGAGAGAACTATAAATATAGTTATAGACTTAAACCACTAGAAGACTTAAAACTACTAATTCCTAACCCCTGGGTTTGCCCTAAATGCCCCACACCATAACTTCAAAGTCCTACTAGAAGTGATGGTCTGGCCTACTCCCTCTCACAGTTTCACATATAGTCAATGGGAAAATATGTTTTGCAAGGAGAGGGGGTGAGGCCAGAAATTCTTTACGAGCATAGTCTATGTTTATTAAGATGACAATTCCATGCATGCATCCCATATATTATATAAATAAATTTATAATTTCATGGGGAATTCATTGGGTTTTCGGAGGTACTATGCTGGTGGGGGTGGGTAAAAGTAATATACATAGGGACAGTGTTTATGTGTTTAAGCACTTAATAAATAGTTATATCAATATTAACAAATATGTAGTAATGACATTAAAGGGCATCTATAGTGGGAAAATGAACTTTTTCCCCTTTCTTTCCATGTGTTTTTTTTTTTTAGATTCCTTCTCTGTCCTGAGATACACCAGTTAGAAGAATACGTGATTGCATTCCTCTACTCCTACTTGGACTATCAATCAAATCCCTGTGACATGATCCTCCCTGCTCTGTAATAACATAGAGATAACAGCATTAGCAGGGGAGAGAGGTAGCTTTGATGTTAGATATAAGGCTGCACTTAACCCCCCTTCTTAATAGCTTTCATTGATTAATGATGGGTCACAAAGAGAGAGATCGTAAACTGTACTGATCTCCTTCTTCCGTGTCTCCAGGACAGCTTGCTTTCTATTGGCCACTGTGCGTGGGTGTGTTTTTCAGGATGTTGAACTTTTAATTCCTACTGCACATGATAAGCTTGTCGGTTAGCCTGAGTTGAGACATGGATGAGGTAACAGAGGGGAGGGGGAAGGGGGGAGTGCTGCACACAGATCTGAAACCATGGTTAAACAGAGTCAGTGACAGAGATAGGATTAAGGCTGCACAGAGTACATGAATTTAACTTTGCAAAGGGGCAATGTGTTTTTTTCACTATAGATGCCCTTAAAGTATATAGAAATGTAAATAAGGCAAAATATACAAATAAATAAAAGTACTTGCATAGTCCCACTCATGTTTTGTAATGGTATCTTCAAAATGGAGTATTAAGCCACACCTCAGGAAGTTTTACAGGGAGGCAATGGAAGCTTACAAAGGAACATATTTATCACTTCCCTTTTAGTAGTGTATCAAATGGTGTGCTTAAGATTAGATTGACAGCAGTGTTACTGAATCAAAACATTTTCTGAGTGTTAGAAGGGAAGTAGGAAGTTTTAGTAGGAAGTTGCAAGACTTATACGTCACTTACTTTGTAAAACATGTGATAGTCTTAGTAAAAACATTTCTTCTCACTCTCACATAACCCCAACCCTCCCCTCTCAATAGACAAAGGAGAGCTGCTGTATGCTGGACAGGAAGGGATATCTATATATCCGGGATAGGCAACCAGTAGATCTCCAGATGTTTGGAAACTACAACTCCCAGAATTCCCTAACTACAAAGTGCTTATAGAGGAATGCTAGGAGTTGTAGTTTGAATTTTTTAACTACAGAGTGCTTGTAGAGGAATGCTGGGAGTTGTAGTTTTCAAACATCTGGAGATCTACTGGTTGCTTATCCCTGCTATATATGATAGGGGGACTGAAAGGAAAACATCTCCATGCTCATTCCTCTGAGACAATGAAGTGAGTTTGTTAATCGTTTATTACATTACTTAAGCAATAGACCCCATAGAAGCCATGAACCTGTGTCCTGAACTGATAAATGTAATAAGATTGAAACATGACAGGATAGTCTGGGTTCTTTATAGGATCTTACATTTACCAATAGTGATCCCTCTCTAACAGAATCCCTGGTGACAGCTGTGAGTTAATGGGGAGGGTGAGTATTGAAAGACAGACTGATGACTTTAATTATAGAATGTTCCAATGGATCTCCTATTGATCTATTATTGGTTGGAAATTTAACGGGGAAGATTGATTCAAGCTCTGCATAACAGTTGTATTTCACTGTGGTGTTTCTACTGAACTATAACCCTATATACCATGTTACAATAAATAGATCAAGAATAGAGATGGACTGCATCGCGGATCTGAAGCCAGTTCCGCAACGAATTTCCGTGAGTCGTGGATTTTGCGGGAATTCCGCTTTGCAGATTTTTTCGAGACGCATTCGAAAATTCAAAGAAAATTTCAAGGAATTTGTGAAAATTTTGTAAAAATTATACAGTAACTTACTGTAAATAGTTTTGGGACCGGGAAAATGGTCTGGGGAAAAGACAATTAGATTCTTTCTGAAATAATCTGATTGTAACCAATTCTGATTAGAAAAGAATCTGATTGGTTAGTATACCAATCAGATTATTTCTAAAAGAATCTAATTGTAACAAATTCTGATTGGTTACAATTAGATTCTTCCAGAAAGCATACCAATAAGATTATTTCTAAAAGTATCTGGATTGTAACCAATTCTGGTTAGATACAATCAGATTCTATCAGGATGTATCTGATTGCTATACTAACCATCAGATTGCTGTGAAGGTCTCATTCATCCAGGTCATGGTTATCTGTTTGTATTCAATTAATCAACTGGACTTGAAATGTAGTTCTTGAAGACGTTTCGCTAGTCTCCGCCTGGCTTTTCTGAATTGAGAAAGCCAGTCGGATGACTAGCGAAACGTCTTCAAGAACTACATTTCAAGTCCAGTTGATCTAATTGAATACAACAGATAAACCAATCAGATTCTTTTCCAATCAGAATTTGTTTCAATCAGCTTATTTCAGAAAGAGTCTAATTGGTTAGTATACCAATCAGATTATTTCTAAAATAATCTAATTGTAAATAATTCTGATTAGTTGCAATCAGATTCTTCCAGAAAGCGTACCAATAAGATTCTTTCTGAAAGTATCTGATTGTAACCAATTCTGATGTATACAATCAGATTCTTTCAGAAAGAATCTGATTGGTATACTAACCATTCAGATTATTTTCTAAACAGAATGTTACATTCAGATTCTTTCAGAAAGATTCTGTTTGGATACTATACCAATCAGATTCTTTTCCAATTAGAATTGGTTACAATTAGATTCTTTCAGAAAGAATCTGATTGGTTAGTATACCAATCAGTTTCTTTCTGAAAAAAATCTGCTAATAACCAATTCTAATTTGAAAGAATCTTATTATCTGTTCTCCAGACAATTTCCCAGGTCCCAGAGCCATTTACAGTAAGTTACTGTATCATTTACATAATTTTCAAAAATTCCTTTAAAATTCTAATTTTCTAAAATTTCAGTGACCCTCAAAAATACAATGCGTAATCTCGAAAAACAGTTAGATCATGAGGAAAGTTTTTTTTTTTAAACTTCTGGATGCATGTACGTTTTTCCCAGACCATTTTCTAGGTCCACAGGCAGAACGGATTTTAGCAGTTTCGCCTATCTCTCAAAACCCTGGATTTAAAGAGGAACTGTGGTCCAAAAATGACTTTAGGTAAATTGATAGGATTTGTTCTCCTGAGAGTTTTTGAAATTTATTTCCATTGTTTATTTTGCATAGTTTTGAAGATATTTACATTTTTGTGTGTGATATGGCAGCAGTATCACCAGGTCCCCAGCACTTCCTGCTTCCTGCTCTGAAACCATGTCAGTCAATCTGCCCTGTGTCTCCTCCCCTTTGCAGCCCCCCTGGTCCCTCCAGTTGCAGGCCCCCCTTGGCCCATTCCCTTACTGCCTCATGTGGCCCTGCCTAAGCCCCGCCCACTCACAGGTGCCTAAGCCCCGCCCACTTGTGGGTGCCTAAGGCCCCCCCTCACAGGTGCTGTGGGCTACTGACACCTGACACCCCCCCCCCCCCCCAAAAAAAAAAAAATCTCTGTGAAAACAGCCTTTACAGGCAGAGTGAGAACTCTGTTTGGAAACCACAGTTCTCCTTTAAATATCTTCCTGCATAGATTTATCAAAACAAATCGATAAACAGAAAAATGTGATAGTGTCATAGAACAAATATAACCCTTCCAGTACAATCCAAAAGATGTGTGTACACCCAATAGGTTCCCTTCTGCCTCTGTATATTGTGTAAAATATTCATTTAGGGGATGTGACACTAAGATGTCATAGGATTATTTTATTTTTAATATCTTGCCTTAATTATTTTTGTACAAATAAAGATTTTATGATTTTATATCATCTTTATCCACATATAGCTAAACATACACCCACATATTTCCCACTGTGCACCAACGGGCACACTTTTGCTAGTATACTTCTATACTCCTTTTAGAAAAGTTGTATTTCTTCATGCAAAGTAAAAATCTATTTAGTTTTAAACTTAACTGTGAACCAAAATGTGATCATGACTGATCAAAACCAATCATAACTCAGAAGGAAGGAGAGCTACTTAAAGAAATGACAGAAACCAACAGAAATACAGATGATTCCTCCACGATGCTGTCAGGAATTACAGAATTCATTCCCCTTCTTTATATATTACCTCAAACTAATTTTCAGAAAGCAATCTGAAAACAGAATGAACATTAAAAGGTTGTTCAATGCAAATGACCTTAAAGTTCTTTTCTGGCATGTTCTTTATCAAGTCATTTCTAGGCTCCTGGAATCTTTTAGATTTATGGCAGCAGAACAGGCTGATCCATCCAAGGTGAAAACAAATACTCTTCTCTTTCCTAAACATTTTAATGCAAATTAATCTTTAAATATTACTTTGTTCCCTGCATTTTTCATATTCCTTCATCTTTAACCTATTTTTTTTAAAAATGAAACTATAAAAAAGTTTTTGTAATTTTCATCCACTGTGTGGATTGATTGTATTCATCACTAATGCAATTCTGTTTGATTCAATTCAGTGTTTAACTCAACCAGCTGGACTGATCCCTCTTCAAGGAAATCTAAACAATTTTCCAAACAGAAATTTCATCATATTGATTACAAACAGCATCAAAAAGCCAATGCACTACAAATCAGTTAAAAGGTAATACACAGGCTAAAAACTGAACTTACAATATATTTTACTAGATTTAAAACTGCAGGGGCATCTCCACCCCGTAATATAAAATTTACATGTTTTCGTTATACTTACTGTAAGAAGAATCCTTGGAAAAGGCAAGTACAATGAAAAATGGGTTTGAGGGGCCTTTAGATGTGGGTAAATTTTAGTTCAGAGGATGTTGATGCAAATAGTCTAAAATATTTAGACTTTGGACAAAGCCATTTGTAACATTCTGTTAATTATCAATATGCAGAAAAAGGAAAAAAAAGAAAGAAAAAACAAGCGCTAAAATGTTTGTAAATACTAGAGAGTAATCTCTACAATCATTGGAAACTGAAATGGGGCTTTTTATATGGCAATCAATGGTAACTACTCAATACTGAATACCCACTGATTAAATCACACGTGTCAAAAACAAGACTTGCAGGCCCATCTGGCCTTTTTTTGGCTTAACGACAGATCAGCTGATCTAGTTGACAGATCTATAGTTACACCATTGCTTGGGACTGCACGAATGGGACTTGTACAAATGGATAGCATCATAGTAAGGCTTGGATCCAGTCACTGCTGTAGCAGCCGATTGCGTATTTAGCCCGATGCGGAAAAAGGAAGTGTGACAAAGGGTCTTCCATTAGAGTTGGCTGTTCCATTACTGCGCCAGAAGAGTAAGGTGGGAATTTCACATTAGTATCTTAATGGGTATCTATACTTTCAAAAATCCAATTTTCAAAAACGATAACTTTTTATAGTGTAAAGGTCCATTACTTTTTTCAGATTTTAAATCCAAGCTGTAGATTCTCAGAACCTGTCACTCAAACCATTTATGCTAATTTGTGTCCCTCACTGGAGGGACACAATATTAATTAAATATTAATACAACCCCAAATATAATGGGGTTTCTTTGCCAATATGTTAACATTACAATCTTCAAAGGTATGTCCTTTATCCTCGGGTCAGGACTCAGCCGTGTACCTGCATCTTAAGGATAAAGGACATACCTTTGAAGATTGTAATGTTAACATATTGGCAAAGGAACGTGACTGGTTCAAGAGAGGTGTTAAGGAGGCCATTTACGTGAAAATAAAGAAACCAAGCCTAAATAGAGGTGGGGGGGTTCGACACCAACTGTCTGCCATGTACAATGCTGTTTTGACACCTTACTCTGGGCGTTCCTATAACACCTCTTAGCCACTATCCAATCACGCCCTTAACACTTGACTGTGATATGCTAATTGGGATTTTCCAGGGTACATAATTGCCACAGATTCTTGTACAAGTCATTCTGAATTGAGAAAGCCAGTCGGATGACTAGCGAAACGTCTTCAAGAACTAAACTTCAAGTCCAGTTGATCTAATTGAATACAACAGATATACTTATGTGACTTAGTTTGACACCTCTGGACTAGACCAAAAAGCAGGAACCATATACATAGCATGAAGTAGTCCTCAAAGTAGTACCCCAAAAGTGTTTAGTATTAGCTGATCATTACTCAGTCTCCCAATGCCCCCAAAATAGTAGAATGTAAATTGAAAAGATTTTTTTTTTTTTTGCTGAAGTCTTATTACATTTTGAGACAAAAAAAGGCAAGCAAGTTCACCTGGCAATGTTTCTCATAGCTCTGGTACCTCCGCAAAACAATACATGATTTCGCCTGCGTTTTCTCCATATCCCATTTTGTCTTTTTAATGAATCATTCTCTGCAGCCAAGCTTCCAAGCAGTCCATATTTAAACTGCATCAGAACAATTTAGACAATCTGCTGCCTTGTTTAAAAAAATAAAACAGTCGTCTTTATTTGGCTGACTAGTCTTGTTTTATAAAAGAAGGGATACTTGTTGAATAATTTAAAAAAGCAAGTATTTTTTATTATACTTCATAGCCAATTATATGGACATTAATAAAAAAAAAAACTTAAAAAAGTTATTCACCAGTGTCTAGACCCATAAGCTACCTTCGGACATACATCAAGACATAAGTTTAATATGGGTCAAACTCCATCTTTTCTCATACACATTAAACATGCAAGCATATTAAAGCAGAAGCATGCTCGATTGTGAGCCAGCACAATCATGCAAAGGAAGGTTCAAGGTGGTAGCTTATTTTTCAAAGCAAAAGGAATAGTGTTCCCTTATTTTATAAAGACAAAACTTGGTGAGTGGTTTTAAGGTTAAGTTTCCAATTAAATACAAACAGGGCTATGTACCAAGAGCTGTTATTGCTCTCTATTGCCTCCCCTAGGCAATGCATTGAGCTGATAACGGCTCTCAGTGCATAGTGCATGGGGTTTTCCCATTCCGAAACTTTAACCAGCTATCTGCTTTACGTCTTAAAGAGCAGTTATCTGCTCGGTACATATCTTGCGGTGGTTGTAGGACAACTTTTGCGTATCATCGCAACCACCGTTAGTTATGTCTTAAAGTCACGTTAACCCTTGGTACATGGGTTAATGTGACTTTAAGACGTAAAAAGCCTTTGCGGCTTTCGATACATAGCCCTGCTAATCTTTCTAATGTCTATCAGAATCCAGTACATTCAATTTAGTATACTTGCAGTCAAGTCTATCTGCATATTTGCATGCACACAGTATTCATAGCTTTGTTGACAGGCCATATATCAACCATGTCTTATCAAGGAAACAAATCAAATGTGAAAAATGGAAAATAATCACTCAAGCCAAAGATAATGTAAGCCAGTGTATAAAAGATCACTGCTTTGGATACAACTGTAATAAGGTACAGACAACAAAACTAAAATATAGGATAGATTAGACAAATTAACATTTTGACCCAATTCCAAAAGTACTTTTATCATGGTATGAAAATGATTGTTAGTTACTCACTTTCCCGGTGGTCCCGAACCCCAGATTACTTACTTTTCCTGCCGCAAAAAAAGGTCAGCATTTGTGCTAGATGGTCACATTACAGACAATGCATTTGCCTGCGCCTCATTAGTCCTGCCTGCCTCCTCTAAAAAAGATTTCTTAGCTTACAAAGGAGGTGAGGGCCAGGGAGGAGAAGTAAGGAAGGGAAATGTAAGCATTCTGGGCTTCAGGGATTTTGGGGAGGTAACTATAATAATCTGAGGGATTGGAGGGTTGGGAAGGCAAGTATGAATTGTTATTTTGGGGTGGACATGACCTTTCATTTTCCATGTTATATACCTGGTTATGGTAACCAGTTTTCATGCTGTCAAGCTTGAGAAAGTGAAGTAAGCTTCACAAAACTCTGCAGATTTTTTAAATAGGCTTTCAGTGTTGATTTCACCTTCAAAAGTCCCAGTGCATAATCACACGATAGACAATCATTGCCCTTCCAACATTCCCCCCAAAAAATACCCAGCCCAATAGACCATTCAGAAAAATAACAATGCTGTTGTTCAAGCAAAGAATCTCTCCCACTGCCAACTTATTTTATACTTTTAATACTGAAATTTTGGTTTATTTGCCACCATTTCTAAATATGCCAAATCTACATGGTGCTAGTTTAGAGGACTGGTCTTACCTCTTCATTTGCATGTAATTTTCATTTGCAGCGGGTCTACATTCTGCTCGATGTACCACAATTCCTTCCAAAGCAAGTTTTTCTGAAAAGAACAGCAAAGGTAAATCAGAAAGAAATAAAGATATTCAAAGTTTTGTTTAAAAGGAATTTTGGAGACATGAAATTCATTTTTTAAAAATGATTCTTTCAAATGAAGGCTGAGGCTGGCATGCTTTATTTACACGCTAACTCCCAGCTCTAGTGTTATTACTTTCATGTTAATATGGAAAGCTTTGATGCCACATTAAGAAAACACCATCTGTTCTTGTGCAATCAAAAAGAAATACAAGCAGTTTTTGCAGAGAATCTCATAATTCCCTTACCACAAAATAAAACCATATTAACAGCCATCTTAGCAATAAATTGTAAAATGCTTTAGGAGAATTATATAAAGCAAAATGCAAAGCAGGCTTGTCTGAATGATTTCTATTATGATTGGGTCGGAAATGTTTTGAACATAGGCAGGGTTATTCAATGAAAGTTCTTATTAAAAATGGTGCTAATTTCCCCCTAACCAATCAGATGTTAGCTTTCAAATGATAAATAGCTCTTATTGGTTGGGGCAAAATTGGCACCATTTTTAACTTTTATGGAATCTCCCTGAGAGTGTACCTGTATTTAACCAATTAAAAACAGCATATTCAATGACGATAGGTCTAAAGGCCACAACATGTAACTGTATATAATATCAATGCAACAAGAATAAATCTTAATGGAAACCTTTCAAATCTATATAGGTAACCTATGCACATTAGTCCATGTAGGGGCAGACCCTCCTTGACCATTATCTCAAGATGGAAGATCACAAACTGAAAGTAAATGGAAAATATGTAACACAATGTTTCCCCCTTCTTCACCTGATGATGGGGGTAAGAAACACCTTAAAATGTTGTGTTAATGAAGTTTGGCTCTAAAGAAAAGCTCTCTAGTTTAATTTCAGTTTGTGATTCTCCATCTTGCTACAGATTTGGAAACTTTCAAATGTTCAATTAAAGTGTTCACAGCAGTGAATCAGTCGGATGACCAATCTAGTCTATCACAATTCAACTAGAAATTGCAAAAAATCAAAACCCCACATTGCATGGTAACTAACAAGTAAAAGCAAATGGTCGTATGTTTAAGCCGAAGCAAAAATTACTGTCAAAGTAAATCTTCAATGCAGTGAGTTTGTGTTAACTTCAAAGCTAAGTGCAGAATAAACTAAATGTCGACATAGGATATGCACAATTGTAAATACCACTTCTGAACTATCAGGGAGATTCAATAAAAGTTCTTATCGTTAAAAATGCTGCTAATGTTGCACCATTTTAAATGATAAGAACTTTTATTTAATAACCCCTTAACTGCCCTACTATGGCAACTGCCTACCAGCGGAATCACAATGATATTTCATCTTCTCTATCATCTCAACAGTAACAATGCAACATATTTATGAGCTCTGTAGTTGCTACATCAGATACTTTAAAAATAATTCAGAGTTAAGTTAAATTTAGTCATAAAAATTAGTTTAGGAAGTAAGGTTGTTAATGGAGACAGAGCATAACAGTGTATGAACAAAGAAAATGCCTATTAAAAAGATTAAGCAACTCATCTTCGTATATTTTTGTTGATTCTGTTGAAAAGGGAAGCACAAAAAGCTTTTCCAGAAAGCGTGTTTAAATTTAAGGTTTATTGAATTTTATTTCCTGTACAACATCCTAGCCTATGCATAAAATGGCATATTTTAAGCATAGGTTAGGATGTTGTACTCTTACCAAATGAGTGGGCTTATTTGAACAGATATTATTTTGCTGCTGGCTATTTCTGTTGTATAAAATGAATACAGGTTCCTTGGAACTGCAGATGTATCCCCAATCACTAATATACCATTACTTTAGCTTTCTGAGGCAGCAGTCTGTGTACACAAGCATATATTTCAGACCAAACTACCATTATTATCGGAATTTCAGCCTGTCAGCTGGAAATATCAGTGGTACTATGTGCCAGCGAATATTTGATGGGTCTCACCTTATATCAAAGGTTTTGTTTGAGGGTAAAATTAAATAAACATTCATTTATTAAAACGGTCCTTTCCTGACAGAGTTTCTTGGGACGATTGCAACCTTTGGGCCATCTCTGGTTAAAAATAAAAAAAATCTTCCCTCTACTGTATCAATCATAAACTTCCACTAAAGTTGCCCATACCCCACCTCATAGACGGGAATACCCTAAAATACTTTGAACAATGCAAACAGGAGTTTGAACTCCCCAACTCCATGCTTTATACATACCTACAGACCAGGCATGCGTTTGTAACTCAATTTAACAACCTGATCCCTGATATAAAATCTAATCTGCTCCTAACAACTCTGAGGGGTCAAACTTCCATTAAACTAATCTCACGCATTTGCCTTGCACTACAAAATCAAATGGTCAGAGCTAGAACAGAAGCCAAAAGAGTATCCTGGGAGACGGACGTGGGCCCCCCGAGGAGTGGGGGGCCCACGTCCAAGCAGCTCCAGGCACTTTCGCAAGTCCAGGGATTTTGGCAACAAATAATCCAATTTCTCCATGACTATATGGGTTCACCGGTGGGTCTAGATCCTAAGGTTTGCATCCTAGGCATACTGGATGATACCCCCGCAGATAAGTACTTCAAAACTAAAGGAAATAATATTTCTAGCCAGAAAACAGATTGCCGCACCTGGATTCAACCAGTGCTTCCACAGCTGGACTCCTGAAAAACAGCAGTGAACGCCATTCTCCCATATCAAAAACTACTATAAACCCACAGAGGATGCTGAGCCAAATACACTAAAATATGGAGCAGGTGGCAGCAATCCCCAGAAACAAGTTGAATTTGGTTTCTCCACCTACTTATCGAGTGTGGCAGACCCCCCCCCCCACTAGAAATAACAGAACTGTATAACAGTCAAACCAAAGCTAAAGCACACAGTTATTATCTTTCCCCTTTTATTTTTATTCTCTCTCGTTTTTGATAAATGTCTCAATTTAACCATTCATATGATACATGCATCTGTTTCATACGAAATCTAAAATGACGAAGACAAACTAATTAATGTTTGATATTTTGTTCAAGTTTCAATAAAGTATTCCTCCGTATGGAGGGGATTAAAAAAAAAAAAAGTTGCCATACACTATCGGGGAGATTCAATAAAAGTTCTTTTCGTTTAAAATGGTGCTAATTTTGCCCCAACCAATCAGAAATTATTTAACATTTGAAAGCTAACAACTGATTGGTTGGGGCAAAATTAGCACCATTTTAAATAAGAACTTTTATTAAATAACCCTGTATGTTTGTTACCTTGCAACATTCCCACAACGTTATACATATGTACATCCCAATGGCCAGATCCTTATTGTGACCAACGTTTAATTGGAAATGAATGGACCAGAGTGGAAACTGTTGCGGGAACGTTGGAAGGATAAACTGCCAGTCCCTCCTGCTTTTCCTGGACATTTGATAGATTTGACCAAAAAATAAAAGGGTATGCCCAGCTTTAGTGTTCAAAAAACAGCAAATTCTTACAGTATGTACTATACCGGAAAAAAACATTAAGCTTCTTTTCAGTTGAGTGTTTATTCTTAATCCTTTAATGCAAAGAACCAATGGCATTTGCTTGGTTTAAAGTAATTATTGATTTTACCTAATCACTTGACTGTCTATTTCTTCAGATTCGTAAGTGAAAGGATTACAAAAAAGTTAGATTGTACCGAACATTTCATAACAGATGATTAATTGGCATCCTCTGTCTAATGCCTGTGGTGATAACTGCTGCTCGCAGTGTGACTGTAATAATGTACTACACTATAAGCAGCTTTGTCCACTGTGCAAAAGTTTCCTGTTGATAGTATCTGCATACCCTATAACACTGACAGAAAAGAAAGCAATCTAAACAGTGCAGTAATAGAGTAGGTATTTAAACTTTTCTTTGTTCTTAATCTACAAATATATGTAATTTAAAGGGCATGTCCACCCCATTTACACACTTTTGCTGTAGTGTAAGGCTCCCTCCCCCAGCTCCAAATGCCATAGTCATTTGAATCAAAACTCCCCCAATCATTACTTACTTTGCCTCTCTCCCCGACGTTCAGTCCCAGCCCTCTGCTTCCATAAAACTGCAAACAGGGGGCCAGACCGTCAGCCGCGTCCGTGATTGGCTGAGAGGCAGCCAATCACAGACGTAGCTTCCGGCTGTACTGAACATCGGGGGAAAGAGGCAATGTAAGAAATGATCAGGGGAGTTTTGATTCAAATAACTATGGGGGTTGGGGGAGGGTGCCCTACACTACAGAAAAGGGGATTTGAGCTAGGGGGAGGGAGAGCGAGAAATGGGAGGGAGGAGGAAGGCTGTACTGAGCATGTAATTTTTCTCCCGGAGGAGAGACAGAAGGCAGAATCCTATATGGACGTGGCCAGGCTCCTGGTGGTCAGTTTTTTGGACTTTGGAGGGACATTACATGAGAACCATTTGGAGCAGGGATGTAAGGTAAGGATTTTACTACACTACACAGTGGGGCCAGTAGTGGGTTAAATTATAATTTTGGGGGTGGACATGCACTTTAATAATAATAAATTACATAAAACGGGGTCAGTATTGAAGTGTTTTCTGTAAATGGACATTGCATGTAGGTTAAGCTGTATATTTGCTCAACTGTTAGGTAGGGCTATTAAGGATGGACTAGATGGAGGTATGTCTTAAATAAACCTCCATTACTATGTAACTGTTAGATAGGCATTATCGGTAGGGTATAATGGTTGGACTAGATGGAGGTATGTCTTTATTCAACCTCCATTGCTATGTTACTATGATACTGTTAGGCAGGCATTATGGGTAGGGTATAACGGTTGGACTAGATGGAGATATGTCTTTATTCAACCTCCATTACTAGAGGGACAAAGAGGATGGTAAACGGTCAGCTGTGGAATGAGGGAAACTTTGACAGCTCACCCCTTGTGCTTGCAGAAACCAAGGGAGGTAGGGTTATGCATGAACTAGAATATAAAAGTTTTACTTAGGCCAATGCATGAACTAGAACATAAAAGTTTTACTTAGCAGCACCCAATGCTGTGAACTGGCTTCAGGGAGTAGTTCCACCATGTTTACGCCCACAGCACACCCGCAGCCACGCCCCTTACCATGCCCAACCCACAGGATTGAAGATTAGGGTTTGTAGCCACTGTCAAAATATAACTCTAAGCAAGACTACACATGTAATTTTAGTTAAAATCTGCAAACCGAGTTCTCATACCAGGGATGCAGTCTGGTTCTGAACCGAACACCGTTCAGAAGTTCCCAGGATTTTCGATGATTAAATAAGTTTTCGAAATCAGATATTCAGAAAGTAACAAATATACTGGCCGATTTCAAGAAATATCAAATACATGAACCCTCGATTCCAAATATGGGAAATTTTGGGTATATGTAAGTGTTCGCCAGACCAAATTTCCCAGGTCCTTAAGCCATTAACACTAAAAGGGAGTTTAAATAAAAGTTCTTATCATTATTTAACATTAATTAACATTTGAAAGCTAACATCAGATTGTTTGGGAGAAAATTGCCACCATTTTTAACAATAAGAACTTTTATTGAATCTCCCTGTAACTTACTAATGCTATTTATACCTCCAATACCTCAAGCCATGTCCTGGGTACACTGTTTTTGTGAAAACAGAGACTTTTATTCAATGTTTCGACGTCACAAGGGACGTCTTCATCAGGACAACAATGAATGATGAAGACGTCCCTTGTGACGTTGAAACGTTGAATAAAAGTCTTTGTTTTCACAAAAACAGTGTGCCCGGGAAATGGATTGAATTGGAGTTTAACCAGCACTACACATGGGAGCTGTGTGGCCTGGAGGCACCTGAATATACTAAATAAACTGGATGAGTGCAGCTGTTTTCAACATATGCTATTTATACCTGAAATTTAATCAGAATTTAAGGATTATTTAACTGCCATTGACTTGCGTTTGGGACAGAACTCACCAGCTTTGTACATCTCTAATCATAATAAAAAAAACTATTGCTTTTATACTTTACAGATTTAGGTTAAGGACAATTCCATTCTCGTGGATCTTACACAAGGCTTTCAATTTAGGTTGGTTACATAATCATTAGTCATAGATCAATCACTCTCTGTGTAATCACCTTTTTCTAAACAGCAAATTATTGATCCACAAATCAACACACTTATAAGATGTATTTAGCCCCTGGCCCAGAAGGAAAGCCCCAGAACACTTTTTATGGAGGATGGACAGTCCTGCTTCTTTTATCATTTTAGATATTTGCATGTGCATCTTAGTTAAAATGAATGATAAACTGCTTATCAGAACTTTCTAGGTTTGCTTCTTGTGGAATTGTTTTTTTATTAAACTATGAGTTTAATGCCTGTAAACATTATCAGCACAAATCCATTAATCTCACATTTACTATTCTGCATATCAACATATTTTAAAGAGGCCATTTCTTTTAAAAGATGTTCTTATGAGGGTGGAGTTACCTGTTAAATTTTTTTTTTAATTAAGTGCAATTTTTGGGGAGATAGGATATCTACCTTAGGGGCCGTGATCTTACTTCTTTAAGTTTATCAGTGCTGCATGCAGCCTATCTGCTCCCCATGCACCCTCTGACTAGCACAGCAGTGCCTTTCTTGTGCTTAGGTTACCATGTGCATGAGGGAAGGAGTGGGGGGCAGTAGAAGAGACACAGAATTCAGAAGCGGTGTGAAAACTTCCACCAGTGTGATTGCTGTTGCTGAGGTAATATAGGAGCATATTGTACTTAATTTATTTTTAAAGGTATGGTTGGGGGGTGTTTCATTACCGATGAAAACTATATGCTAGTTTGTAGTCAATAATGAAAGTTATTTTAGTGCTGTTATTGTCACTTCTGCTTTGCCATGTTTCATCCGACCTCAACCCTACAAAATATAGTATAGTATTTGAGGTTGAATAAAGATATACGTCCATCCAGTCCAACCCATCTAGTAATATTTTCTCATTTCCTGCCTAACTGTTCAGCCAGAGGAAGGCAAAAAAACCCCCACCAAATTTATGCAGGGGGAAAAAATTCCTTCCTGACTCCAAGTGGCAATCGGAAATTTCCCTGGATCAACTCTACTTTATGTATCAATACCAGTAACTTGCAACATTCCTTGTTTGCAGAAACTCATCCAGCTTTTTTTTTTTTTAAACTGACCAATGAACCTGCCATAACAACGTCCACTGGAAGACAGTTCCATAGCTTTACCGTTCTCACAGTGAAAAACCCTTTCCGAACTTGAAGCTTAAACCTTTTTTCTTAAAGTCTTAAGGGATGTCCTCTGACATGTTCTATTGGTAAACAATGCCCCAGATAGTTTATTGTATGGCCCGTTAATGTATTTATACACCGTAATCATATCCTCACGCAAGCGCCTTTTCTCCAGCGTACATAATTGTAACTTTTCCAGTCTCTCTTCATATTCAAGCTCCCCCAATCCCCTTATTAATTTAGTTGCCCTTCTCTGAACCCTTTCCATTTCAAAGATGTCCTTTTTGTACACAGGATTCCAAAATTGCACTGCATATTCCAAATGAGGCTTTGTAAAGAGGGAGAATAATATTTTCCTCCCTTGAATCCATACCTCTCTTTATACAAGACAATACCATGCTGGCTCTGGCTGTTGCCGCCTGGCACTGCTTGCTTCCTTTAAGTTTGTTATCCACCAAAACTCCAAGATCCCTTTCCAACAGGGATTCACTTAACACAGAGCCATTTATAGTATAAGTAGCACAAGGATTTTTAAGTCCAAAATGCATAACCTTACATTTATTAACATTACATTTATTAACATTGAATTTCATCTGCCACTTAGCAGCCCAATGTGCCAATCTATCTAGATCCCCCTGCAACGATTGCACATCCTCTAAAGTTTTTAATGGTCGACAAAGTTTTGTGTCGTCAGCAAACACAGAAACCTTGCTGAATATACCCACTTCCAAATCATTAATAAATAGATTAAATAGAAGCGGCCCCAACACAGAACCCTGTGGCACCCCACTTAGCACTTTAGTCCATAATGATGAAGCCCCATTAACAACTACTCTCTGCATCCTATTCATTAACCAATTTTCTATCCATGAACAAATGTGACTCCCCAGACCAACAGACCTCAGCTTATACATTAGTCGCCTATGGCGGACTGTATCAAAAGCCTTTGCAAAATCCAAGTAAACTACATCTACTACTATGCCAGAGTCTAAATTTCTGCTTCCTCATGAAAGCTAAGCAAGTTAGTTTGACAAGATCTATTCCTCCTAAATCCATGCTGGTTACTACTTATAATGTCCGTCTTTGAAACATACTTTAAAACATCTTCCGTTATTAAACTTTCCAGGATCTTCCCCACCACTGAAGTTAAACTTACAGGCCTGTAATTACCTGGCTATGAACGACTACCCTTTTAGAATATTGGAATAACATCAGCCTTTTTACAATCCAGAGGCACTACACCAGACATGAGTGGCCTAGATAAAACTGGACTTAGCTCCCTAAGTACCCGAGGATGTATTTTATCCGGTCCAGGAGATTTATCAATATTAACCTTATTTAGTTCTTTCTGTACCATATCCTCGGTTAACCAATGCGCACTTAAATCTTTTATACCATTATTGCTACTATACTCTATGATATCTGTACTTGGATCTTCTATAGTGTATACAGAGGGGGGAAAAGTATTCAAAACATTTGCTTTATCGCCATCCTCTGTAACTAACTTATCCCCATTAATTAATGGTGTCACATTCTCAGTCCTCATCTTCTTACTATTAATATACTTAAAAAAATGTTTAGGCTTAGTGACTGCTTTGTTCAGCTATCCTAAATTCATTATTAATTTTAGCTGGTTTGATTGCTTTCTTACACTCCTTGTTACAGTTTTTATAATACCTAAAATTTAGATGTGAACTGGTTTAAAATCCCCTTGAACACAGTCCACTTCTGTTCAGTACCTTTACCTGATAATACATTATCCCAGCTGACATTCTGAAGAGCTGCTTTTAACCTGGGAAAATGTGCCTTCCCAAAATTAAAAGTCTTTGTTAACCCAGCATACTTTTCCTTTCGATAACACCACTATTTTGATGGTCACTATTCCCTAAGCCTCCAGTTACCTTTATATCTATAATGCGCTCCACGATGTTAGATATTACCAGATCCAACAGAGCTCCTTTTCTGAAAATGACAATTCTTTATTTTTTAAGCCATTTAATTTTAGAAATACCGATTAATACACATCCCAACTAACTGTACGTCTCATTTAGGAGTCCACTTCTGACAGAAAGGCTGCTACTGATGTA
Organism: Hymenochirus boettgeri; assembly: GCA_019447015.1. Classification (NCBI taxonomy): domain Eukaryota; kingdom Metazoa; phylum Chordata; class Amphibia; order Anura; family Pipidae; genus Hymenochirus; species Hymenochirus boettgeri. Next base: position 256,331,196 of record CM033470.1, on the reverse strand, counting down.
AAAAACTATCATGGACAGACCCAGCACATAGAAGAGAACTGGAGTTGGATTTACTGTATAGAGATGGTTGGTTGTCATGACAACTGACCGTACATCCCTGAGACCTATTAAACGCCCATTTTATTTGTTTAAATCTAATGAGCAACTCCTCCAATGTTGTCATATTGATTTTTTTTATTAATGTTTTACTATATGTATATTTACTAAATGTATTTAATGGCTGAAATTTAAAATAAATGTGGTTTAGAAATGTGCTGGAAACTGATCCAGAATTCTTTGTGGGCAAAGACTATTACTGGAGAGATTTATTTAATTTCATTTAAGAATCTTTATTGCTGTTAAAGGACACATTGACATTTTTTTTTTTAAATCACGTTAAAAGGGATGGAAGGCTGTTGCACAAGTCCATGGATCAGCTGTAGGGACCAGCAAACGTCCCAGTGATCTAGTTCTATTTTACACAGGAAAGTAGGAATGTGTTATCCTACTTTCCTGTAAACTTGGGTTTCCTCTGACACTTACTTAAAAAAAAAAAAAAATTGTGTCCTTTCAAAGTACCGTACTGAACACTGGTTCCAATTATTGCCCGAAATGGACAATTGTACACATCGTGCGTCGCGGGTCGGCACCCGAGATCACACGTGTGTACGAACCAGTTTGATCTAGCAGCCTTATGAAAGCCACAGCCTCAACACTGATTTACCAACATGTTGATTACTCGGACTAATCAAAGTTGACTAAAAATTGGTTTAGAACGATTGGGTTGCACCAGAAATTACATTCTGTACATTGGCATGACCAACCGAAATATCAGCTGTAGCGTTTAAGTAGGCCAAATTATCAACCTGTGTTCCAGACCTAAATCTGCAACAACCAATTGAATGTAGCCTTTTAACTGGTCTACTATAGTTAGATAGCAGCTAACAGGTATTTTAAGTGCAACTATACTGTAAAAATCACTTTGCCTAATCTTAAAGGGCATGTCCACCCACAAAACTAATGTACAGGGGAGCCACTCGCCCCCCTCCCTTTTCCTCCTCCCCCCTCAGGATCCATCTCCTCTATAGTTTTCTGTAGTGTAATGGGGATTTGCTGTAGTGTAGGCACTGTCTTCTGTAAAAAGGCAATCTGCACCCCAGACTATCTAAAAACCAAAGACAGTCTGTCTTCAGTATGCAGAGGAAAGCATTTGTTTAGGACCTAGAAGGAAAGATTTCCTTACAGTAGACTTTTTTACACTTATCACATTAGATGTTTATCACATTGTATTCTTGTGATATTTTAAATCAGCAGTTTCTGGGTTTAGGAAAAAAAATGTGTTTTAGGCTAAACTATCATTTTTGTCTAATTAATGGACAACACAAATAAAAGAATCTATAAAAGTTCTAGGAGGAGATCTATTAGATTAAAATGCCACAATAAAACAATTAATAGACTAAATGATATAACTGAACTCCAAAATCATAAAGTCATACTAATAGGCGTATGCGAATTAATAAACCTATTGCAAAGTGACGTAATATGTTGCATGTGTCAGCAGTTGGCCAGGTCCCCATTACTCGTAAGAAATAACGTACTCCAATGTCCAAAAAAAAATGTAAAAAAAAAAATACGGTTATGGAACAAATACACATATATATTACAACAGGGAACATTATCTTCTATATACACAGTTTCGCTCTATTGTTTGTACACTTCCTGCATTCAAACTCTATGCTTCCTAGAAAGGGTTAAATTTACCATTCAGAACAAATTTAACATAAGAATGCAATAAAGAAACATAGGGAACATTTATCTTGATTACTTAGTGTGTTTAAGGAGAACATGTAAGATACAATGGCTCTTAGCGTATTTTGCATTGTGACATCCTGTATCAGATGATTTTATCTTTTTTCATTGGACATAATGTTAATACCTGACCTGATATTTCCAACATTTTTTATGTTAATTAAAACAAATCTACTGCAAATATGGAACTTATGAGTTTTAGTGCTTGAAAGCACAAAGACAAATACAGCACATGCAGCTGAACATGTGATAGTTAGCACTTAAATATAAAATTGTGTATTTTAAAATGTGTATAGCTTTAAAAAAATAAATAGTCATACACAGTTAAATGCAAATTCTCTTTTCCCAGCTGTATTGGTGAAGTGTTGCCGTTTGCACAGCTTACACGCCACCTACTGCAAATCTGAGCTGAAAGCTCATGCAATGCTGTCAGCATTCTCATTCCATCATTGTGGCAGAACTGAATAGGGTTCTTTTTCTTTTTTTTTCTTTTCTTTGAAACCAAACAAGAGCAAGGCCAGACTGATATTGTAGCACACTGTGGATAAGGATGGAGAGGAGAATAAACAGAAGGGACAAAGACTGTGATGACAAATGTCCCAATTCTGAAGATGGAGGTCAAAGTACAAACTGCAAAACATCTCTCGTTACTCTCAATGTTGGTGGTTATCTGTACATCACACAAAAGCAGACACTGTCCAAATATCCTGACTCTTACCTCGAAGGTGTGATAACCAGGAAAACATTCTGTCCGATAGATGCAGATGGACATTACTTTATAGACCGAGATGGACTATTGTTCAGGCACGTTCTTAACTTTCTAAGAAATGGAGAACTCTTATTACCAGAGGGTTTCCAAGAACATCAGCTTTTGGCACATGAAGCGGATTATTTCAAGCTGAAACCACTAAATGAGGCAGTAAAAGCAAGGTGGGAGAAGGAGCAGCAAGCTGCACGGGAAACCACTTTTCTGGAGATAACAGATAATCATGATCGGTCACAGGGACTTCGGATATTCTGCAATGCTCCAGATTTCATCTCCAAAATAAAAGCCCGCATTGTACTGGTTTCCAAAAGTCGGCTGGACGGATTTCCAGAGGAATTCTGCATCTCTTCAAATGTTATTCAATTCAAATATTTTATCAAATCAGAAAATGGGACACGTCTTGTATTAAAGGAAGACAATACTTTTGTCTGCACCTTGGAAACTCTTAAGTTTGAAGCCATTATGATGGCATTGAAGTGTGGCTTCAGACTGCTTACAAGCTTGGATTGTTCAAAGGGGTCAATTGTTCAGAGCGACGCACTTCATTTTATCAAGTAATTACTTCTATCACTAAGCAAAGACACAAAGGATCCAGCAAAGCCTTGCTAAATAGCAGCTCCCTGGCCTCACACAATATATCTGGCAAGCAAGAAAGCAAACAGCTCTGCTGCAAATGAATTCATGTGAGCCAATGGTATGTATCTGTCACAGAAAGAGACGTTTAACTCCTGATTGAATCATGTTGCAGATAATCTTGTGGTTTGTATAAGAGGAAAACTAATGATCCCCACAACATATCTACTGTAAATAAATGGTTTTATGCTGCTTAAATATTTGCCCTTTACTGCTGTCATTTACAATCATGCCAAAATGTTGGGAGCACTTATATGTGTAACAAATGTACACAATAAATCAAATGAAATGCTCCTTAACTGCTCTCGGTGGAAATCTCTAGTCATTCAACAATCCTTTCAGAAATACAATCCTTCTCTCTTCTTCAATACATTGCTGATAACATGACGTTTTACAGAATTTACTATTATTAAATGCCTTGCTTTAATGTAAAATAGAGCACAGACACAGCCTAGTGGGATTGCCTGAAATCTGCATTTACTGCTGAAATACATCCACTCTTCCTTAAAAAAATGGTGAAAACAACAAAATGTAGCTCTTAAACATAAGCTGAATTTTACAGAATTATTCTTGTGCATGAGTTACTACAATCTTATATGTACCTGACTGTTTATTTGCATGTTTACATTTTACTCGTTAAAGGCTAATTAAGGTGACAAGTACAAAGGATGCTAAGAAATATTTTTGGTTTAAGGGATTATTTACATTTGGAGATGGCAGGTTACATGGGCTACTTTTGAACATGGAGATCAAGACAAAGTGTCTGTAGTTCCAATAAATCAAAACTACATTTATCAAGTTTATTAACTGCTAAAAAAATATTCTCAGTTGCCTAGTAAGTATTGGCAATATCCCATATATATGATTTTAAATTATGTACCCAGTGCATTATATGTAACATTATGAAGACACAACATTCAAAGCACTGACCAAAGAAGCATGTTTTTTCCTGGCAGCCAAGCAATACAAAGAAAATGGATTAAAAAATAATGATACATTGTCTGCTTGTTAATTTACAACATTCAGCATCTGTTAGATGTGATAATTACAGTTAAAACAACACCCAAAAGGCAACGAGTTTGGTCCCGGTACTAAAAGATTAGAACCATGAGCAAAATAGTAAAATCTTGCAAGCTAGTGAATGGCATTCACTTCCACTGGTGATTCTAAATGGAAATCACATCTGTCAAGGCTGACTGTAGGAGTCTCCTGACACCCTGCATCAAGATAACAATTGTAAACGAGGTGAGGATGAAAGACAACTGGTTCCCAATATACAGCCTGTACCAGTCAAAAAAATCTACTAGAGCAGATGACATAACTGTAGGTCCTTACAAATCCCTCACTTACATTGTTAATGTAAGTTACGTGTCAATCTCACTTTCCAAAAATATATATTGACAAAAATGTTTACAGTTGGTTATTGTAACCAACAGAGAACCACAGGCAGCAAGCACAGTGGCTCAGTGCTAAAGTCCTCCGTTGGACAATAATCTGCAAGACGTTTCCCTGTGCTTTCGTGGGTTTTCTCAAGGTACTCCAGTTTTCCCTACAACCATAAAGACATACTGAGAAGTTGTGTTAATTTGTGAAATAAAGTGCATAGATTGTAAGCTCTTTGGGGCAGGGCCTCAAGTGAATGTATCATTGTAATTGTAAATCATCCTGGAAAATGTTAGCACTACATAAATCCACAATAATAATAAAGTGAGGCTGGATGGGAAGTCATTTACAAGGAACTGGCTCTGCTAAATATGTTTAACAGGATAAAAGGAAGTTTGTTCTTTTCAATCTTTACATTTCAGCCCAGTGCTGGCGAACATTTTAGAGACCGAGTGCCCAAACTGCAACCCAAAACCCACTTATTTATTGCATAGTGCCAACATGACAATTTAACCAGAATACCGAGACTTTGCTTTAAAAAAACAACTCAAACAGATAGACAAACAGATACAGTAGATAAAATCAATTACAGATTACCTATTAAATGTCCACTGATTTTCTAAGTTTGTTTTCTTCTGTTTAAGAATGGGAGGTAAATGAGCTATGTCTTACATCCCGTTCTTAAGTAAAACTTACAGTACAATAAACAGAGTAATTTGACATGCCTCGCCTCATTAACATGTGGTGACAGCCATGGGACAGAGAATAGAGAGCTCATGTGCAGCAGTTTCTCACTTACTGCACCCCACCCCCATCCTTGTGTGCTGAAATGTGCATAAGCAGAGAAAGAGACAGAGCGAGAGAGGGGGGGGGGGGGAAAGAGACGTATGCTCACATAACCTCTCTCTGCTACGGACAGCCGCTTCACTTCCTTAAGGGCTGGATTATAAAAGGGGAGCAGACCGGGCAAAACCTCTGGTTTTCTGGTAAAAAAAACCTCTGCTGTGCATGAGTGCCACCTCTGGTAAGTGTTCCATAGGTTTGACACCACTGTCTCAGCCCATTAAATCAGTAAAATACATAAAGAATTGGAAGTTGTCCTTTACCTAAAGAAAGACCAATCCAAAAAATGTGTTTATTACAGCTGAAGGCATCCAACAGAAACGTAAGTCAAGGGCAATATGTCCTTTTGATCCCGTTCTCCTATATAGAGGTGCATAAGAATTCATTAGAAATGTACTTTCTGATTTAAGAGTCTGGCTTCCGTATTCCCATTCTATATACTAGTATAATTATTTTTTTTTTTATTTATTACCCAGTTTACAAAGTACAAGAGTGCCTCATCAATTGTCTCAAAGACTGTTTTGCAAATAAATAAAAATGGTGGAATACGATGCGTTAAGCAGTAATTTTTTTTCTTTTATTACTTTCTTTAATAACAAGATAGATTATGGTGTATTTTTGGTATTGAAAAGTTGTTCTGCTGTGAAATCTTATTTGCAAAAATGGATCTTGGAAGCAATCTTTCTTGCCTAACCTCAGCTGGCCTATCCTTCTGATAGTTCAAATTATGCTGACCCTCAAAATAGTACAAAATGAAAAGTAATTATTATACTACCAAAAGAAAATTATATTTTTAAATACCGAAATTAGTGGAAAGGAGGCAGTCTCATCCAGAAGGCTTATAGATTGCAGATAACCTGCTTTTCCCAAGACATTGAGAACTTTAAATTGGGTTCTTTTTGAATAGTAAAACTTACTTGAGGTAAAATGCCAAATTCATTTACCATTCAATTCTAGTGGGAACGTTACAATGAATCAAAGTATTAAAAGACATTTGTACAATGATTGTTTTTATTGCTAACAATCAAATTAGATATATCAGGAAATATTGTGGCTCATTGATAACATGTAATTATGATTTTTAGTTCCCTGATTAAAGACCAGATTATTAAAGGATATCTCAAATGGAAAAAAAAAATATTTTAAAATCGCCCATTATAGGAAACTATAGTTCTTTCAAATGATCACTGTACTATTTTTTTGTTTATCTGTCTCCTATTTCTTTAGACATCGAATCTGAAGCATTTTACTTTTAAGATGTCAATCAAGTGTTTAACCATCATAAACTCATCTGCAGTGTGCAGTAAGGGGTGATAGCTGGTATGTGTGAAATGCATTCTGGGAAATTCCCTCTCCCAGTGCTGGCTCATAGTGATTACTGAGCATATTTGACCTCACAGAGAGCCGTGCCTCATAAATAGGGCGTTGATTATGAGTGGGAGGGGGAATGCTTAGCATTAACAAAATAAGTAATGGATTGAAGGCATGCAGCAACACACTCATCATAGAATATGTGCTACTTACATGTATTCATTTAAAGATTAAGTAATTTTTTTAGGCGATTCTGATTAATAATTCTCTAACAAACCAGACTTTTAAGCAAAATGCTGAGAATGTTGTTTCTCCTCATTAAAGGGTATCTCCACCCTATTATTTTTTTTAATAAACTGCACCCCTGCCCACCCCAACCACCAAGTTAGAATTCCAAAAAAAAGCAGCACAAACATACTTACAGTCCTTCGCTCCCACAGCTGTCTCTGCCCGGCACTCTGTTTGCTGAAAGTTGCTAACAGGGGCTGGACCGGCAGCCATGTGTGATTGGCACCTAAGCATGTCTCTAATGCTTTTTTTTTTTTTTACAATCTAACATGGTGGTTGGGGGCAGGAAGGGGTGGCCTACACTACAGAAAATTACATTTAAATGTAGGGGGTGAGGCAGGAATGGAGGGAACAAAAGAGTGTTTTGCGCATGCCTAAGTACCTCCCGGGAGGACAAGGAGGAGTCAAACCTTTTCAAATCACAGAAGGCTCCTACTCTTCAGTTTTCTGGACTTTGAATAAGCATTGCATGAGAACCATAAGGAGCAGAGATGTAAGGTAAGGATTTTTTACACTTCATAGTGGGACCAGTAGTGGGTTAAATTTTAGTTTTGGGGGAGGACATGTCCTTTAAGCTTAGAATTAAATGTCTGTTGAAAGCATTATTGTACAGCATGTGAACAATCTCAGCTATGTTACTGCCTATGGAACCTCTGGGTTAGGTTCACTTACATTTACAGAAGAAAAAAACTTCAGACTACATGTGCCTGCAAAACACAGGCTGCAGTTGAAAGAGGACTGTAATTTAATAGCAAATATCAAAACTACTTGAATGGTAACTACATATATACTATAAACTAGTAGAATGGGTGTACAGTTGCATATTAAACACTGTAAATGCAGCATTTCTACAAAAACTTGAGCATTATCTCAAGGTAGAGGACTTTTAGAGAGCTGCACCTACTAATCTTCGTATAAATCTGGTGTGCCTAAGCCCCTACATCTATGGAGAATAAGGCTTCGCAGCTCCTCTTCAAGCATATGCAATGGAAACATGGAAATTACCCAGAAGTCTCCGTTCCTTATTTGTATATTAGTTCCTGTATACCCTTGCTGGCGGTGTATTCCTGTATCGCTGTTCCATTACTGATTCCTGTCTGATTACCATTTACAATTGTTTGCCAACTGTCCTGACCTGTGCCTGCCTTTGACTACGCTTTTGCTCTACCCTTCTGTACTTACCCTCACTGACCGATTCTCAGTTTACCAATGTTTATCTCTGATTCTGGTTTCCGATTTTGTACTATGCCATTGCCCAGCTCTGACCTGGTTCTGTCCGCTTGTTGCGCTCCAGGTTTCCTTGAGTACTCTCAGCCTCCGCTCCAATACCCCGCACTCTAAGTCCAGGGGGCAACCAATCCTGGTGAGGCAGTACAATCCTCCTGGCAAGAGGGAGCTTGTCTATTGGTGAAGCGAGTGGTGTTAGATCAGGGTGTCTGGGCTGAAAGAATACTCAGGGATCTGGAGAGTTACACTGACAAACAACATCCAAGGAATAATTTGGATTTACTTCAAATTAACAGCAGCAGTTTAATATTTATAAATTGAAAATTATATCAATCTGAAATTTAAAAAAAAAACAATGACACACAAACCAGACAGAATGGAACAAAATGTCTTTAGAATAATAAGAATGTAATTATTACCTTGTACTAAATGTGTACACAATTGCACTCTAGTGGCAACACTGCTAAGTTTTAGTCATAACATAATACAAAGCAATCACCCTTTCTTTTTAGTAAATTATTTTTTCACATGTACGGTACATTAAAAATACACATACATTTAAAGTGGAGTTATTGACTTTTAAAAATAAAGGGGAAAAAAACCCTGAAAGCTAAAACAGAAATATGGGGATCGGTCTGTGGTTACCACTGCACACGTACTGACAACTTCCAATGAAATCTGACAGTACATATGTGATAGTAATCATATTCGTCTTAATCACTAGCAAAACTGGTAACTGTCAAAAGAATTATTTATTTTCCTCGGGAATTAGGCCATCTAAAAATCTAGTTTTGCCTTGTGTCTAAAAAACAGGAGTTCCACAAGGTCCTTACTCTACAAGGGAGCTTTAAAGCAATATAAAGATGGTGTCTGCTACTGGATATTGGCCATCATGTTACTGGCAACATGAATAAAGATACTGTTAAATGTTTGGTTCAAACTTGTATACTAAGCCTATTTCATGTCCAAATGTAATAATATTAAAAAATTATTTAAGCCAAGCAAGTTAGTTTTAAATTAATGCGGAAATTTGTCCTAGAGCTGACAAAAGTTACATGTGTAAAAAAACAAATAAATAAAATGAAAGCACACGTTTGAATAATGTAAGGTTAACATCTTAGACACAGACTGGTTCAAAAGAGGTGTGAAAGAGAAGCCAAGCCTTAAAAGAGGGGGTCAACATCTATTGTCTGCCATAAAATGCTGTTCTGACACTTTGGCAGTTTAATAACACCTCCTAGATGCTTGTGAAGGTTCTCATTCATCCAGGTTATGGTATATCTATTGTATTCAGTTAGTTCAACTGGACTTTAGTTCTTGAAGATGTTTCGCAAGTCATCTTGCGAATTTGGGAGAATTCAATACCACATTTACCCATTTAAGTATGGTTCTTCTGCAGTGCCTGTTCTAAGTACCAGAAAGTAAAGAGTAGGAGCTGTCTGTATGTCATCCGGTTCCTGCTTCATCCTTGTCCTCAGCAAGAACTCAGGCATGTGCATGGGAGCACTCTCCCCCCATCCATCTTTGCTGCTGGGTGTCCTACCTATAAAACACTTTTTCTGTAGTGTAGGGCACCTTAGCCCACACTCAATCAAAAAACAAAACAGCAGCTGCAACAACATATGGCCCAGCACAGAAAAGCCAGTTCCTCTGGTCAAGATTTAGCCATGTATTAGCATCTTAAAGAGAAATAAACACAATGGCACTCGTTCTCAGTATAGGAGTCAAGTTAATAAGCAAAGGGTGTGCACCACCCACTATCAATAGCTATAACTATGTAAAATAACAAGAAAAAGGGATAGGGATACAAATGAGCATACCCCTTTAAAGTATTAATTTTATAAAACTCCTTTATTATACAAAAATTGGAGAGATAGGCACAGATAGCATCAAAAAATGACAAATATTAAAAACACATCCCACTTACACATTCTCAATTAGTTAAGGTGTAGATATACCGGTATATCAAGGGGAAAAGGGGGACATCAGTCGCGCCAAAGTCAGTGCATATTTAGTTCCAAAATAATTATCCAACATGGTACTAACAAATCACAAGTATAGTGTAAAAATAAACCTATTTAGTAAACCCATAAACAGGGAAAACAAAGGTGTTGCAGACCAAGTCCCTATAGTTAGCGTGGTTCAGAAAAAACACAGATAGATTACCCAGATACCAGTGTATAAGCAAATGCAGAGCGGGAGTAAGTTAAAATCCCAACTGCTAGACGCGTATATTGTCCTGGCAAACCGGACTTCGTCAGTAGTCCGGTTAGCCCGGATGATATTAATACTTTAAATGGGTGTGCCCATTTGTATCCCAATCCCTTTTTCTTGTTCTTTTACATATAAGCATCTTAAAGACTGTAATACTAACATAGAAGAGGATTGGTATAGAAGAGGTATCAAGGAAGTTATTTATGTCAAAATAGAAAAAAAAAACTAAATAAAGGTGTTGGCCACCATTACATAAACAATCCCATAAAATTTGGCAATTAACTAACAAACTACTCGATATAAAAAGGACCATACAACCACACCCCACTATGGAACAATAAATTATTACCAGAACTGAAAGCCCTCCCCGCAGAACAAATGTGGGGACAGTTTGATGTAAAACCACTGGACTCAATGACAAAAAAAAAAAACCTTCCCAACTTGATGCACTACCACTATCTCCAGCTACAACTTGCACTATCACCATATCTGCCCCCAAACAACCCCACCATCACCAAACACCCAATAATTGGAATTCTACGCACCCAGGGCCCACCGGGAGTGGTTTCACGAATATACTCTTACCTGATACAGACATAATCACAACCCAATATAAACAACATTCAACACAAATGGTCCTCGTGTGTGGGAGGAGGAATAAACACTGAACAATGGCTGGAGATCGCATCCTCACATATCCTGGCCTCCCCCTCAACCAACAATAAAATGACACAATTTAACATTACACACCCAGACAAACCCGACACTTTCGAACCACCAAAATGTCAAACTGCCCCAAATGCCCCCAACCAGATGCAGACTTCACACACCTACTCTGATACTGCTCTGGAGTAGCACCATTCTGGATAAAGGTGACCCAGTTTCTGAATCGCCTCACACCCCACCCAGTTCAACCTACTCCCCTACTCTGTTTATTCGGAATAATAGAGACCGATCTATGGTCAACCCACGAAAGTCTATTCCTGCAGGCAACACGATTTCATGCAAGAAAAAACATAGATAGGATAGCTCTCCCACAAAAAGCCCAAATTACAAACTTGGATCAAATTAATAAACAACGATCTCCCAATGTTAAAACTGGTATACAAACACAGGGGATGTGAAGATAAAAAAAATCTGGTCTACATGGATCGACTCTCCCGATACACTATCCCCATAATCGTCCACTATATATCCCACCGCCCAGAACAATTTCACCCCAAATTTCAGGCTTCAGTCGGGGACCCTAGGGACGGGACCAGGAGGACCAGCCGGGCAGAAGACTCATATCACACCAGGTAAAAAGCAACAGACCAAAAGTTTAAGTTCATGTTTATTGTTAAGAAATATTTCAATATTTAGGCAACCAATGCTGCAATATGGAATGCAAACAATATACTGTAAACCACCTCTTATTTACTGTATTAAAATGTAATTATATATTGCCTCATAAATAAAACGAATAAAAAAAAAAAAAAAGTGTTGGTGGGGGGTGATTCAACATCTATTGTTCGACACATATCGTGTTGTTTTGGGGCCTTACCCTGGACACTTTAATAACACCTCTTTAAATTATAATCAATACCTTCATTTAGGAGGTCCCCAAGACCTTGATGTTATATGCAAACCGAGACACATTCCAGGGTATATATTGCCAACAGATTCTTGTACATGTCATACCACAGATACAATACAAGGGCAAAATCTTTCAGCAATTCCATCTTCAAAATCTTGCCGACAATGGAATGATGCAAGAAGTGCTGGATTATGGGTTACAGATTTTGCAAATGCTTACATATTTTGAAACTATGATGACTGTTGCTATGGAAAACAAAATATCAGTACTCGGTTTTAAAAAAACAAATATAACCCACAAATATAGATTTCTCAATGAGCATTTCACATACCGGTTATCTAAAAGAAACTTGCTCCTTACAAAATAAATATGGCATTTAACACATATCATGGGCTATAAATAAAGAAAATGTGTTGTTTAAGACCATACTTCTCTTTTACAGAAAATTCCCTTTTAAGCTCATGGCAGTGCTTGACCCCTAGAGGATTTATTGATTTTTTTAATATTGTTAATTATAAGAGATATTGAAATACATTCACGATTGCTAAAATAAACACAAAAAGGACTTTTGTAATAAGGGATGAAATGTTACTGAAAACCAGAAGGTTAAATTTGATGGCCATATGTTTTTATTCAACATGATACTGGTAACTGTATATGAAAGTTTGATACACATGGGCATTCTCGCTGACAGATCCCATTGGGATCGGTCTATAAATTTGCAATAGTTCAGAAGTGCACATTCACAAATACGGTAATTAAAATTGCTATTTATTAAGCCATTCAGGTGGCCAGGGAGCCAATAATAGCCAGCAGAAATTTTGCAGTTAACCCCACTAATCTCACAGCCATGTGTCATGGTCAGTAATCGGTAAATAACGGATATGTCATTTATAGTCCACTTTAACTTCCTAAAGAAATAAATGAATATTAGAATAATATTAGAATAAGTTGTGGAATCGGCTATGTGTCTCACCATTCACCAAGGAGGTTGCAAGGTTACAGTTTTTTCACGAACATAATTTTAATAAATTTTATATAAATGTTAAAGATGCAGTCAAAACTTCTGATTGTAAGAAATTATCAGGGAGATTCAATAAAAGTTATTAAAAATTGTGCTAATTTTGCTCCAACCAATCAGAACTTTTAAAACATTTGAAATCTATATCTTATTGGTTGGGGCAAAATAAGCAACATTTTTAAAGGGACAGTTCAGTGGAAATTATCAATATTTCTTAAATTGTTAGTTTGTCAAATGCATATTTAGTTATTCTACATATTCTCTACCATTTCGAAAAATCAGTTGATTTCATACCCTTTGATGTTCCCTGCTGTTGACATTAGTGAGCTGACATTTCAGGTTCTAATGGTTCTTCCCAGGATGCACCACTTTCTTGGAATGCTCCTAACAGTAATTTCTACTGATTGGCTGTTGGATGGGTCAAAGATGCTCAGATCTCTACTGAGCAACTGAATCAACCCAGGCGCTGGGTCAAGGGCCAGATCATAACGGTCTCTACTAGGGGTCCTGCAAACAGGAAGTCAGTATTTCGGTTGCATTTATTTATACACAGACAAAATGCTAAATTGACAGATTAAGGTCATTGGGATGAAAAAAATACTGCTCTTTTTTTCTGAAAAGCATATGTATTTGCACTGAACTTCCCCTTTAAGGATAAGAACTTTTATTGAATTTCCCTGTTGTTGAACAACACCAGCAGTTGGCAAAGTGGAGACTTCAGATGAAAAGGAAATAGAATCCAAATCTATTGGTCCAGGACTTTATTAAGGGAATCAGAACTCCAGTTATAAGTAGCAGCTTTTTAGAATAACATTTTAACGTATGGCTATTCATTCCATTTCCAGAACATAATGTAAAACAGCACTCTATGAATGAATATCTAAAAATGTGTATAAGGCCCAATAAGTTGGGGGCTGCAACATGTTTGCAGAGAATTTGTGTAAATTACTAAAGATGTTATACACCATAGGTTAAATGGGTATAAAAATGTAAATGGTCACTTTTTGTTTCAAAGCCCACAAAACATAAGAATCAGAAGCAAGAATTTTAAAAGTCACTGAAATTAACCTTTATAGGAAAGAGCGAGGGATTTATTTTCTTCCTTCATAACTCATAGCTCCACAAGATGAAACATAAAATAATGAAGCATCACCGTGGTGACATAGCAGGAGAGCAGTCAGCTAACATATGGTGTGCCTGAGGATTTTTACCCACCCCCTACTCTATTATCATGTTCTAACTATGGCAGGTCAACAGGCAAAGACTGCTTTATCAGAAACAGTCAATTAACCTCTTCAGTAAAAGTGAGCCTACTAGCCTGTTCTAGTTCATTTTATGAAGCATAGTAACAGTTTTGCTTGCCTAATATAGAAAACAAGTGTCAAGAAAAGGAATCTTTGATTTTTATGTTATAAGAAATATACTTATACAGCAAATGCAAACACCTTGCCTAATCGAGTATGAATATGAAATCCATGTCAGTCTTTCACTTTGTTTTGAAATCTGAAATGCTCCTGTCTCACATATTAAATTCCAAGCCGAGATATCCGTATTTACCGATCTGCAATCCTGCAGTGCTGTTGTCTCTCTCCTCCCAGCTCACACTTTCCCATAATCTCCATGCACACCTAAGCAAGAGACAGCCTACCCCCAATTCCCCTTTTTATAGGTACATTATTGAGAAATATGTTGCACAGAGCTGTTCTGAGATCAGGTTCACTTTATTGACCTCCCCATGCAGCTCTGCACCAAGTTGTTTCTACAAGTGTACTGATTAAATGGGTTATGTGTGAGGGTATGAGATAGGGTGTGTCGTGCTGAAAGATCCCACAAATATATGTCAGCTTGGAAACGAATATTGGAGATAGTGCTTGTGTCTCCCTGACAATTAGAGATTTCAATAAAACAAAGTAATGTTTTCAGGTTTTCATGACCCTTTAAAAGGGACACTAAACTGAAAAAAATGACTTGCCTTTATCGATTTCTATATTTTTAGTGGTGTCAGAAACTTGATCCCTTTTTGCTCTCAGTGTACCCTGTCACTAGATCTCCTCATGTCCTGTTAAGCTCACTCCTAGTTAGTATGCATGTCTCCTCTCTATGGAGCCACCCCTACCAAAACAGAGGCAAAAATGGAATGTGGAGCATGTGCAGTGAAGATGATCTGTGCCCCCCTACAGGCAATAGCATTCATCCAGTGATTTTGTGTTATAGTGAAAGTAAAACTGCTTTGCTATGGGAAGGTAAGCAACACTGGGAGCTGTAATCACTGCTTGAATATCTAGGTTTTTTTTTTTTAGCTGTAGGAGTTTGAAGGTGTGTGTGTGTGGGGGGGGGGGGGGGGGATTTGTAATTGATTTCTTTAGGTACAGTGCTACATTGGGACATCAGTAACACAGCCAGCAGCTAACTGATAATGCTTATTCCCTTTCCTGATCTTAATGCTGAATATAGTAGCCATACAGTGACAGAGAAATAAGCTTTACTTTTATAGAATGGATAGTTTCTACATGTAGTGTTCCAGGGGGAGGGGCTGGTTGATTGACAATTCATTATTGACTAGCTGTGCTACACCCCCTTTAAAAAGTAAAACTTCCAGAGCTAACAAAAAAAAAATGGGATAGGAAGGTCAGAGAAGGGGGGGAAAGCAGATTTAAGATTGGTGGTAATTAATCCTAATTACTGTGTGATAAGTTAAAAAAATGATTGAAAACTCAGTCATTTATATAAATGCATAATCTCTAAGCCTCTAATTAAATTTTCTCATCAAATTGTAACAAAAAGCAATACAATTAATTTATAATGCAGCTGGTTTGGAAAGGCCATTATAGCATCTGGTTTTCCACCAGAAGAACCGGACTAAAATATTAATAAATTTAATGCATATGACATAAGCTTCAGGTTTTTCTCAAGACATTTCATGCTAATCCAGAACCAGCAGAGCGAGATTTCAGTTAATGTAATTAGCGGTCTAAACAGCTTTTCATATTAATTATATCGGACATCAGCAGAAACATGACGACAACTGAAGAACTTTGATCTATGTGGTTCCTACCTGTAATCCTGTTTTCAGACTTGTCTTCTGACTGCCCTACAAAACAAATACAACATAAACATTACACCTAGCCCGAAATTGAATTGTTTAACAAAACACATTTTGGTTTTAATCAGATATTTTAAACAGATTAATCATAATACCATACATAAGGCTCTGGAGTTTTAATGTGAACTGGAGTGGAATATTTCCTTAAAATTTTCCCTAAAAATCACTCGGCTACACAGCTGGGTGGTTTATTATTAAAGTTCTACTCCAATGCTGCTCCCATCTCACTAAATAACTAAAATTCCTTTAGCTGGCCTATAGAATGACACACTAATAATGGCCCCCTTGTCTGTCCAGTTAGATCAATTGCCTCTGCTCTTCGACCAGAGAGCTGCCGGTATGTGTAATGTGTGGGGTTTTTCTTTTTACAGCCAGCTAAAAGCTGGGTACACACAGTAACGATAAAGCCCCAATACCATCGGATACGACAGTATTGGGGCTTTATCGTTACTGTGTGTAACTTAGTTTTCCGAACGGGCACGCGGCCGAACGCTTGTTTGGGAAAGACCGAAAATTTCCATCGGCCGGGACTGTGTGTATGCAGATCATTGAAAGATGACAGAGGATCTTGCAGATCCTCTCTGTCATCTTTCACTGATCTGAAGTGTGCGTACCAAGCCTAGGGGATTTTAGAAAGCTGGGGGGACAGAAAGCTTAAGCAGCAATGGACTTCGTTTATTATTTGTATATATATAAAAAAGTATAATGCAAATATAATATACATCCACGAACAAGACCAGTAGACCTTCAAGAGCAATATTCCCTTAACCAGGGGTATTTCTGTGCAAGCAGAATAGGATTGGAAGGAGACTCCACGCTGTATTCCACGGCAAACAACTTTTATTTCAGCGCTCTTTGCAACATGTTGTTCTAATTTTGCTCAGTTTCCTTAAAGGGACACTAAACTGAAAAAAAAATGACTTGCCTTTATCTATATCTTTTCTATATTTTTAGTGCTGCCAGGAACTTTATCCCTTTTTGCTCTCGGTGCTCCCTGTCACTAGATCTCCTCATGGCCTGTTCAGCTCACCCCTAGTAAGTATGCATGTCTCCTGTTTTTGTATCCCCCCCCCCCTCCCAAAACTAAAGCACAAAGAGTGTGGAGCATGTGCAGTGGGGGTTATCTGTGCCTCACTTCAGCCAATAGAATTCACCCAGTGATTTTGTGTTATAGTGAAAGTAAAACTGCTTTGCTATGGGAAGATAAGCTGCACTGGGAGCTGTAATAACTACTTAAATCAGGTAAGATTTTCTTTTAGCTGTAGGAGTTTGAATGTGTGTGTGTGTGTGGGGGGGGGGGGTTTCTTTAGCTACACTGCTACATTGGTACTTAACTAACAGACAGCAGCTAACTGCAGGATTGGGTTTATCTGCACAGAAAGAGATAATGCTTATTCTCTCTCCTGAAAAAAAATCAGTCGAAACTGTATAACTGAACGTCCTACTGTTTAATAGATAGCTCAATAATATTTAAAGGGCATGTCCACCCTGTATAAAAAGTTTTTATACAATATAGTTCATGTTCCCCCAGCCCCAACCGCTATAATTATATCATCAGAAAGTCCCCCGATCGTTACTTACCTTACCTCTCTCCTTCTCCGCACTGCCCGGCCCTCTGCTTGCATGGAACTGCAAGTAGGGGGCGGGACCAGCAGCCGCATCTATGATTGACTGAGAGGCAGCCAATCACGGACGCGGCTGCTCACAACGGTGAAGGAGAGAGGTAAGGTAGGTAATGGTCGGGGGACTTTCTGATGATATAATTATAGCGGTTGGGGCTGGGGGAACATGAACTAGATTATATAAAAACGGATTTACGCTAGGGGGAGGGAGACCAAAGCGGGTGGGAAAGGGAGCGGAAGGGGAAAGGGCTCTCCTCCAGATGCCTCAAACCTTGTCTAGGTTGAGGCAGACGCAATAGCAGGACAGATTCTACACTGCAGTTTCCTGGAATTTGGAGGGGCATAGCAGGAGAACCATTTGGAGCAGAAATGTAAGGTAAGGATTTTATTAAACTACAGAGTAGGGCCAGTATGGGGTTAAATTTTTGTTTTGGGGGTGGACATGCCCTTTAAAATATTATCAACCAGAATATGATCAGACCAGTCAGAAAATCATTAGACAATCCTATACAGGGCCACACATCTTGACCAGATTTTAAGCTGAAACCTGACAGAGAACAACATTGTAAAATTGTGTATTTTGAATGTTAATCCCTGATTCAATTTTCATCTGATTAGTTGCTTTATTGTGCAGCTGTTTGCCAGTGTACAGCCACCTTAATTCACACTATCTCCGACAGAAAAGCACACAAATAAACAAACAAAAAACACATAAGCAAACTTCCAATGATTAGAGTAGCTTCATTTCATTCTTAGGTATTGCCCTAGGGGCAAGGTACACACAAGCAGATATTTTGGACCGACTGCCCAATATTTACGTATATTGCTCAGTTGGGCTGAAATATCGGAAAACGTTTTTGTGTTTAGTGCCTTTTTTCCTGCTGGCCAACAAAAGCCCCTGTAAGGTCTTTGTTAAATCATGTTAAGTTGTAAGAAACATTTGTAAAAGTTTCTATTTAAAGGAGCACAATATGTTTGCAGTAATTGACTATGCCCGGCTAAATGTAAAATAAGTGCATACAGTAGCGTCTACTAGACTCTATAGACTGTATTATAAGTGCTGACCCATGACCTTGTCTATACTTGTCTTCCTTCAGTAGGGTTATCCAATGCCCTAGTTCCAAAATAAATGCCAATCTTTCATACATCGGACTATAAGGTATAGCCCTTACAACTCACAGAAAGGTGGCTGCTATGAGGCAAACAGAATATTAATGAAATCCCACCAGCTGATGCATGCACAGGTACTGGATGTGTAACAGAAACAGATATATTGCGCTATATAACACATAAGAAATAATTAATGTTTTATAGCCTTATAAGCACTTTATGAAAAGCTCAGGAGGCTCTTGCAACTTTGAATACTGAACAGAACAAATCAACGTAAATTAAACCAGATCTACAATCTCCAGCTCTCTGGATGAGGATCAGTAATGTTTTAAAAATATGAAAAGCTCTGTTTTCCCACAATAAAAGCACTATTTAGTGGCAACAATGGAAACTGTAGTGCTATAGTGCTATGTGCTTATCAGCAAATGTCATATTTCAGGTATTCTTTCAAAGGAATTAGCATTCTTAAAAGGCAAACTATTGATTCAATGGTTTCATCCCAAACCATACAAGAAAGATATGCTGTGGGTTCAAAGCACGGAAGAAAATAAGATAGAGCTAGTTAAATGAGAATTTAGGTGATTCCGTCTGTAATTTGGGGCTGAAATGCTATATTTTAACTCTTAAAACACCAATACATACTGTAAGAACAATCTGTTAAATTGATGTTACCCAATCTTCCCTTTTCCCATGGCCCCCTTGATTGGGCCACAAAAAATTGACTAGCTAAAAATTGTGATTTTTGTCAATGTGCAACTCTTTTTCATGTCGAAAATATACAAGTTCAGGTCTTCATTATACAGGGAGTAACCTATAAAGGAGATCTAAAGATAAAATATAAATGCAAAAATCCAATAATAGCTAACACAGTTATATTTTTCACCTCTAGAATGATGAAGATTTTGAAGAAACATGAAGATTGATAATCTCAACAATAATAATTAAGACACATTTTACAATCAATTCTGGCACAATTATATTGTAGCTTAAAGGGCATGTCCACCCCCAAAACTATAATCCCCCCAACTACTGGCCCCACCATGTAGTGTAGTTTAATCCTTACCTCACATCCCAGCTCCATAGGGTTCTCCTGTAGTCCCCCCCCAAAGTCCCAAAAAATGACTACCAGGATGCTAGCAGTGTCCTATGGACACTGCCTGCTAGCTGGCCTCAGGTAGATTTTTGCCATGCGTACTGCAGCCCTTCTCCCCTCCCTCCCCCTCCCTCTCCCTCCCTCCCGTTCTACTATCCCTCCCCCTAGCTCAAATCCCCCTTAATATCCTGCTCCCCCATGTCTCCCAGCCCCAACTGCATATTTTTTTTTTTTAGAAAGCTCCCCAACTCTTACTTACCTCTCCCTTTCCTCGGCGAAGTGAGCTGCCGGCAGCCGCGTCTGTGATTGGCTGCCGCTCAGCCAATCACAGACGCGGCTGCCGGTCCCGCCCCTCTGCTTGCATTTCCTTGCAAGCAGAGGGCCGGGAGCGCGGCGGAGGATCGAGGGGAGGTAAGTAGAGTTTGGGGGGGCTTTCTAAAAAAAAAATTATAGCGGTTGGGGCTGGGAGCCCAGGGGGGACCATATATTAAAAAAAAATTTTCAGGGTGGACATAGCCTTTAAGTTCTCCTTTAAGTCATTTTAAAATCTAAGAACTCTTTAAACATTACTACTGCCGAAAATAAATATTCTGTTAATTAGTTGTGAAAAGCTCCTTGGGCAGAAATGTAGAGGTGTTAAAAATTACATTTGGATTCACTGATCTCTGTAATCAAGGACTTTTAAACAACACATTTCAATGCTTTTGTTTCAGTGCTACATAATAGATTACCCTAATGTGAGGTCTACAGTCCTTCTTTAAAGGGGAACTTTGCTCTGAAAATGACTTTAGGTAAATTGATAGGAATTACTTTCGTGAGAATTTTTGAAATTTATTTACATTGTTTATTTTGCATAGTTTTGAAGATATTTACATTTTTGTGTGTGTGATATGGTAGCAGCATTACCAGGTTCCCTGCACTTCCTGCTCTGAAACTATGTGACAGACAGTCAATCCGCCCTGTGTCTCCTCCTCCCTTTGCAGCCCCACTGGTCCGACCCACTCATGGACCCTCCATTTGCAGGCCCCCCTTGGCCACTTCCCTTACAGCCCCATGTGGCCCCACCCACTGACGGACACCTTAACCCAGCCCACTCGCGGGTGCCATGGGCCACTCAGACCACCTCCCCCCTACAGAAAACACTGTGAAAACAGCCTTTGCAGACAGTGCTTTCACATAGTGGGAGAGTAGGGCTGTAGATTCCCATTAGAAACTGACAGAAACGCACAGCATGCGTTTGTCAGTTTGTATCCATTTTTTTCATACATTTGTAATCATTTTTTAACAACGTGTCTTCCATAGATTTCTATAGAAAATGCATGAAAAAAAGGACAGAAATGCTGCATGAAGTGCGTTTTTTTAAACGGACTGGAACGGAATAAAACGCAGCAGGTGTGAACGAAATGAGGGGAGGGACTTCCTGTCTGCCTCACACACTGAAGTCTGAGGCTGTGCTCCCCGGCGGCGAGGTGGAGGAGCAGCCTTAGGAATGTCACATGCCAGCCTCCCACCCATTAACTTTCTGGTCAGTAATTTCTTTATATCTTGGGCTGTGGAGCACGTAAAATCAACTTGTATGGAGACCACAGTTCCCTTTAATTTCTTCATTTGTTTTAGTTTGGTGGAAATATATCCTTCAAGGCCCCAAAACCTAAATGCTGCAATACTTATACATCCCTCTGATGACCCTGAAGAGAGAACATGTTCTTGACTCTTGGCAGCTGCCACCCAAAATATTCACGCCTCCTTTAATGCTATACAGGCTTTTCATGAGCTTGCATAGCTTTAAAGGAGTTGGTTAAGGGAGCATCAGTCAGGGCAGCTGCTACCTACAAGGACCAGGGTGAAGACAGAAGCTGCCGACAAGAGCCAAGAAGAATTGATCTCTTTAGAAACATCAGAGGGATGGTATTGCTTTTTTAGGTTTGTGTTTGGGGGGTCGTTAAGGTCAGTATACATATTAGTGAGGAGTATGATCATGCCCTTTAATGTAAAAATATAGACCTGTGTCTTTTAGTAGGGGGTTGAGTTATCAGCACAAGTCTATCTCTCTTTGAAGATTTTCCTTTTCACAAAACCATTCAATACTGAAATCAAATGTATCATTAAAGAAAGACAGAAGTCACAATAAGAATACATATAATATCCAAAGTCTTCTAGTAAAATGTGCTGGTTAAACAGCCCATTTGGATGGAGTTTTACTTACCCCACGGCTAGAAAGCTGAAAATGAAATATATCCAATTTTCAATAGTTTTGTGGAATCCCAACAGGTAAGTTGAGAGGTGCACCCCCTAAGGCCTGTGCCACGTCAGGTAAGTATCAATCCAATATAAAGTTGCAGGGAGGCACACTCGGATAAGAGTTAATAAAATTCCATTTATTAAGTGCTCAACATACAAGCCAGGTACACAACGTTTCGGGGGGTCCAAACCCCTTCCTCAGGTGTAGACCTGAGGAAGGGGGTTGGACCCCCCAAAACGTTGTATGGGGGGGGGGAGAATCAGGAGGGAGGGGGAAGCTTCCCTGCATGTCAGCATGCCACCCAGAGGTAAGACAGGAGACAGAGACATTTCGACAGGAAGGCAGACACTACTATTCAGTTTCCTGGACTTTGGACATGGACTGCAGGAGAACCATAAGGAGCAGGAATGTAAGGTAAGGATTTTTTAAACTATACAGAGGGGCCAATAGTGGGTTAAATTTAAGTTTGGGGGTGGACATGCTCTTTAACTTAAACATATAACGTTTAAGGAGGAACTATTATAACTCATCTAAACAAAACACTCAATTTGTAGAGAGATTGGCACACGTGTAGATACATTTTCCTGTACCTTAACATTATGAATCCCTTTTGAACACTACTGTATATTACAATGGCAATTTCCATATGTACATGTTTTAATGATCTTGCCTAGTGACACTTCTCTGAAGAGTAATAAGTGTCAATTGTGAGACAAATTTTTTAAAGAAAACTGTAGTTCTAAACCCACTGCCTCTCCAGTAGGTAAACAAGCCAACCTGTGGTAATATGGCAAGATATTTTGTGAATGAAGTAGGACACAGGCCTGGCCCTGGTCAAACGGAGGGACGGGGCTGGAGCAGACAGCTCTGCTTTATGTGGTGATGCACCTTCAGGTGTAAGGAAAAAGGAAGGGGGTGGGTTCAAAGCTACAGCTGCCCTTAAAGGGCATGTCCACCCCCAAAACTATAATCCCCCCAACTACTGGCCCCATTACGTAGTGTAGTGTAATCCTTACCTCACATCCCAGCTCCATATGGTTCTCCTGTAGTCCCCCCCCAAAGTCCCAAAAACTGCCCACCAGGAGGATAGCAGAGTCCATATAGGAGACTGCCTCCTACCTGGCCTCCGGGAGAAGTTTGGCATGCGTACTGCAACCCTTCTCCCCCTCCCTCTCCCGATTCCCTCCCCCTAGCTTTAAAAGCTTTAACTATAAGATTCCCATGCCTGCCCAGCCCCAACCACTATTTATATGTTTAAAAGCTCCCTAAACTTTACTTACCTCTCCTCTTTCCTCCGCCGAAGTGAGCTGCCGGCAGCCGCGTCCGGGATTGGCTGCCGCTCAGCCAATCACAGACGCGGCTGCCGGTCCCCGCCCCTCTGCTTGCATTTTTCGCAGCAGCAGAGGCGGAGCGCGGAGCGCGGCAGAGGAAGAAGAGGGGAGGTAAGTAGAGTTTAGGGGGCTTTCTGAACATATAAAATAAGCGGTTGGGGCTGGGCAGCCATGGGGAATCTATATAAAAAAAATAAAATTTAGGGTGGGCAACCCTTTAAAAACTTTTAAGGTTCCTGTTAGTCAAGCGTTTCATAAAACCTTTTGCAGCTTTATTTAGCAGATCAGCAACAATCTGCTAGGCCTCTAAAATGATGTTCTAGCATCATTCTATGTGAAAACATATTTAAAAGCTAATTAATGCAAGAACAAGATGTTGAAATCTGCTATAACGGAGCTAACCGATATAGATGCTTTTAATTTAGGTTTTTCATTTGGACCTTGCCTTAAACTGCATCAGAGACTCACTGAATTATATTACTTTGAAGGCATTCATTCACAAAAATACATTTTAGTCAAGGAAAAAACATATCTGAAAAATCATTGTAGATTTGTGCCTAGTAGAAATAAAATAAAGGAGAATGAAAGTCTAATAAGTCCTATACAACAGAAATCCTCTTATACAATGGCTAAGGTAATCAGCCAATGCCATTATTGCTGTATCAGGTTTTTGTTTCTGCTTACAAAGATTATACAGCCAAATACCCACTAGACACAGCAAACGTGAGGCAGCTTAAACCATGAAAGAAGAAAAATCAGGACCCTCAACACTAAGGGCTAGGCCACACTAGCGCGTTTTGCGATGTTCGCTAAAATGGAAATTGCAGGAACGCGAAAATTCCCGCGATTTCTAATGCGCGTGCGATTGCATGTTTGTTTGCGTTTTGGCAACGCATGCTTTCACCATTTTTGATGCATTAACACATGCGTTTCCATAATGGAAAACAGTAAAATCGCATGCGCAAACGCAAAACACACGAGAATCGCACACAGAATTGCATGTGATAACGCTCGATTGTTTGCGCGATTTGGTGCGTTGTAGTGTGGCCTCAGCCTTAGTAATCTTACAAAACAAAGGTTCAGACAGAAATATCGGTTCTAAAACATAATATGATTCACCATGTTTTTGTATTAAGTATTATTTATTTGTAACGTCCTATACAAAAACAATAAAAAAAGAAATCCTACAGGTTACTAACTTTGAGGATTTTCTTTAAATTTCTATGGGTCATCATCTTCTCGGGCCAAATAAAAATCAGATTAACTTAAGAAGTTTCTGACTGGCTCCTAAGGCTTGTACACACAGGTTGCGTTCAGGGTGATAATTTAAGATGAAAAGATTGACAGATCACTATATCATTGATAAGTAGCCTGTAGGTAAAAATTAAGTAGTATGGATGATATTTTGGCTCAAAAGAAATGCAGCCTATTAAAGACTGTATTGTCAGTAACAATTTACTGACCTGTCTAATCCTCCATTTTTACAGATTTTGCTTAAAAATTGCTTGTGCAGTAAATCACAGTAATTAACCACCAGGCCATTCTGAACAAAATAAGAGCCCTGGTGGTTGACCAGGGGAAAACATACAACTACATAAAATAAAAGGATTGTGGAAGCACTCCAATTAGGCTAATTTAACTACATTTACTGCATTAACTACATTTCAACTACATTTAGCGGAAGTGCTACTGATCTGGTCAAACATTTATACAAACATAGAAAAGATAATCAATGCACATTCCTAGGCCCCATAACATATAATTATCTGCAAACTGACTTTTTTACTTTAATTACCATTAGCAAACTTTTGCATTCCTCATAGTTGTGCATTGATTATCTTTTCTAAGTTTGTATAAATGTCTGACCAGATCAGTAGCACTTCTGCTAAATGTAGTTGTAAATTAGCCTAATTGGAGTGCTTCCACAATCCTTGTATTGTATGTATTTATTTGGGAGGCCTGGTCAAGCCTCCATGTGGTAATAGCACCCCCAACACACCCCTTTCATGTGAGGTCCTATTCCTTAAATATAAAGCACTGGATGGCCTCTTTCCTCATTTTAAAAAGCCAAAGGGCTGGGGGGAAGTGAGAGAGCCTGTTATATGGATCCAGTGCACAACTATGAGGAATGCAAACGTTTGCCAATGGTAATTGAGGTAAAAAAGGTTAGAAGTTAGGACCTTCCAGACTGGGGTTACCTTGACGTGGTTGGAAGGCTTTTCATTCATGTGTTCACAGTAATGTATACTAAAACCCCTTTGTTTATAAAGTAAGCCAGTGTGCAGATAATATGATATTGTATGGGGCCTAGGAATGTGCATTGATTATCTTTTCTATGTTTGTGAAAACATACAACTAGTATGTAACAGACTTTAATGTCAAAGACTTTTTGTCCTGGCCTAGTGTATAAGACTAAAAAAGGATCTTTCTTAAAGTTTTAAAGGAGAACTAAACCCAATTTTTTATACCCCAGAATCTGAAAACAACCCCCCTTAAAACACCAATAAATTCTAAAATGCCACTTTAGTAAACTCTGTTAAAGTAAATGTAAGCCTGTTAAGAACTGGATGAAGTATCTGTGTATGTGCAGTGTCAGACCACACCTCCTGACCTCAGTCACATGCTTCCTTGCTTTATCTGTCCTGTAAAAGGATTGGCTAGAGAGTATTAATGGGTGTGACCAACTGTAACAAGTTTCTGACATAGCTAAGGACTGAGCATGTGCAGAACATAATGGTCGTTGACCAAACTGTGTGATACTAGAATGCTGTGAAGTAAAGCACAAACCATATGTTATTTAGGTAAATTTCCCAGCGCCTGTATCACAATGAGAGGTAAGACACAGATTACTTGTTTTATATCAAGGTGTTCTGCCTTCTGGTTCAGTGTTGTTCTGTGGCTTTAGTTGCCCTTTAAAGTACATTATGTTCCTCTAACAGCAAAAATATTTCAAAGAAATAATTGACCACCCTGGAAATGTCAGATAGAACAGGAGAGCTATTGATTAGCAGCAACATGTGCAAACAAACGCCCCCTAACTGGTGGCTCAATCATGGCTAGTATAAAATATAGCCACATATCTAATATTTTGCGCTGATGCCCATTCCTGTGTATTAAAATATAAATTTGTCAACTGTATGCTTACCTGTCAATCCTGAATTACAGTAGTAATCATTGCAAACATGGGCTTACATTCCACTGAGATTACATTTTAAGGTACAAACCTTAGAGAATGATCATCAGACAACAGACTTATTCCTAATCTTACAAATATTCCCATCAACAATCAAATAATGAATAATCTTCTACAGATTTTTTTATTTTTTAATTCACGCAAAGACAACACCTATTGTATCATAGGTCTCCCATGGCGCACACAGTCAGTCCTAATTAAAATGAACGCAGGTCTATCCATTGGATAACATTTTGTAATTGCATTATTTAATACATCTGAAAAAGGAAGACAACAATGTTTTGTCTTATAAAAGGAAACCTAAACCCTTCAATAAATTCAACATGGGACATTAATATAGCACAAGGAAATCCAGAAGTAAATTCAAGAATGTATGGATTAGCTAAAACAATTTCTTTTCAAGATTATGAATAGGAGGTAAAGCTGTGAAAAAGCAGACACAAAGAGAAAAGGGACTGGCAGGTGAATATCATCCAGGAACAGCGTGGGGCTGGGTATTGCAAGTTTTTTTTTGGGGGGGGGGGGGGGGATTCTTCTGGTGGGTGCACTTTAAAAAATTTTCTCTCCAGTATTATATTTTTACACATACCTACGTACACATACACACATAGCAAAAATAGGTAACCAGATGCACTCTAAGCCTAAAAGTAAGCCAAAAGCACCCCACTAAAAACATCAATATAACAAAAGAATAGGCAAAGTAAGGGATAGTGTGCTATAACAAATATTTATTGTACATAGAGATAGAGCCCCCAATGGGATACTCCCACGCCCACTGCCCCCCTAAAGGTCAAGATATGGTAAACATTATACTTATCAGTCAGGTCACTACTCAGTCCAAAAATAGAATGTCCGTGCACTACTTTTGGACTGAGTAGTGACCTGACTGATAAGCATAATGTTTACCATATCTTGATTTGTATTTACCGTAGGTGCAATTTGTTCTGGTTATAACATCTTTAGAGGGGCAGAGGGCGTGGGAGTATCCCAATCGGGGGGCTCTATCTCTATGTACAATAAATATTTTTTATAGCACATTATCCCCTACTTTACCTTTTCTTTTATTAAATACATACACACATAGATCAACAGAATTATTGTACCTGATAAAGTCTCAGTAAATACGGTCAGGGTTTGCCCTCCTACTGACTGTAACTGAAATGGGTGCTCCCTTGGAGTTGAAGTCGGCTTCCCTTTAATATCATGAATACTTGCTAGTTCTTCATTTAGGGTAAACGACACCTAAAGGGCATTTTAAACAATTATTAAAAACATGATTTTAAAAAAAAAGTTATTAACAGCACAATGGGGTTGTTTATAAACTACCTTCATATCTCCTTTAATTATAAAAGGAAAGACCCTTGTTGTTTAAGGAAAGGGTAGGAAATTATATCTGATATTAGTAACCAGTAAGAAAAGCTAGGAGCTATTATTTGTGGGTAGCAAGTTCCACTTATATCAATAGAAAACTCACTAAACAGTCATTTTTAATCTCCCTCTTAGTTCTGCACTATTCAGTATAGAAAGCATCTATATGTGTTTTCTTTAAGATACTCTGTACCAGAAACTGGGAACAGTGCTCAGGTAATGCTAATCAAAATATATTTTTCGAATTAATTGTACAGAATCAACTTAGTTCTGCGCATAAAGTTTCCCTACTTTTCCTTTTTGTATAATAATTTTTATGAAAAGTGTTGCATCCTTTAGAATACAAATGTTGACCTAGGGTTGTATGTTTGTTGATATTGAACAAGCAGGTGCTGAATGAACCAAAAAGATGGTTCAATCATCAAGTTTTAACTCCTGCAAATAAGCACACTTCATTAAAAAAATACAAATATAATTAATTTTGTTTCTTATGCCCAGGTTAGTTGGGATTAAAAATCTCAAGAGTAGGTTTCCACCTTCTCTTTGTTCTATCAGAAAACAATGGCATGTGCAGCCCTCCCTCCCTCCAAATCCCTTTATGGCTGCCCTTCCACCTTCCTTAAAAAAAATTTAAAATCTTGTAGGCCCACCCCCAACCGGCAAGTTACATTCCTATAAAAAAAAATGAGACATACTGTCTTCAAAGCCGGCAGCCAATTTCTGACGCGGCCCCTGGTTTCAAGTTCTGGCAAACAGGAATCCAGGGAAAACAGCCGCAGGAGCGAAGGGCTGTAAGTATGTCTTTTTTTAGAAATGTAACTCGACGGTTGGGGCGGTCTACAAGATATTAGATTTTATTTAAGGTGGACATACCCTTCTATTTTGTTAAGAAGACAAAAATCTTACCTCTGTTTTCCCTTGATTTCTGTTGAATAATAAAAAAAATCTGTGAATAAAAGCTACAGATGCACAGAAAACACACATCCCAGGACAAAAAAAATTTATGTTAAAAGTCAAATGTATGCAGATTAGAGTTTAAAAGAAATTGAGCCAGAAAATGTTATACAACGGTTCTTAACATACCTCCTAATTCAAAATATATTGTAATTCATGAAAACATGTGACAATGTCCCTATTAGGACAGCCACACATACAAACTGTAATCATTTACATTGAAAGAAAGGTCCATTTTATCAACCAGACATCTCAGTTATGTTTTCAACAAGACTCGAACCAATAGTGTCCTCAGCACATCCAAGAGCGGGGGGTGCAGATTCTTCCAGGGATCGCAAACCTTATACAAGTGAACCAACTTTTATTAAACCATGGACATAACACTCGTGGATGGTTCAATAAAAGTTGGTTCACTTCTATAAGGTGTGTGATCCTTCACATTTTTGCTGACTATACTGGATACGTATTTAACAATCATTTTCTGACAAAGTTACCAATTTCCGGACATAAAAATTGCGTGATAATTAGATAAGGTAAGATAATGTGAGTAGGAAATTCATTTAACTGGAATATCTTACTATTACATATTCCCCAATATCCTCTCCTGTAGGAACAACTGCTTTGATGAAGTCTACTATACTGTAAAACATTCCCAGTAGGACAGGCCAATCAAAACAGGAAGTATGGTTTTCTCCACACGTATTTTGAAGATTTGGGAATCCAGTTCTATTGAAGAACGGGAGGTAAATGAGCTGTGCCTCTATCGCGCATGCGCATAGAAGACAAGGTCCTGTCAGACTACGCGCCGGGGGAGCGAGCGAGCAAGTTTCTTACCTTCTCTCCTGTTTGTTCTATTGAAGAATGGAAGGTAAGGCACAGCTCCTTTACCTCCCGTTCTTCAATAGAACTGGATTACCAAATCTTCAAAATACGAGTGGAGATACCCTTTAATATGTCACCTAACCAGTCTTGACAAGATATTAACGGTCCCGATTTAGTTCCAACACGGCAGACAACTGATCAATTTATCGATTGGTAAATGGTTATTAGGTTCTAATTGACCTCTATGTACCAGGCCTTAAAGGGCATGTCCAACCCCAAAATTACATTTCATATTCTGATAGAGAAGCCCGCAAAACCCTAATCGTTATACTTACACTGCCCAGAACTGCACACAAAGCTAATTAATTAGCCCGATCCCTGCATCAGATACTACCAAACTCCTTTCACTTAATGGTTGAACAGGAGTTACAGCCATGAAGAATGATGACCCAGCCAATGACTAATGAGTTACCCGAAGGATTGTCCATTGAGAGCTGTGGAAAACTCATCTGATCATGTGTGAAAGCTCTAATCTTTCCCTGTTTTCAGTTAATTGCCTGCAGGGATTGTGCTGAATAACTGACTGTGTGCAGTTCTGGGCAGTGGGAGTATAACGATCTTCAGGTTTTGGGGACTTCTCTAACAGAATATGAAATGACATTTTGGTGTGCATGTCCTTTAAACACTAAAATAGTAAAGCAATTAAGTGTTCCACAAATGTTTTGACAAAAGTAAAAATATATTTACATTGTGATTAATCACAGACGAATGTAGCACAATTTATACTAGTTAAAAATGAATCACTGAAATAGAATAACAAAATGTTTGCGTCAAACTACAAATTACATTTTTAGAATATCAACCAGACATGGTAAAATCAGGGGAAAATGTGGACCTTTAGAAACAACATAACTTAACATGGTACTTTCAGAAGTAAATACACTTACTTAACGATTCGCAGCTTTCCAACCTCTCCTCTGCCATTAGCCTTTGACCACTGCTGAGCCAAGTATTTTGGGAGCTAAAATATGAAACATTAAAATTTTAGTGTGCGGATTGATAGTTGTCTAGTTTAAAAGTATACAACATTCATCCATTTAGCAGACATTACCATGTAATTCTCCTGAATTTAAAGGGTATGTCCATCAAAAAAGTTGGTTTATTTGCGTTCCGCATTTTAAATTGCAATCGCATGCGTTTTTCAATATTTAATGAAAAAAAACATGCGCAAACGCAACAAAATCACATGCGATTCCATGTGCGATTGCGTTTGTGTTGCAGTGTGGCCATGCCCTTACTGAAGAACAGGAGGTAAATGCACTCTCTTACCTCCCGTTCTTCAGTAAATCTTACAGGAGAGGAGGAGACACTTACCTGACACTCCCCGACATTCTCCAACGTGTCCTCGCTCTTTGGAAGGTTTGCGCATGCGCACACAATTCAAAGGACTGGAGATGCGTCGGAGGCGTCTGGGAGCGAGTCCGCATGTGTCTCCTCCTCTCCTTTAAGTTTTACTGAAGAACGGAAGTAAGAGATCGTGCATTTACCTCCTGTTCTTCAGTAAATCAGATTTACTTAAAATAACTTACTTTTTTGATGGACATACCCTTTAAAGGGCATCTATAGTGGGAAAATGAAAAATGTTTCTTTCTTTCCACGTGTTCTATAATTCCCCCCAACTCCCAGAGTTGTTTTTTTACTTTCTTCAGTTTCCCACTCTGTCCTGAGATACACAAGTTAAGAATACGTGATTGCATTCCTCTACTCCTACTTGTACTGTCAATCTAATCCCTGTGACGTGACCCTCTTCCCTGCTCCAGTCCCTTCCTCCTCCCTGCTCCAGTCCCTTCCTCCTCCCTGCTCTGTTACAAACAGATATTTGAGCATTAGCAGGTGAAAAGAGGTAGCTTTGATGGCAGAGATAAGGTTGCACTTGACCCCTTGATAGCTTCACGGTTTGTTGATGGTCACAAAGAGAGAGATCTTATTGAGGCAGTACACGAAGAGATCTGTGTCTCCAGGACAGCTTGTTTTCTCTTGGCCACTGTGCGTGGGTGTGTTTTTCAGAATATTGAATTTTTAACTCTTACTGCACATGATAAGCTTGTCAGGCAGCTGTGAGTTAAGACATGAAGGGAGAAGGGGGGAGTGCTGCAGAGAGATCTGACACCACTGAAAAACAGTGAGTCACTGACAGAGGTAGGAGAAAGGCAGCACAGAGTACATGCATTTAACTTTGCAATGGGCCAATGTGTTTTTTTTTACTCTAGATGACCTTTAACAAAAAATGATTTCACTAATTTAACTATATTACAGAGCACAGACCTAAATGTATTTTATCAGTCCAACCACCAGTGGCATTCCTTTCCCTTCAGTTAATGTAACACCCACGCTCCGTTAAGAATCTATGTTCAGTAAAGCCCAGGAGACTCGGATGTCTTATGTTATGAGTCATAAGAAAGACATCCGGGTCTCCCAGGAACTCCTAACATGCGGGTCTCCCAAAATTCTTTCAGTTGTGGAAACATTATTTTTGACATTTGGAGACAGTCATACATTTCAATGGAAAACTTTTTTAAAACTATATTTCTAGGAAGATTGAATACTTGGCACATCAAGACGCAAGAGGCACATCCCACTAAAGACACACAAGAGTATAACTAGATGGAAAGGGCTTAGATAAAGCTAATGATAGCCCTGGTGTACAAAATCCAGGCCTTACCTGTTCAACTGAACTCTGCTATGTATCAGCAATTATTAAAATGTAACTGTTAGACTAAGACCACACTGGACAAGACGACTATGCACACATTACCATCACTTTGTGCTGTAATATGGCATTAAGAAAGCGCATGCAGCTTCGAAAATAAATGGTGATGACCTCTGCTCCAAATACAGAATGCAACAGAGTGCATACAATGTGGCCACCCACAACAGTCCTTGGGCTGAAGGGCCCAAACCGAGGACTTGGCAGTACTGGAAAACACCAATAAAAAAAACTCCAAAAACAACTTTACAGCAAATTCGGTAGGTTAAAATCACTTTATTCAAGTGAAGACAGCCACAAGGCACATAGGCAAGCCAATGGTTGTTTCAGAAGGACAATTACGGTTGTCTCTGTTTGGTTCCTGCTTTGAATAAAGGGAGCCAATCGAGATCAGGGAGGTCGATCAGGCGGGTGCATTTTTAAACCACCACAAACACAAGTATTCCCACCATTAAAGCTGCTAGCCACCAATAGTGTGTTATAGGTGAATAATCTGGTACCTGAATAACAAAACTGGCTACATCTGTACTATTCTTATTTTAGTACAGGTATAATCTTATTAGCTTGTATATAAGGCTGGATACACATGAATGCACTATTTGTCCTAATCAAGCATTTACTACGAGTGAGCGCTCGGCCGGGACAAATGTCTGTCGGTCGCGGCAACAGTGGCTGCGGTCGACAGTTTGTGCAGTCCCATAGGGAACTGCACAATCAGCCATGATTTACCAACATGTCCGTTCGGCCGATACACAGAAGTATCAGTCAATGGGGCCGAAAAATCTGCCCGTGTGTGCCCAGCCTAAGGGACAAGATAAATCAGACTACTTGAAATGTTAGCATTAACAGATCACAACAATTCTAGTCTTACCAATAAAAATCCCTCCCCCATTATATTGTATTAATATATATTTGTGTGTATGTTTATTTTAAGAGAAAGATTAGCCAGTAATGTAGCACCATAGAACTCCAAGTATTTGGAAAGTACAACTACCAAATTTCTGCCCCTAAAGCGGGCTGGAAGTTGTTGTTTCCAGATCAAGTAGCTAGCCAGCCATGATGGTTAAGGAGAGGATCTCTAGTGTTTGAAAGCTAGCCAGCCTTGATGGTTGAGGATCTCTAGTGTATGAAAGCTAGCTAGCCATGATGGTTAAGGATCTCTATACAACCAGAGATCCTTAACCATCATGGCTAGCTAGTTTCATACACCAGAGATCCTAACCATCATGGCTAGCTAGCTTTCATACGCCAGAGATCCTTAACCCTCATCTGGCTAGCTAGCTTTCCTACCTAGAGATCCTTAACCATCATAGCTAGCTTTCATACGCTAGAGATCCTTAAACCATCATGGCTAGCTAGCTTTTATACGCATAGAGATCCTTAACCATCATGGCTAGCAGCTAGATTTCCTACACTAGAATCCTTAAAAATCATGGCTAGCTAGCTTTCATACGCTAGAGATCCTTAAGCATCATGGCTGGTAGCTTTCATACGCCAGAGATACCTTAACCATCAAGGTGGCTACCTTCTATACACCAGGATTCTTAACCATATGTCTGGCTAGCTTTCATACACCAGAGATCCTTAACCATCATGGCTGGCTAGCTTTCATACACACAGAGATCCTTAACCATCATGGCTAGTTAGCTTTCATTACCCAGAGATCCTTAACATCATGGCTAGCTAGCTTTCATACACCAGAGATCCTTAACCATCATGGCAGCTAGCTTTCATACACCAGAGATCTTAACCATCATGGCTAGTAGCTTTCATAAACCAGAGATCCTAACATCATGGCTAGCTAGCTTTCATAAACCAGAGATCCTTAACCATCATGGCTAAGCTAGCTTTCAAAACCAGAGATCCTTAACCATCATGGCTAGCTAGCTTTCATACACCAGAGATCCTTAACCATCATGGCTAGCTAGCTTTCCTAACACCAGAGATCCTTAACCATCATGGTAGCTAGCTTTCATACACTAGAGATCCTAACCATCAAGGCTGGCTAGCTTTCATACACCAGAGATCCTTAACCATCATGGCTAGTTAGCTTTCATAAACCAGAGATCCTTAACCATCATGGCTAGCTAGCTTTCATAAACCAGAGATCCTTAACCATCATGGCTAGCTAGCTTTCATACACCAGGATCCTTAACCATCATGGTAGCTAGCTTTCATACAACAGAGATCCTAACCATCATGGCTAGCTAGCTTTCATACACCAGAGATCCTTAACCATCATGGCTAGTAGCTTTCATACACCAGAGATCCCTAACCATCATGGCTAGCAGCTTTCATACCTAGAGATCTCAACCATCAGGCTAGCTAGCTTTCAACACCAGAGATCCTTAACCATCATGGCTAGCTAGCTTTCATACATAGAAGATCCTCAACCATCAGGGCTAGCTACGCTTTCATACACAACAACTGATCTGTCTTCCGTTTTGTCATTAGTTCTTCTCTTAAATGTTCTTTGGTCCCAGTCCATAGTTTTGTTTACCTCTGGTGGAAGCTTTCATCCTGTCTCTCGATCGGATTATTGGAGTCGCATCTTTACAGGTATAACACAATTTTGCATCAGGCTTGGTCAAACCACACAATTGTGCAGAAATTCAATACATATACAGAGCAATTAAAAGTGCTAAACTATTGATACTAGTCACAATTTTCCTTCTAAAAATAGTTCATTATTTTTTTATTTCCATAGTACACACAATTGCATATAACAGTAGTTGGTACACCTCAGTTACCATGGACCAAAATTTTTAAACTACATTTTTTATTTCGCTGTCCGATTATTTTTATGCTCTCATTGAAACCTGAAACCCAACCAACTGCTTTTATTTCTTCCTAAAATTGTACAGGCAGGAAAAAAAATAAAAAATCAAAATTTTAAAATAAATATTTTTATTCATAACCAAAATGTTCATGAAACAAACCTACCATAACAACCACTAAAACATATAGCATGGGTCTTCAACTAGCGGCATCCAAATGTCTGCAAACTAACAACTCCCACATTTACCTGTGCATTCTTGATATTGTGAGTGTCTGGTATGGAATGCTGGGAGTTATATTTTAACAGACAAATTTAGGCCCACGGTATACGATCCCTGATATATAGTACAATGTACAGTACAGAGCAGGCAGGTGATTCCCTTTCTCCATCAACACCAGTAGGGGAAACTTTATATATAAAATGTTAAACACGCAAAATCCACCGAGTATTGGTTTCAGGCATGAACCCTGGAATGGGAGGGCTGTCATGGAATATCATAAATGATCAATAGTGACAATCATTGTTGACTATAATAGGATTTCCGCCCTGCACCCCCCATTCTAAATCCAGAGCCTTATTGTAACTATCTATATAACATTAAGCCCGTTGAATTAACGAGTGCTAGAACCCGAGTGCCACCCCTCTGGTCCAAACACAGGGTCCCCCCTCTGTCCCCACAGGGTCCCCCCCTCTGTCCAAACACAGGGTCCCCCCTTCTGTCCTCAAACACAGGGTCCCCCCTCCTTCCCAAACACAGGGTCCCCCCCCCTCTGTCTTTAATCCAGGGCCGCCTCTTCCCACAATCCATCCCCCCTGTCCCACAATACGGGCCCCTACTTGTGTTAACTTGTCCTTTAAATCTTTTATAATATTTTTATATAAGTCTTACCGTATATACTACGCAGTTAACCGACCCGATGATCAACCGAGGTACCCAATTTCACCTACAAATCCTATAAAGTTATGACCGAGTATAAACCGAGGTAGAAACTTTGCACTCAAGATGTTTGGGAACTACAACTCCCAGCTAATGAAAGCTGCTGGGAGTTGTAGTTCCAAACATCTTGAAATGCCAAGTGAGGGTTGGCATTCAAGATGTTTGAAACTACAACTCCGCACATCCTTTATTTAGCTGGGATTGTAGTTTTCCCACCAACAGTCCTGTAATGCCACCCTCACTTGGGCATTCAGTATGTTTGAAACTACAACACCAAGCCTAATAAGCATTCTGGAGCTTTGGTTCCTCCCAACATCTTGAATGCCCCCTCACCTCGTTCGTTTGTCCCTGTGGATCTCTTCTCCCTGGGACTCTTCTCCCTTGGACTCTTCTCGCCTTACCTTCTCCTGTGACCTCTTCTCCCTGTGGACTTCCTCCCTGTGACTCTCTCCCTGTGGGGACTCCTCTCCCTGTGGACTCCTTCTCCTGGACTCTTCTCCCTGATTCCCCTGTGGACTCGCTTTCTCTCTATCTCCTCCCATCCATCCCGCAGTACGTATCAGCACCGGCAGCCTGCCACCCATTCCTGTAACTGGCGCGCCGGCTGACTTCACTGCCCGCGCCGGGCTTGGCGCCGGGCGTGACGTCAGGCCGGCGCGCCAGTGCAGAAAAGGATCGCGCGGCGCCGGATGCCCCGTACAGTGGTATGCACTCGGTATACACCGGTCCGAGTTTCAGGCTGATTTCAGCCTTAAAACCCGGTTTATATCGAGTATATACGGTATGTAGCTTTTTAGAACATCTGCTTACCTGTGTAAAAAATAGCCATAGTGGCTGCTTCTAGGATACAGCCGAATCACAGAATAGCTTGATACAGAAATAAGCTTAGCTCATGTTTGAAGAATAACAGCGTATGATGATAGGTCAAAACATTCAACACGGACAAATTTCAGGTTCACCTGTGTAGAATAGGGTGGGGGACCAGAAGGGGAAACTAAGCCTGTATAATTGCTGTTCAGAAAAGATAAATCAGCACCATCCCTAGCCAGCTTGCTGTATTGCAGAACTCCTCTGATCTAGATCAAAGAATCTTTCCTTGAACCTATGATGTCCGTTTTTTGTGAGAAAATTCTTTTAAAAACCTTATCTGCAATCATTTTTCTTGTTGATCTAGACAGGGTAGTTATTCAATGGGTTTACAACTCCAACAAATCCCAGCATTCACTGATAAGCCAATGAATCTGTGGTTCTCATTTTGCAACATCTGGAATCTACAGGTTATCATATTCAAGATTTTTAATCTGTTGCTGCAGATCATATTTCAATCTCGCCCCCACTGATCTAACTTGCATTATGCGAGAACGGTAAAAAGTTACAATGACCGAAATTTTGCCTCCCAATATGCAGCCCTCTCTGCTAAGGTCAAGAATAGTCAATTGCAAGGCCAAGGCAATTTTTTAGCAATACCCTTGCCCTGCTTTCTTCTAAGCTACTACTGTCTCAGGTGTGTCTTGGTATGCATGCACCCTGGGGATTGAGAAAGGAGCGTCAACGCAGTTACATTTTTTCCTAGGCACTAATAAGGGAAGTTGTAAGTAAATTCATCTTGTCATCTTTGGTTCGGATCATTCATAAAGTAATACGTTAATTATCAACCAAATTTCTGGGCCAAAAGTCCTGGGGAACATGTTTTTGTCGAAGCTGAACTTCGCCTTAAGTTAGCTATTGACAAAACTCCCACGGGTAGTCTGGCACTACTTTATCTGAATGACTTACAGAGGTGTGTAATTAATAAATAATGACCATATCCTGCACCTGCCTTTTAATCAGATTTAGTACTGATGAAATTGATCAGAGTTCAGTTTACCAAATGTCTTTCAAATAGAACATAGCTATTTCTTTTATAGGCAACGTAAAATATATTATTACAATGGCAGAGACTCAAATAAACTGATTCTCTTAAGAGATATTCATGGATAACTAATCCCAATACAGCTTTCTTTTTCGAATAATATTTAAGTGCCAGGAGAAAATAAAAGCTTACAACACATCTTTTTCATAAGTTTTTGCTGTCATTCCAAGCCTCTGCGTCAATATCAGCTGTAACTGTAAGATTCATCTGGTTCCATGCAGACTAGGACCAATGTATCTTTCATCCTCACTGCTTTCATCTGACTTCCTGAAAACATAAACAATGTCTCAGTTTCTAACAGGTGTGTAAAGCTGTTTGTAGTCGATTTTTTGGTGAAATAAAATTGCAGTATACAGGGAGGACTGAAGCAACAACTGGATTCACCACTGTAAAAGTGGGTTTAAGGAGGAAGAAAGGATTTTTAGTTTCACGTTTGAATGGTGACAAGGTAAAATTGGGAGCTTACACAGAATGTAATATATGGTGTGGGACTTGTTTGATTTCAAACTCCATCCATCTATCCTTGGGCTAGTATATATCAAATCCATACAAACAAATAAGGAAACTGAGGTCCACAACAATATTTATGGTGATCCCATATTTATAAAATAAGTGTGTCAGAGCAAACACAGCACAACATTCGGTCCCTTGATAAAGGTCCTTGTGGGCTGAAACGTTGTGCGTGTTTTGTCTCTGCACACGTATTTACTTTCAATAAATATGGGTTGTATCCTAAAATATTTTGTTCTGAACCCTCTGTATTCTCCTATTTTGAATCTATCAGTATTAAGGAACAGACTTCTTGGTTAATAGACTGTGTGCACGAGGCCTGAGCACAGCGGTGACAGACATCGGCCAAATGGATTTCGGCCCTCAGTTATTCTCACTAGGTAGACTGATGACCTGCCCCTGAAAGAACAAAACGTGACATTGTGCAATAGAGCCTGAAAGGCCCCCTTGTCACAACTCTTATACAAGGCCTAAGATATAAAGCATTCAAGTTTATCACCAGTTTCTGCACGGATAACTCTCCTATTCCCAACACATTTTATTTGTATTGATGCTCATACAACCAACCACCCGACAACTTAATTATCTGTATAGATAAATGCGACTGAAATAAATGAATCTTGTGTGCATGTTTTGGGAATTGCTTTTTCAGAAATCGTACTAACCCGCTTTTATTTCTATAGTGGAAATACATGTTGCTTTTACAATATAATGTGCCCCAAGCAAGTAATCAATGTCAATTTCAATTTGAAAAATGGAGAACGTAGTTAGACTTACTATTAAAAATGTAGCAAAGCTCACTCTGGCTATAAGTTTACCAAACTCTGCTGGCCTATTCCATTTTCAAGAGCAATATTTCTATTGGAAAATGGCTGTTTAATCAGCACCCCTTCCCCACTGTCAAAATCACAATGGTCAAAGTGTATTGGCTTCCTCCACAAAATGTCCCTCCTCTCAGCATGTTTTTTTTAGCACAAGCTAAAACTTAAGTTATTACCATCTCCTTTAAGAGTTTCTTTTGTTTCCCTATAAGTTTCACTTTCATCAATAAATATCAACTACTTACTACTATACAACTACAACTAATAAAGAAGGACTTCAAACAAATCAATATTTTAAGCCAGGGGCTTTCTGAACGCCCTTGTAAGCAAACTTATTATCTCCACCCACACTTAAGGATATATATTAAAAGGGTTGTCACAAGTGCATCACTGTCGTGGCTGCTGTTGCTTCCTGTGCATGAAAACCTATTTAGAGGCCATTTAGAGGGCCAAATTTAAGTGTTTTAAACCATGCAAAATCTGTGGTTGGGGTGGTTAAATCAGACAGATTTTTGTTTAGGGTGTGGACATAACCCATTCAATTAATTGGTTTGTTTTCCAAGTATGTTACTTTACACATTGCCATATAATATATTCTGTTTAAAGAAAGCTTATTACTGTAATTTTATGTACAATGGTGGCCTTACGCCTCCTTAACCCACCTACAACATATTGCAGAGGTAAACATAGCTTCCCATATAAAAAAAATCTATGGATTAGTTTACTTTTAAAGGATTCTACTTTTTAAGAGATTCTGGCTTTCAACAAAATAGTTTCCCTTTGTTTGATAGAACTGCCAAAGCAGTAAATAGAGTGGAACAAAACTGTCAAATGCAAAGTGACAAGTCATTTTAAAATTGTTTTTTATCTCCTGAAAAAACATTTCCCAGGACTGCACTTTCATTTTAGCCAACACTGTGACAAGTCACAAAATCCTCGAACAATTTTGCGATCAAAAATGGTGCATTAAGCCTTTATTATGAAAGCATTTATGTAGGGCTTCATTTGGGATTTTGCGTAAACTGGTTTTTGGAATCCCATATAGAAAGGTCATCTTCTGGAAATGGAAGAGTTCAGTAGAAGGCAACTAATAATAAGGGGAATGGACGGGGTCACTTGACTCTCATACAAGATTAGATGGTGGTCCTGCTCGTATGTACAGCTCTTAGTTACAAACACGCCTTTTATGGTATACACATATTGAAAGATCTCTATCAATAATATGGTGTTTTGCTGTTGTCTTGATAGAGATCAAGCCAGTTGAGAAATGCATTAATTGACAGACAGATGAATATAAAGGACAACACTAAGGATTTTTTTCAAAGCTAACTATGGATGTTCTCTCCATTTCTTACTACAGTGCTCAGTACAAACCATCATGAGGCAATACGGCAATGGGTCCTTAAATTGCCTTATAATGAAAGAACGACCAAAGCTTCTTAATTTATCTTTATTTTTTTATTATGCGCAGAAAAGTTCAAGGTCAAGGAAGGACCTTCTCCTTTGGCATTAATAAGAGTCAAAGGTAACTATTCTTTAAAATGTAACTTTTAAAAATGGAAAGTACATGGGGCGGGAGTAGGAATTGATTATTCCTAACCTCCACAATATCATAGTTGTAGAGCTAGAGCACTTACCGTTTTCATTGCCAGGGTTAGTCCTGGACTATCCTTTATTAAAGATATTGCTGAAGCCAGGAGGAAACGGCAGACGCTGTTTTTCTTTGGGGCTGATACTCCTCACAAAAACAATATTGGGAGATAGGAATTACCAGCCTATATCCCTGGTTCCAAGTACTTTTCATTTTAACTGTATTTTACAATATTTTTATACACGATTGCTACTTTAAAAAAAAAAGCTATAATTAAAGGGCATGTCCACCCCCCCCAAAGACTATAATTTTTATTCACTACTGGCCCCACTAATGAGTGTAATAAAATCCTTACATTACACATCCCAGCTCCAAATGGTTCTCCTGCAATGTCCCCCCCAAAGTCCAAAAAACTGGTCCACCACTCAGGAGCCACTGCATGGTATGGATAATTGGTTTCCTGCGCTAAGCTGTCCCTCTTAGAAGTTTTTGGCTTGCTCAGAGCAGCCCTCCCTCCCCGTTTTCTTCCCCCCCCTCCCCAGTTAAATGCCCTTGGGTACTTTGTAGGGCTTTCCTCCCCACTCCAACCGCTATTTTTTCCAGAAAACTCCCCCGATTTTTACTTACTTTTCCCTCTTTTCTCCTTCTCCCCGGCGTTCTGAACTGCCAGAATCCCGGCGGTGATATGGCTGCCTCGTTACCAGATATGGACCACAGGCTCCCTGTCGCCCCTGCTTGCAGGTCAATGCAGCAGAGGGCCCGACAGTACGGTCAGAGGTAAAGTAGTTAAAGATCGGGGGAGTTTTTTGGAAATAATAATAATGCGGTGGGGCTGGGGAGGAAGCCCCTGCAATTATACATTAAAATTAAAAGCAGTGGACATACCCTTTAATAATTATTTATATCAATAGAAGAGGGAATATCCACCTAAGCAGTAAAATTAATATCTATCAGGTCTCTATGTGCCGAATATATGTAAAGGTACATATTAACAGTTGGCGGTTGTAAATAAACAAGACTAACATTCTTTTACAGGCTTTTAGGAGTACACTATTAGTAGTTCACCTTCCAACTGATATTCACTGCAAATTATAAGAAAGGTAGTATTAGCTTGCACATGTCCAGTGCTACTGTGGGGTAGTCCCCTGAAGCCTACCATGTCTCCTCTCAGAGAAGCAACTAAAGCACACAACGGTCTAAAAAGAGTATCTCTCTCAAACAACAACATGCCTTCGCTCCTTCTTCTTCCCCTCTCTCTCTCCTCTTTTCAGACCGTTTGTGTGCTTTTTAGTTCTTCTCGAAGACTGCTAGGCTTTCAGACTTACCCCACAGTAGCACTGGCATGTCTAAGCTATCCTACCTTTTCTTATAATTTATAGTGATATATAGTTGAGGTGAACTACTACTAGTTGTATCCTAAACCTGTAAAGAATGTTAGTCTTGTTTATTACAACCGCAAACTGATTAATATGTTCCTTTACATATATCCGGCACACTAAGACCTGATAGATATTTAATTTTACTGCTTAGTGAATATTCCCTCTTTATTTATATAAATATATATAAAGGGTATGTCCACTGCTTTTTTAAACTTTTAATATATTGCAGGGCTTCCTCCCCCAGCCCCCACCGCATTATTATTATTTCCAAAACTCCTCCCCCGATCTTAAATTACTTTCCTCTACGTACTGTCCGGCCCTCTGCTTGCATGAAACTGCAAGCGGGGCTGGACCGGAGCCGTGTCCATTATTGCTAAGAGGCAGCCAATCACGGCCGTGGATTTGGCAGTTCAGAACGCCGGGGGAAAGAGGGAAATAAGTAAAATCGGGGGAGTTTCTGGAATAATGCGGTTGGGGCTGGGGGAGGAAGCCCTACAATACCCCAAGGCATTT
Organism: Hymenochirus boettgeri; assembly: GCA_019447015.1. Classification (NCBI taxonomy): domain Eukaryota; kingdom Metazoa; phylum Chordata; class Amphibia; order Anura; family Pipidae; genus Hymenochirus; species Hymenochirus boettgeri. The sequence goes on along the minus strand of CM033470.1, from coordinate 256,288,099 downwards.
TACACTGGGGGGGGGGAGAGAAAACGGGGAGGGGAGGGCTGCTCTGAGCAAGCAAAACTTCTAAGAGGAAGCCTCAGAGGCGGAAACAATTTTCCCTCCCTGCAGTGCCTTGGTGGCAAGTTTTTTGGACTTTGGGGGACATTGCAGAGAACCATTTGGAGCTGGGATGTAATGTAAGGATTTTTATACACTACATAGTGGGGCCAGTAGTGAATTAAATTATAGTTTTGGGGGTGCATGCCCTTTAATTATAGCTTTTTTTTAAAGATAGCAATCGTGTATAAAATATTTAAAAATACAGTTAATGAAATACTTGGAACAGGGATATAGGTCTGGTAATTCCTATCTCCCAATATTGTTTTTTGTGAGGAGTATCAGCCCAAAGAAAACGAGTCTGCCAGTCTTCCCCGGCTTTCAGCACTATCTTTAATAAAGGATTAGTCCAGACTAACCTGGCAAATGAAACTGTAGTGCTCTAGCTCTTTAACAATATGATATTGTGAGGTAGGAATAATCAATCCTACCTCCCTGCCCCATGTACTTTCCATTTTTAAAAAGTTACATTTTAAAGAATAGTTATCCTTTGACTCTTATTAATGCCAAAGGAGAAAGCGTCCTTCTTGACCTTGAACTTTTCTGCATAATATATAAATCAGATAAATATAATAAGCTTTGGTCATTTTCTTATAAGGCATTTATAGGACCCATGCCGTTTCTGCTCAGTGATTTTGTACTTGGAGCACTGTAGTAGATGGAGAAACATTCCATAGTTAGCTTTGAAGTCCTAGTGTTTCCTTTAATTCATCTGTCTGTCAATGCATTTCTCCAACTGGCTGAATCTACAGACAACATGCAAAACACCATATATATTCATAGAGATCTTTCAATATGTGTATACCATAAAAGTGGTGGTAACTAGAGTGTACATACGAGCAGACCACCATCTAACTTTCTGCATAGTCAAGCCCCTCCATTCCCCTTATTATTTTATTTCCCTTCTCTGAACCCTTCCATTTCCAAGATGACCCTTTCTATATGGATTCCAAAACCGTACCGCAAATCCCAAATGAAGCCCTACATAAATGCCTTTCTTAATAAAGGCTTTAATGCCATTTTAGATGCAAATTGTTCAGATTTTGTGACGTTCACAGTTTGGCTAAAATGAAGTGAGTCCGTGGACATGCTTTTTTTTTCAGGCATATAAAAACAATTTTAAAATTGCTTGTCACTTTGCATTTGCAGTTTTGTTCCACCTATTCCTTTTTGGCAGTTCTATCAACAAAGGGAAACTATTTGTTGAGGCCAGAATTCTCTTAAAAGTGAATCCCTTTAAAAAGTAAAATAATCCATAGATTTTTTTTATATGAGCCTATTTTTACCCTGCAATTATGTTTAAGGTGGCTTAAAGGAGGCGTAAAGGCCACCATTGACATAATTACAGTAAGCTTTCTTTAACGAAATATTTTTATATGGCAATGTGATAAAGTACATTGACTGAAAACACAACCTTTTAATTAATGGGTATGTCCACACCCTAACAAAAATCCTTGTGCTGATTTAAACCCACCCCCAACCTAGACTTTGCATGGTTTAAACACTTAAATTTGGCCTCTAAATGTGCCTCTAAATTGTTTTCCATGCCGGAAGCACCAGCACCACGACAGTGATTCCTGTGACATACCCTTTTAAATTATATTCCTTTAATTGTGGGTGGAGATATAAAGTTATGCTTACCATGGGTTCAGAAGCCCCTGGCTTAAAATATTGATCTTGTTTTGAAGTCCTTCTTTATTAGTTGTAGTTGTATACTTAGTAAGTAGTTGTATATTTATTGAAAGTGAAACTTAATGGAACCAAAAAAACTTCTTAAAGGAGATGGTTAAAACTTAAGTTTTAGCTTGTGCTAAAAAACATGCTGAGAGGAGGACATTTGGAGGAGCAACACTTTGCATTTGATTTTGACAGTGGGGAAGGGGCTGATAAAACAGCCATTTTCAATAGAATATTGCTCTTTGAAAATGAATAGGCCAGCAGATTTTTGTAATCACTTATTAGCCGATGGAGCTTTGCTACATTTTTTAAGTAAGTCTAACTACGTTTCCCATTTTTTCAAATTGAAATTGACATTAGATCTTTGCTTGGGCACATATATATTTAAAAGCAACAATTATTTCACTTGAAAATAAAAGCGGTAGTACGATTTCTGAAAGCAATTCCCAAAACAGCATACAAATTCATTTATTTCAGTCGCATTTTAATAACGATAATTACATGTTCTGGTTGTCTGAGCATCAATACAAATAAAATGTTTGGGATATAAGGAGGTTATCCTGTGCTAAAACTGTGATAAATTGAATGCTTTATAATCTTAGGCCTTTTATAAGAGTGTGACAAGGGAGCATTCAGGCTATAATTGCACATGTTCATGTTTTTGTTCAGGTGCAGTTCATCAGTCTACCTAGTGGATCAACTAGTCCCGAAGCATCCATTTGTCATGTGTCTGTCACCTGCTCGTGCATCAGGCCTCGTGCACACTAGCATAACCAAGAAGTCTGTTCCTTATATTATAGATTCAAAAGGAGATACGAGGTTCAAACAAATATTTTAGGTAAACCCATATTTATTGAAGAAATAAGTGTGCAGAGCAAACACAGCACAACGTTCAGCCCAAGGACCTTTATCAAGGGCCGAATGTTTGCTGTGTTTGCTCTGCACACTATTTCTTATAAATATGGGATCACCATAAAATATTTGTTTGGACCTCAGTTTCCTTATTTTGATATTGTCATATACTAGCAAGGAGATTGCTGAGTTTGAAATACAAGTCCCACACCATATATTACATTCTGTAAGCTCCCAACTTTTTACTGTTCACCATTCAAAGTGAAACTAAATCCTTTCTTCCCTCCTTAAACCCTACTTTTACGTGGTGAATCCAGTTGTTGCTCAGTTCTCTCCCTGTATACTGCATTTATTCACCAAAAAATCGACTACAAAGCTTTACACACCTGTTAGAAACTGAGACATTGTTTCTATGTTTTTCAGAGTCAGATGAAAGCAGTGAGGATGAAGATACCATTGGTCCTATCCTGCCTCTGGACCAGTTGAATCTACAGTTACAGCTGATATTGAACGCAGGGCTTGGAAAATGAAGCAAAAACTTACTGAAAAAGATGTAAGCTTTTTATTTTTCCTTCGGCACTTAAATATTTATTCGAAAAAAGAAAGCTTGTATTGTGTATTAATTATCCCTGAATTAATCTTAATGAGAATCAGATTTTATTTGCTCTGCACATTGTAATAAATTATTTAAAGGTTGCCTTAAAATTATATCCTATGTTCTCATTGAAATGACATTTGTTAACTGACTCTGGATCAATCTTCATCAGTACTATATCTGATAAAAGGCAGGTGCAGGATTGTCTTTAGTTTATTATTACCCCTGTAAGTCATTGAAAAGTAGTGCAAGACTACCCCGGGAGTTTTGTCAATAGCTAACTTAAAGGAGAAGTTCAGCTTCAAAAAACATTTCCCAGACTTTTGGCCCAGAAATTGTTGATTAATTAACTGTATTACTTTATGTAATATCCGATACCAAAGCATTGCAGATCATTTTACTATCACTTCCCTTATTAGTGCCTAGGATAAAATGTAACTGCTTGTACAGCTCCTTTCTCAATCCAGGGTGATGCATACCAGCCACACCTGAGACAGTAGTAGCTTCGGAAGACAGCCAAGGGTATTGCTAAAATTGCCTTGGCTTGCAACTTGACTATTCTTGACATTAGCAGATGAAGGCTGCATAATGGGAGGCAAAATTTCTGTCATTGTAACTTTACCGTCTCCCATATGCAAGTTTAGACAGTGGGGGGAGATTGAAATATGAATTCTGCAGCACATGATATAAAATCATGAATATGTAACCTGTAGATCTCCAGATGTTTGCAAACTGTAACTCACAGATTCCTTGGCTTTAGAGTGAATGCTGGGAGTTGTAGTTTGTAAACCATTTGAATAACCCTACCTGTCATAGATCAACAAGAAAATAGTTGGCAGATAAAGGTTTTAAAGAATTTTCTCACAAAAAAAGGACATCATCAGGTTCAAGGAAGATTCTTTATTACTCGAATCGGGTTCTGCTACAGCAAGCTGGCTAAGGGATTGTCTGACTATCTTTTCTGTAACAGCAAATTATAACAGGCTAGTTTTCCCCCTTCTGGTCCCCACCCTATTTCTTACACAGGTGCAACCTTGAATTTGCCTGTGCTTGATATTTTGACCTAATCATCATACAGCTTTATTTCTTCAACATGAGCTAAGCTATTTCTTTATCAAAGCTTTCTGTGATTAGGCTGTATCCTATAGAAGCAGCCACTATGGTATCTTTTTACAAGGCTAAGCAGATGTTCTAAAAAGCATATACCGTATATCCTCGAGTATAAACCGGTTTTTCAGGCTGAAAAATCAGCCTGAAAACTCGGACGTCGGTTTATACTCGAGTCAACCACTTACCTGGGCATTCCGGCGCCCGCGATCCTTTTCTGCACTGGCGCGCCGGCCTGACGTCACTGCCGCGGCGCCAAGCCCGGCGCCGGCAGTGACGTCAGCCGGCGCGCCAGTACAGGAATGGGTGCGCGGCTGCCGGAATGCTGATACCGTACCTGCCGGGATGGATGGAGGAAGATAGAAAAGTCGTCCACAGGAGAAGAGTCCACAGGGAGAAGAGTCCACAGGGAAAAGTCCACAGGGAGAAGATCCACAGGGAGAAGTCCACAGGGAGAAGAGTCCACAGGGAGAAGAGTCCACAGGGAGAAGAGTCCACAGGGAGAAGAGTCCACAGGGAGAAGTCCACAGGCAAACTGAACTGAGGGGGAGGGGGGCATTCAAGATGTTTGGGAACTACAACTCCCAGCATGCTTTATTAGCTGGAGTTGTAGTTTCAAAACATCCTGAATGCCAAGTGAGGGTGGCATTCAAGATTTTGGAAACTACAACTCCCAGCTAATAAAGCATGCTGGGGTTGTATTTCCAAACATCTTGAATGCCACCCTCACTTGGCATTCAAGATGTTTGAAACTACAACTCCCAGCATGCTTTATTAGCTGGGAGTTGTAGTTTCCAAACATCTTGAGTGCCAAGTTTCTACCCTCGGTTTATACTCGGGTCAATACTTTATTAGGATTTTTAGGTGAAATTGGGTACCTCGGTTTATACTCGGGTCGGTTTATATACTCGAGTATATACGGTAGAACTTTATAAAATATTATAAAAGGATTAAAGACCAAGTTAACACAAGTAGGGGGCCCGTATTTGGGACAGGGGGGACCTGATTTGGGACAGAGGCGGCCCTGGATTAAAGAGAGGGGGGGGGACCCTGGTGTTTGGGACAGAGGGGGACCCTGTGTTTGGGACAGAGGGGGGGACCCTGTGTTTGGGACAGAGGGGGGGACCCTGTGTTTGGGACAGAGGGGGGACCCTGTGTTTGGGACAAGGGGGTGGCACTCTGGGTTTCTAGCACTCGTTAATTCAACGGGCTTAATGTCTAATAGATATGTTACAATAAGGCTCTGGATTTAGAATGGGGGGTGCAGTGGCGTAAATCCTTATTATAGTCACTCAATGATGTCACTATGACTCATTTCTTATATCCCACTGCCCCTCCCATTCCAGGGTTTCATGCCTGAACAATACTCTGTGGATTTTGCAGTGTTTACACTTTATATATAAAGTTTCCCTTACTTGGTGTTGATGAGAAAGGGATCACCCTGCCTGCTCTGTACTGTAATTGTACTCTATATCAGGGATCTCCTACCTGTGGGCCTAAATTTGTTTGAAAAATATAACTCCCAGCATTCCACTACAGCACTCACAATATCAGAATGCATCCAGGAAATGCTGGGGTTGTAGTTTTCAGACATTTGGATGCCTGCTAGTTGAAGACCCCTGCTATATGTTTTAGTGGTATGGTGGGTTGTTTCTATGAACATTTTTGGTTATGAATAAAATATTTATTTTAACTTTATTTTTTTATTTTTTTCCCTGCCTGTACAAATTTTAGAAAAATAAAAGCAGGTTGAGTTGGGTTTCAGGTTTCATGAAACATAAAATAATTTGGACAGCGAAATAAAAAATGTAGTTTAAAATTTTGGTTCCATGGTAACTGAGGTTTTACCACTACTGTTCTATGCAATGTGTTGTTACTATGGAAATAAATATTAATGAACTATTTTTGTAGGAAAATTGTGACTATTTCAATAGTCTTAGTCACTTAATTTGCTCTTATTTATTGTATTTGAATTTCTGCACAATTGTGTGTGTTTGACAACCTGATGCAAATTGTGTTTATTACCTTAAAGGATGGCTCCAAATACCCCGATCAGAGAGACATGGTGACAGCTTCCACCAGATTTAACAAACAATGGACGGACCAAAACATTTAAGAGAAGAACTAATGACAAATCAGGAGACAATATAGTTTGGACAGATACGCCAGCTGACCGAGAAAAAAGCAAAAGTAAGGTCAATTAATAATTGATTTGCTTCTTGCCACAGACCGATGATTTGCAGATGCTTTCTTATCTAGTAAACTCATTTCTGAATTAAATTAAATAGATTGTCCACCCCCCAAACTAAAATGGGGTATATAGGCTAAGGTTTAAATGTTCTTTTGCTGCTGCTCCTTTTTTGTGTATGGCAGCAGCAGATGGGTCCAGACTGTAGCAGCATCAATGATTGGCTGAGATGTTTCAGCCAATCGCTGACACTGCTGCCGGGGTTTGGACATTCCCTTTAATTAAGTTTGTGCTTATGACTTATACAGAAAAATATTTTGGAACAATTATTGAACATTGTTTAATCCTGACTAGTCGGATGTCGATTAGCAGCTAAGGATCATTCGGGTTGATCATCCGTGACTATTATTTAATGTGTGTTTGACGCTTTAAGTCTTCTTGTCCTATGCAAGTCATGGAACTCGCAAATAGGTATTAACATTGTTTAGACAAGGAGATTTCAAATGTTGAGTGTCACGTTTTTTTTTTAAAGGAAAAGCATGAAGCAAAGGTGTCAAGCAGTAATGGCTGATGAAAAAGACCAAATGTCAGAGAGAGATAAGAGATTGGCTGAGCAAGTTTCCACCTATAATGTAAGTGTGTGCATCAAAATATTTATAACAATCTGCAAAGCTTGATCTGTTATCGTTGCCGAGCTACGATAGAACAGTAGTGGTAAAACCTCAGTTACCATGGAACCAAAATTTTAAACTACATTTTTTTATTTCGCTGTCCAAATTATTTTATGCTTCTCATTGAAACCTGAAACCCAACTCAACCTGCTTTTATTTCTTCCTAAAATTTGTACAGGCAGGGAAAAAAAATAAAAAATAAAAGTTAAAATAAATATTTTATTCATAACCAAAAATGTTCATAGAAACAAACCTACCATACCACTAAAACATATAGCAGGGGTCTTCAACTAGCAGGCATCCAAATGTCTGAAAACTACAACTCCCAGCATTTCCTGGATGCATTCTGATATTGTGAGTGCTGTAGTGGAATGCTGGGAGTTATATTTTTCAAACAAATTTAGGCCCACAGGTAGGAGATCCCTGGTATAGAGTACAATGTACAGTACAGAGGAGGCAGGGTGATCCCTTTCTCATCAACACCAAGTAAGGGAAACTTTATATATAAAAGTGTTAAACACTGCAAAATCCACAGAGTATTGTTCAGGCATGAACCCTGGAATGGGAGGGGCAGTGGGATATAAGTTAATGAAAGCTAGCTAGCCATGATGGTTAGGATCTCTGGTGTATGAAGCTAGCTAGCCATGATGTTAAGGTCTCTGGTATGAAAGCTAGCTACCATGATGGTTAAGGATCTCTGTTTATGAAAGCTAGCTAGCCATGATGTTAAGATCTCTGGTTTATGAAAGCTAACGACCATGATGGTTAAGGATCTCTGGTGTATGAAAGCTAGCCAGCCTTGATGGTTGAGGATCTCTAGTGTATGAAAGCTAGCTAGCCATGATGGTTAAGATCTCTGGTGTATGAAAGCTAGCTAGCCATGATGGTTAAGGATCTCTGGTGTATGAAGCTAGCTAGCCATGATGGTTAAGGATCTCTGGTGTATGAAAGCTAGCTAGCCATGATGGTTAAGGATCTCTGGTTTATGAAAGCTAACTAGCCATGATGGTTAAGGATCTCTGGTGTATGAAAGCTAGCTAGCCATGATGGTTAAGGATCTCTGGTGTATGAAAGCTAGCTAGCCTGATGGTTAAGATCTCTGGTGTATGAAAGCTAGCTAGCCATGATGGTTAGGATCTCTGGTGTATGAAAGCTAACTACCATGATGGTTAAGGATCTCTGGTGTATGAAAGCTAGCCAGCCATGATGGTTAAGGTCTCTGGTGTATGAAAGCTAGCCAGACATGATGGTTAAGAATCTCTGGTGTATGAAAGGTGCCAGCCTGATGGTTAAGGATCTCTGGCGTATGAAAGCGACCAGCCATGATGTTAAGGATCTCTAGTGTATGAAAGCTAGCTACATGATGTTTAAGGATCTCTGTGTATGAAATCTAGCTAGCCATGATGGTTAAGGATCTCTAAGCGTATAAAACTAGCTAGCCATGATGTTTAAGGATCTCTAGCGTATGAAACTAGCATGATGGTTAAGGATCTCTAGCGTATGAAAGCTAGCTAGCCATGATGGTTAAGGATCTCTGGCGTATGAAAGCTAGCTAGCCATGATGGTTAGGATCTCTGGTGTATGAAACAGCTAGCCATGATTGTAAGGATCTCTGGTGTATGAAAGCTAGCCAGCCATGATGGTTAAGGATCTCTGTGTATGAAAGCTAGCCACCATGATGGTTAAGGATCTTTAGTGTATGAAAGCTAGCCAGTCATGATGGTTAAGATCTCTATGTAATGAAGCTAGCCAGCCATGAGGTTAAGGATCTCTAGTGTATGAAAGCTAGCTAGCCATGATGGTTAAGATCTCTAGTGTATGAAAGCTCTAGCCATGATGTTAAGGATCTCTATGTATGAAAGCTAGCTAGCCATGATGGTTAAGGATCTCTAGTGTATGAAAGCTAGCTACCATGATGGTTAAGGATCTCTAGGTGTATGAAAGCGACTAGCCATGATGGTTAAGGATCTCTAGTGTATGAAAGCTAGCTAGCCATGATGGTTAAGGATCTCTATGTATAAAGCTAGCTAGCCATGATGGTTAAGGATCTCTAGTGTATGAAAGCTAGCTAGCCATGATGGTTAAGATCTCTAGTTTATGAAAGCTAGCCAGCCATGATGGTTAGGATCTCTAGTGTATGAAAGCTAGCTGCCATGATGGTTAAAGATCTCTAGTGTATGAAGCTAGCTAGCCATGATGGTTAAGGTATCTAGTGTATGAAAGCTAGCTAGCCATGATGTTAAGGATATCTGTGTATGAAGCTAGCTAGCCATGATGGTTAAGGATCTCAGTGTATGAAAGCTAGTGTATGAAAGCTAGTGTATGAAAGCTAGTTGTATGAAAGCTAGCCGTCATGATTTTAAATATCTCTATGTTGAAAGCTAGCTAGCTACGATGGTTAAGGATATCTGGTGTAGGAAAGATAGCTAGCTATGATGGTTAAGGATCTCTGGTGTATGAAAGATAGCTAGCCTGATGCAATGAATTGGTTCCATAAACATCAGAAACTATGAAAGTAATGAAGACTGTGTAATTAGCTGAATTAACACAAATTATACTTGGCGCTTCAAATGTTTGGAAACTACAACTCCCATCACTTCTTGGTAGCAGATTGCTGGAAGTGGTTTCTAAACACCAGGAGTACATGATTAGAAAGACGGATAACGTGCTATGTGATCACCACCGGATCTCTCTTTCATTAACCCTCCAGTTCGTACCTTTACAAGCCACATCCCGGTATTCTGTTTAGCTCCATTTAGATCCAAATCCCCTTTTTCCCGCGACATAGCTGCGTGCACTATTAGCGATCTCAGAGTGAAAAGAAACACTGCACACAGGGACAGACTCGGGTGCACACAGATGTACGGCGACGATTGAGCTCAAACTTCCGGCAAGCGAACAAAGACTATACTGTACTAAGTATCGAAAGCGAAAGGGACTCCGCGCTCTGCAATGAGGGGGCGTGTCTTCACTGGCCTATCGTTAGATTGATGTTGGTTTAATTGGCAGTAATAAACTACAGGGAATGAGGGGGGGTTAATGATTAGTGGAAATTCAGCCAGCAAGGCAGGTGTAAACTACAACTCCCAACATTAGTAGCTGCACACTTGTGATTCAATAAAAGTTCCTATCATTAAAAATGGTGCTAATTTTGCCCCAACCAATTTGATCTATATTTAACATTTGGAAGCTAACATCTGATTGGTTGGGACAATATTAGCACCATTTTACAATAAGAACTTTCATTGAATAACCCTGTAGAGTTCTAGATTTGATGCAGGTTAATGGGATTTGCGGCGCTTGTTGCTAACTGAGTTAAGCTTGCGGGACTCTTAACTAACATTGCACAGATATCTCACCCCTCCCGTATTCCACGGTAGTCTCCCGAACGCAATTCCCAACTTGAGGGCTAGGCCACCACTATTGCGATTTTGATGCGTTTTGCACATCCAATTTTTTCTAACATTGTAATCGGCAGCACCAAGTTGTGATACAGCGCACCAAATCGCACGTTTTCAGGTGCGATGAAATTGCGCATCTGTTTGCGATAGGCAATTACACGCGATCACCATTTTTATGCGCAATCACATACGATTTTTGTAATCAAAAGGAGAAAACGCATGCGCAAACCACAAATCACACCGGAATCGCATTCCATTACACTGCGATTACGTGTGCGATTCCATATGCGATGCAGTGTGGCCGTGCCCTAGATACTATATACAAACAGGGAGATTCAATAAAAGTTCTTAACGTTTAAAATGGTGCTAAATTTGCCCCAACCAATCAAATCTTATTAACATTTGAAAGCTAACATCTGATTGGTTGGGCAAATTAGCACCATTTAAACGATAAGAACTTTATTGAATAACCCTGAAAGTATATGGGCTGTGACTCTATCTCTCTGTAATGCTCCTGACTTAATGTAACCAGTCTGTTTGGCACACTTTAAATCACACAGTTGGTAAACTGGAGGACTAACCTAGCAGTGGTTGGGGAACTGCAGGGCTGACCTAGCAGTGGTTGGGGAACGGAGGGCTGACCTCAGTGGTTGGGGAACTGGAGGGCTGACCTAACAGTGGTTGGGAACTGGAGGGCTGACCTAACAGTTGGTAAATTGTAGAGGCTGACCTAACAGTAGCTGGTAAATTGGAGAGGGTCACCAACAGCATCTGCTGAACTGGAGGGATGATTACAGTGACCAATCAGTGTTAAGTTAGCCTTCCAGGTTAACAGCCGTGTTAATGAGATCACCACCCTCACAGCCATACCCATGTTTTTGCGGCATGAAGATGTAGGCAGCTTTAAAAAGTTTGTCTTTTTGTCTCAGGTGCCAAAAGTTCTTAAAGCGCCCTTCACACAATATGTATAGCAAGCAGATATCCCACCCGATCTTCCGGGAGTCTCCGTCGAATTGGGGTGGGCTCCCACACTCCCACGAGACCACCCCAATCTCCCGTGACGGAGAGGAGTCCTGAATCTCCTCCTGCCAGGCCCCCTTTTCGCGCACCACGCCCCCAACCACCCATGTCACACCCGCAACCCCGCCTCGCCCCGCCCATGGCGTGATGTAAATGATGTCACGCCGCACCACCACGCTCCGCCCACGACGTGACGTAAATGACGTCACGCCGCACCGCCATGTCCCCCGCGCCACGCCCCCCTCTCCCCCCTCCCGCAAATACATAGTGGCAGGTGGGATGTCTGAGGAGCAACACAAAGTGAGGCTGGTCCTATTACAGTACATTGGCATGCAGATTAGAATGCCCGAAAGGCAAAAACAATATTCACCCCAGCCAAGGTAGAGTCCTGCACTTTTTGCGAGCAAGGTGACCTACTTGGGTCAGGTTCAGGTTGCTGAATCAGGGTTTCCCTTTAGTTTGTTTTCAATTAAAGGAATTTCTGATGGCATTGGGGTAAAGGGGTCAAAGTTGATTTATGGATCATTTTCCTTACAGGTAGGTGGTGAAACATTACAGTTGCAGCGGGCAGGGTGGGTGCACTTCAAGTTTTTGGACCCAAGGTCTCTAAGCCAAGGTATTAATATAGTGTATAGGTAAGATACAAATTCAATGCACAAAGCATATGGTATATGTCAGGAAAGTGTGTAGTGACTTAACTATCGGTATTAGTCCTTTCAAAAGACCAATAAAAATGCCATTCCACCCTGGAAACAGTCCTCAGTGTTATATTAGGGTTTTAAAGCAGGGAACCAGATCTTCTCTTCCTCAGACAATGTTGGGGCCGAACCGTGTATCTGGAATTCCATCTCTACAGCTAGAGGTCTGTGGGTACCTTAAAGGTCACCTTAGGACAAAAATACATGTAAATAAATATATTTTTGGTATTGGAATGTGAGACGGAAACCATAATATATTTGTGAATGGGAAGATAAGCCCATTAAATGATACCCAACATGGAGACCTTATTCCCTTGCCAAGCCCGTTTTCTTGGGAAATATGTATTACACACAGATCATTTTATTATTGTAGAATTATAATAATACAGAGAGGAATGTGTGGTCTATATCCCAGTACAATGTACATATCTACATTTCATGGATCTGCCTAACTGAGGGAGAATGAAGGATTGTGACAAGTTGTAAATCTGGACATTTCTGAATGCTCCCACCTCATACATAGCTAAGTAGGGGATGGTTCATCAATGGGCTTAAAAATCCTTGTAGCCCTTATAACTTTGTTCATACTGAGGGGACATGCTGTATATAGATCATATTTCCTTCTCGCTTCGCCGGGACACAGGACTTTTCTAGTTTGTAGGGTCTGTAAATATTTTTATATCCTTTTTATTTATATAACGTTGTACCTATTGTACGTCATTTATTGTACCTCTGTATGTCACTTTTCTTTTATTTGTATTATATGCACTGTCCACCTTTTGGAATATTAAATCTAAATAAGTTTTGTCTTTGATGCTCTAAAAGAACTCAGTTAGCCTCTGATAAGTTTGTATGTGGTTGAATGGAGTGTTTGCAGTGTAAATGCTAATTAACTCTGACTGCTTGTGAAGGACTGATGCTAATTAACCAGTTAGTTGCTGGAGTGAATGGTGTAGTGTTAACCATTTAGCTGCCAGGACAGGGTGTGCATAGTCAGTGAGAGTCAAGATTGTTTCTGGGGCATCTTCAAGGCCATAACTTGGAGTGGTGGCAGCGTATTACCGATTGATTAGTCATATCACGTGCCCAGCGAACTGGTGTTCTTGACAGTACATTTTAGAATGTCAGTTTATGGCAATATGTAATTACAAAAGCACAAAATGGGGGGAAAAACATTACTTTTCTCTGAGGTTCTTAAACTCACAATTACAATCAATTTGTGAGCAGATGCATCTCCTCCACCATCTACCATCTTTTAGATAGGTACAACTGGGTTGCCAGACCATTTAGAAGACAACCAATAAATGTATTAGCATGGCTACACTGATTCTGATTGCAAAATAATTGCAATTAACACATAAAATCCAATTTAACCATGCTGCATTTGTTTTAATACGATATGATAGAGAGACGACAGACAGAATAGATAGACATACAGACATAGATGATAGTATAAATCTGTATGGAGTACCCCTAACTAAAGCTGACCATACACAAGTGGTTTTTATTGTAAGTTACTAACAGATTCCATATTCTCAAATACTCAACACTCCATCCTGGTGACTACACAACTGCAGTAGGGTTTCCCCGGGGTTGCCACACCAGTTAAACATAGAGGGACAGGATACACATTGTAGATACACTCTCCTACAAATTACTATAATTACTCATGGGAGATTGCAGTCTGGGTAAGTGGCATATTGGCGTAGTTTCGCTTTTCATTATATTTCAATATTATACTGATCATACAGTACAAATTAGCAAGAGGTTACCACACCTAAAATGGCCTCTGGCCATACACCACTGAGATATTAGAGAGACAAACATCTATTCTATCTACTATCTTGAGTGCAGGTGGTTTCTTACCTTCTAATGTCCAGTGACGGACTCACCTGGCCCAAACAATTCGCCAAAAAGAACGGGTCACTCAGTTCCTCTAGAATCACGTAAATGTCACAGGAAACATCGATAGGTGAGTCAGAATGTTTGGGCACCTTTAGAAATTGTGCTTTTCATAGTATTCTGCTGTATTTGTTTGTTGTTTGAATATTGTAAGTTAATTATTCTACATACCTTTTACAGAGAACCCCATTACAATTAGGAAAACATCGAGTCCAGAGAGACACCTCATGTACCTTTTCATAGCAACAAATTATATGGATATGATAGATGTAGTTAAAAAAATTGAACTATTGGGGAAGATAAGGCAGTAATTACCCTGAACTATTGCCTTAAATTTTCAAAAGTTAAGTAGCGGGGGACAATTGTTGTTATAATGGATATATAGGGATACATGGAATCAAATTGAAAATGGCAGTAAAAAGAACAAGCAAAAAATGGGGCCATCGCGAATAAAAGAGAAACGGACAAATAGAATAAGGCCAACAATGGGAGCTGAATAGAAAAAGAAGGGTAGGGGAAAAGAAAGGAAGGCGTGAGTGAGTAGAACAAATGATAAATAGATTATGAAAAAAAGAGAGGGTAAATTGAAATGGTCAGACAGGAAGAAAAAATATCCAACCAATTCTGTACTATGACTTTGGATTTGCAATACTTACCTTTCTCCCTGGTGCTCCTAAATCCAGATATCTTACCTTGAATTCAACTAGTCCTTCGCTGCTCGTCTTGTCATGTCCTTGACAGCTTTGTGGGCAATTAAGCTTGTGCAGTTGCAGAGCAGGCCAGCAGTGTAGCAGAGCACGTCTAGGAACCAGAGGAGACGCTCCCACGCAGTGGAACTTAGTAGCACCTGGGAGGAGGTAAGATGATAACAAATGGGTTTGGAGGGGTCAAAATTTTGTGTGGGAGGTGAATATGCCCTTTAAAAACTACACTAATATGGTATTTGCTTGCATGTGTTAATAGCCCTGATAAAATGTTTCCAGTATTAAAATTTCAGGGTTTGGTCAGAATTATCCACTAATATCCACTAAATTGTTTCCTCTTCTTCTCCATTGGTGGTTTAGTGCATATTACAATATTCTCCTCATTTTCCAGCTTTCATTAAGAACTCATTCATCCAGAAAAAGTTGTTATTAAGCTTTAATAAATCAAACACCAATAAAAACAAATCACCTACAGAAAGCATAAACAGAACATTATGTGTGTATAGACAATTAAGTTAATTTCAGTCTTTATCGGCCAAGGTCAATAATGTAAGTGACACTCTCTTATTTTTGGGGCTACAGAAGGCTCCATCATGAAGCTGATCGGATATAGAAAACGCATTTATTTGTTTTCTTGTCCAAGGCTTACAATTATATTCACACATTCTCTAACAGAAAGGTCATATAAACGTTAGTATTTCCAACTGATCTGCATACAGTATACCTTACATGTAACACATTCAATGAATTAATAATGTGATTGGTTTGATTAAAGGATAAGTGCACTGTAAAAGCAAGTTAAGTTTAATTTGTAGCAGCAGCTTTAAAAAAATCTGTCGTCCCCCCCATCCTCCCCCCCCTAGGTCTCTCCTGAGCCTACCTTTGCTGCTGTAAAGTTCCTCCACCCCTCCGAGACTTCCTGGACCTCTTTCTTCTGAAGCCTCCAAATGGTGTACATCACGGCGCAATGATGTCACGTGCACGCACGGACGTCCCGTCATGTCGCCCCTATGTCACGTACAAGGACCACATTGATCTGCATTTGGAGGCTTAAAAAAAAGAGATCCAAGAAGTCTCGGAGGGCTGAGCTACAGAGTCTACACAGCAGATCCAAGATTGTCACAAACTTTACAGCAGGAAATACGCTTTATAAGGAGTACAGACATATTTATTTTCCTTTCTATCTTCTATTTACAACACCACGCTTATGCATCTTGGTACATAAGCCCTTCAATGTCCAGTGCATAGGGTCCTTGTTTGCTTTCTTGGTGACCAAGGCAGAAGGAACCCCTGAAATTGGGTAAAGAAAGAGGTCAATAATAGTAATGGTTTTATAGTAAACCAATAATTTACACACCTTATAATATGTGAGAATTGTATGACATAATAAAGATTTGTAGCATCATCAAGCAAATACACAACAGCAAGGAACAAGAGTTAATTCCAGAAAGCCTGAGTTGTCTTTTAGTTTTCATCCTCATCCAATAACTAATGTTAAATGTGTGCAGGATTCATAGAAATTCTTTTTAGTGCTTTTTTTTATCTCTTTACTCCCCAGTTAATTTGGAATTCAGAAGTGAACAAAGAAACCATTGTCTACATTTTCTTGGAGCAATCAATTCCTTTTGACATAAAGTACTCTAAGGCAATTTTTAATGCTTCTCCAAATGCTCTAACTTTGTCATCATGCTGTAGAGAGGCTAAGACTAAGCATTGAGCGAGAGAACATCAGAAGCCGGGGAATTATGGGTCTGCTACAGCATTCATAGAAATTCTGACACAGCCTGTTATCGTCACCAGTCAGCACAACCAAATAACATTTGCATTTTTGAGGCTGTTCATCCAAGAAGACAAGAAACAGTAGCATTTTTACCTCTAAAAACAACACACACAACCGCAATTTAATTCAACATCTTGATGGAATATTTCAGATTAAAGAGATTTTTTTCTTCAGAAACCCCTAAATGTATTAAACGATGTCTTGAATCCGATTTATTTTACAAACAACAATTTTGTTTGTAACATACAGCATTAAAAATGACCTATTCCTTAAGTACAGTTGTGATGTCCGAACTTTATTCAAAATAATCGTCATGGCTGTCAGTCACACAACATTAACTGACAGCTGCGACCAGAAGCACCTCCCTGCTGCTGCTTGTGCTTGAAACAAACTTGCAACAGCAGCAGAAGGCAACACCACAGTCTGCGAGGTACCGGGTCAGGTAAGTCTCCTCGGGCATCTCCAATCTGCAAAAATTGCAGATTGCATGTGCTCTGAATGGTGGATCCCCAACACACAGCATCACACCTAGTGTGGCCACAACAATTGGCCAACACTAGTGTGTGCTTTTAACACAAGAGGTTGGAGTACTCTCCTACCTTCCAAGGAAATATAGATTTGCATATAATAAAGTTGAAAAAATAGTTTACTACTGGTCCTTTAACTCTTGTTAAAATTCAAAATCCCATTTATAGTTGAAATTTTTACTCCTTGAATTAAATGTATCCTAGGGTTTTCTTTAAACAGCAAAAAGTCTGTACACCTTTAGTAATGGCAACCCCTGAGACCTGCAGCTGCACCTATAATGGGCATGTCAACATCTGCTGCTAGATTTAAGGTTTGTTCATAGCACAGACAGAATCCACGGGAGGTTATGATCTGTCATCCCACTGTTCTTTACTTCACTGTTCTATTTTCTTCTGTCACTTACATAAGAAGCCCTGGGAAATAACCATGTCATTTTCTTTAGTTCTAAACCCCAGGACACTGACAGGTGTTACACTTTTTTGTATAACGTGACAGCTTTAGATTGGGCGCTTGTTGGTGCTGTTGCTGTGTTCATGTTTGTGAAAGCATTTTTTTTTTCATTAACTCATGTCCAATGCCTATTATGTCTATTATCCATACTGTTTGTTAATATATATATAATGTCAACATCTTCAAGTTTGGACTTGCTGGATTGTAAACTGGAGAATTAACATGGAGTGTGCTTTTCTCTTTGGTCCATTTACTGTATATTTAGTTAAAAATAATTAATAGTTTCCACTGCACATTACATTGTCAGAGTCTATTTAATTAAGTCCAGTCCGACAAGTTAGTTCACTACTATGCATACAGTGAGCCTGTGTATTTATAGCTGGGGATCTGCCTCCACCAGGTTCAAATACAATTACAGAGTAATCCAAGTCTAGCCATGATGGTTAAGGATCTCTGGTGTATGAAAGCTAGCTAGCCATGATGGTTAAGGATCTCTGGTGTATGAAAGCTATAGTCGCCATGAGTAAGGATTCTGGTTTATGGCTAGCTAGCCATGATGGTTAAGGATCTCGTGTTATGAAAGCAGCTAGCCATGATGGTTAAGGATCTCTGGTGTATGAAGCTAGCAGCCTGATGGTTGAGGATCTCTAGTGTATGAAAGCTAGCTAGCCTGATGTTAAGGATCTTCTGGTGTATGAAAGCTAAGCAGATGGTTAAGGATCTCTGGTGTATGAAAGCTAGCTAGCCATGATGGTTAAGGATCTCTGGTTTATGAAAGCTAGCTAGCCATGATGGTTAAGGATCTCTGGTTTATGAAAGCTAGCTAGCCATGATGGTTAAGGAATCTGTTTATGAAAGCTATAGCATGATGGTTAAGGATCTCTGGTGATTAGAAAGCTAGCTAGCCATGATGGTTAGGATCTCGGTGTATGAAAGCTAGCTAGCCATGATGGTTAAGGATCTCTGGTGATGAAAGCTAGCTAGCCATGATGGTTAAGGATCTGTGGTTTATGAAAGCTAGCTAGCCATGATGGTTAAGGATCTTGGTGTTATGAAAGCTAGCTAGCATGATGGTTAGATCTCTGGTGTATGAAGTAGCCAGCCTGATGGTAAGGATCTCTGGGTATGAAAGCTAGCAGCCATGATGGTTAAGGTCTCGGTATGAAAGCAGCTAGCCATGAGTGTTTAGGATCTCTGTGTATGAAACTGATAGCCATGATGGTTAAGGATCTCTAGCGTAAAAGCTAGCTAGCCATGATGGTTAAGGATCTCTAGTGTATGAAAGCTAGCCTGATGGTTAAGGATCTGCGTATGGTATGAAGCTAGCTAGCCATGATGGTTAAGGATCTCTGCGTGTATTAAGCTAGCTAGCCATGATGGTTAGGATCTTGGTGTATAGAAGACTAGCTAGCCATGATGGTTAAGGATCTGGTGTGATGAAAGCTAGCCAGCCATGATGGTTTAAGGATCTGGTATGAAAGCTAGCCAGCCATGATGGTTAAGGATCTTTAGTGTATGAAAGCTAGCCAGTCATGATGGTTAAAGATCTCAGTGTATGAAAGCTAGCCAGCCATGTGGTTAAGGATTCTCTAGTGTTATGAAAGCTAGCTAGCATGATGGTTAAAGGATCTCATGTATGAAAGCTAGCTAGCCATGATGGTTAAGGATATCTAGTGTATGAAAGCTAGCTAGCCATGATGGTTAAGGATCTCTAGTGTATGAAAGCTAGTGTATGAAAGCTAGTGTATGAAAGCTAGTGTATGAAAGCTAGCCAGTCATGATGGTTAAATATCTCTAGTGTATGAAAGCTAGCTAGCTACGATGGTTAAGGATATCTGGTGTATGAAAGATAGCTAGCTATGATGGTTAAGGATCTCTGGTGTATGAAAGATAGCTAGCCATGATGCAATGAATTGGTTCCATAAACATCAGAACTATGAAAGTAATGAAGACTGTGTAATATGCTGAATTAACACAATTATACTTGGCGCTTCAAATGTTTGGAAACTACAACTCCCATCACTTCTTGGTAGCAGATTGCTGGAAGTGGTTTCTAAACACCAGGAGTACATGATTAGACAGACGGATAACGTGCTATGTGATCACCACCGGATCTCTCTTTCATTAACCCTCCAGTTCGTACCTTTACAAGCCACATCCCGGTATTCTGTTTAGCTCCATTTAGATCCAAATCCCCTTTTTCCGCGGACATAGCTGCGTGCACTATTAGCGATCTCAGAGTGAAAAGGAAACACTGCACACAGGGACACAGACTCGGGTGCACACAGATGTACGGCGAGCGATTGAGCTCAAACTTCCGGCAAAGCGAACAAAGACTATACTGTACTATAGTATCGAAAGCGAAAGGGACTCCGCGCTATGCAATGAGGGGGCGTGTCTTCACTGGCCTATCGTTAGATTGATGTTGGTTTAATTGGCAGTGAATAAACTACAGGGAAATGAGGGGGGGTTATATGATTAGTGGAAATTCAGCCAGCAAGGCAGGTGTAAACTACAACTCCCAACATTAGTAGCTGCACACTTGTGATTCAATAAAAGTTCCTATCATTAAAAATGGTGCTAATTTTGCCCCAACCAATCTGATCTTATTTAACATTTGGAAGCTAACATCTGATTGGTTGGGACAATATTAGCACCATTTTTAACAATAAGAACTTTCATTGAATAACCCTGTAGAGTTCTAGATTTGATGCAGGTTAAATGGGATTTGCGGCGCATTGCTAACTGAGTTAAAGCTTGCGGGACTTCTTAACTAACATTGCACAGATATCTCACCCCTCCCGGTAGTTCCACGGTAGTCCCCGAACAAGCAATTCCCAACTTGAGGGCTAGGCCACACTATTGCGATTTTGATGCGTTTGCACATCCAATTTTTTCTAACATTGTAATCGGCAGCACCAAGTTGTGATACAGCGCACCAAATCGCACGTTTTCAGGTGCGATGAAATTGCGCATCTGTTTGCGATAGGCAATTACACGCGATCACCATTTTTATGCGCAATCACATACGATTTTGTATATCAAAAGGAGAAAACGCATGCGCAAACGCACAGAAATCACACCGGAATCGCATTCCATTACACTGCGATTACGTGTGCGATTCCATATGCGATGCAGTGTGGCCGTGCCCTAGATACTATATACAAACAGGGAGATTCAATAAAAGTTCTTAACGTTTAAAATGGTGCTAAATTTGCCCCAACCAATCAAATCTTATTTAACATTTGAAAGCTAACATCTGATTGGTTGGGGCAAAATTAGCACCATTTAAACGATAAGAACTTTTATTGAATAACCCTGAAAGTATATGGGCTGTGACTCTATCTCTCTGTAATGCTCCTGACTTAAGTAACCAGTCTGTTTGGCACACTGTTAAATCAACACAGGTTGGTAAACTGGAGGACTAACCTAGCAGTGGTTGGGGAACTGCAGGGCTGACCTAGCAGTGGTTGGGGAACTGGAGGGCTGACCTAGCAGTGGTTGGGGAACTGGAGGGCTGACCTAACAGTGGTTGGGGAACTGGAGGGCTGACCTAACAGTTGGTAAATTGTAGAGGCTGACCTAACAGTAGCTGGTAAATTGGAGAGGGTCACCTAACAGCATCTGCTGAACTGGAGGGATGATTAACAGTGACCAATCAGTGTTAAGTTAGCCTTCCAGGTTAACAGCCAGTGTTAATGAGATCACCACCCCTCACAAGCCATACCCATGTTTTTGCGGCATGAAGATGTAGGAGGCAGCTTTAAAAAGTTTGTCTTTTTGTCTCAGGTGCCAAAAGTTCTTAAAGCGCCCTTCACACAATAGTGGATAGCAAGCAGATATCCCACCCGGATCTTCCGGGAGTCTCCGT
This sequence comes from Hymenochirus boettgeri, assembly GCA_019447015.1. Taxonomy (NCBI): domain Eukaryota; kingdom Metazoa; phylum Chordata; class Amphibia; order Anura; family Pipidae; genus Hymenochirus; species Hymenochirus boettgeri. Next base: position 256,266,562 of record CM033470.1, on the reverse strand, counting down.
CGAATTGGGGTGGGCTCCCACACTCCCACGAGACCACCCCAATCTCCCGTGACGGAGAGGAGTCCTGAATCTCCTCCCTGCCAGGCCCCCTTTTCGCGCACCACGCCCCCAAACCACCCATGTCACACCCGCAACCCCGCCTCGCCCCGCCCATGGCGTGATGTAAATGATGTCACGCCGCACCACCACGCTCCGCCCACGACGTGACGTAAATGACGTCACGCCGCACCGCCATGTCCCCTCGCCACGCCCCCTCTCCCCCCCTGCCCGCAAATACATAGTGGCAGGGTGGGATGTCTGAGGAGGCAACACAAAGTGAGGCTGGTCCTATTACAGTACATTGGCAATGCAGATTAGAATGCACGAAAGGCAAAAACAATATTCACCCCAGCCAAGGTAGAGTCCTGCACTTTTTGCGAGCAAGGTGACCTACTTGGGTCAGGTTCAGGTTGCTGAATCAGGGTTTCCCTTTAGTTTGTGTTCAATTAAAGGAATTTCTGATGGCATTGTGGGTAAAGGGGTCAAAGTTGATTTATGGATCATTTTCCTTACAGGTAGGTGGGTGAGAACATTACAGTTATGCAGCGGGCAGGGTGGGTGCACTTCAAGTTTTTGGACCCACAGGTCTCTAAGCCAAGGTATTAATATAAGTGTATATGGTAAGATACAAATTTCAATGCACAAAGCATATGGTATATGTCAGGAAAGTGTGTAGTGACTTAACTATCGGTATTAGTCCTTTCAAAAGACCAATAAAAATGCCATTCCACCCTGGAAACAGTCCTCAGTGTTATATTAGGGTTATTAAAGCAGGGAACCAGATCTTCTCTTCCAGACAATGTTGGGGCCGAACCGTGTATCTGGAATTCTCTACAGCTAGAGGTCTGGTGGGTACCTTAAAAGGTCACCTTAAGGACAAAAATACATGTAAAATAAATATATTTTGGTATTGGAATAAGTGAGACGGAAACCAATAATATATTTGTGAATGGGAAGATAAGCCCATTAAAATGATACCCAACATGGAGACCTTATTCCCTTGCCAAGGCCCGTTATCTTGGGAAATATGTATTACACACAGATCATGTTTATTATTGTAGGAATTTATAATTAATACAGGAGAGGAATGTGTGGTCTATATCCCAGTACAATGTACATATCTACATTTACATGGAATCTGCCTAACTGAGGGAGAATGAAGGATTGTGACAAGTTGTAAATCTGGACATTTCTGAATGCTCCCACCTCATACATAGCTAAGTAGGGGGATGGTTCATCAATGGGCTTAAAAATCCTTGTAGCCCTTATAACTTTGTTCATACTGAGGGGACATGCTGTATATAGATCATATTTCCTTCTCGCCCCGGGACACAGGACTTTTCTAGTTTGTAGGGTCTGTAAATATTTTTATCCTTTTTATTTTATATAACTGTTGTACCTATTGTATGTCATTTTATTGTAACACCATTTTCTTTTATTTGTATTATATGCACTGTCCACCTTTTGGAATATTAAATCTAAAATAAGTTTTGTCTTTGATGCTCTAAAAGAACTCAGTTAGCCTCTGATAAGTTTGTATGTGGTTGAATGGAGTGTTTGCAGTGTAAATGCTAATTAACTCTGTGACTGCTTGTGAAGGACTGATGCTAATTAACCAGTTAGTTGCTGGAGTGAATGGTGTAGTGTTAACCATTTAGCTGCCAGGACAGGGGTGTGCATAGTCAGTGAGAGTCAAGATTGTTTCTGGGGCATCTTCAAGGCCATAACTTGGAGTGGTGGCAGCGTATTACCGATTGATTAGTCATATCACGTGCCCAGCGAACTGGTGTTCTTGACAGTACATTTTAGAATGTCAGTTTTATGGCAATATGTAATTACAAAAGCACAAAATGGGGGGAAAAACATTACTTTTCTGAGGTTCTTAAACTCACAATTACAATCAATTTGTGAGCAGATGCATCTCCTCCACCATCTACCATCTTTTAGATAGGTACAACTGGGTTGCCAGACCATTTAGAGATACACCTAATAAATGTAATTAGCATGGCTACACTGATTCTGATTGCAAAATAATTGCAATTAAACAACATAAAATCCAATTTAACCATGCTGCATGTGTTTTAATACAGATATGATAGAGAGACAGACAGACAGAAATAGATAGACATACAGACATATAGATAGATAGATAAATCTGTATGGAGTACCCCTAACTAAAGCTGACCATACACAAGTGGTTTTTATTGTAAGTTACTAACAGATTCCATATTCTCAAATACTCAACACTCCATCCTGGTGACTACACATACTGCAGTAGGGTTTCCCCGGGGGTTGCCACACCAGTTAAACATAGAGGGACAGGATACACATTGTAGATACACTCTCCTACAAATTACTATAATTACTCATGGGAGATTGCAGTCTGGGTAAGTGGCATATTGGCGTAGTTTCGCTTTTCTTCAGTATTTCAATATTATACTGATCATACAGTACAAATTAGCAAGAGGTTACCACACCTAAAAGTGGCCTCTGGCCATACACCACTGAGATATTAGATGAGACAAACATCTATTCTATCTACTATCTTGAGTGCAGGTGGTTTCTTACCTTCTAATGTTCCAGTGACGGACTCACCTGGCCCAAACAATTCGCCAAAAAGAACGGGTCACTCAGTTCCTCTAGAATCACGTAGAATGTCACAGGAACATCGATAGGTGAGTCAGAATGTTTGGGCACCTTTAGAAAATTGTGCTTTTCATAGTATTCTGCTGTATTTTGTTTGTTGTTGAATATTGTAAAGTTAATTATTCTACAGTACCTTTTACAGAGAACCCCATTACAATTAGGAAAACATCGAGTCCAGGAGAGGACACCTCATGATACCTTTTTCATAGCAAAAGTAATGGATATGATGTAGTTAAAAAAAATTGAACTATTGGGGAAGATAAGGCAGTAATTGACCCTGAACTATTGCCTTAAATTTTCAAAAGTTAAGTAGCGGGGGACAATTGTTGTTATAATGGATATATAGGGATACATGGAATCAAATTGAAAATGGCAGTAAAAAGAAACAAGCAAAAAATGGGGCCATCGCAGAATAAAAGAGAAAACGGACAGAATAGAATAAGGCAACAATGGGAGCTGAATAGAAAAAGAAGGGGTAGGGGAAAAGAAGAGGAAGGCGGTGAGTGAGTAGAACAAGATTGATAAATAGATTATGAAAAAAGAAGAGGGTAAATTGAAATGGTCAGACAGGAAGAAAAAATATCCAACCAATTCTGTACTATGACTTTGGATTTGCAATACTTACCTTTCTCCCTGGTGCTCCTAAATCCAGATATCTTACCTTGAATTCAACTAGTCCTTCGCTGCTCGTCTTGTCATGTCCTTGACAGCTTTGTGGGGCAAATTAAGCTTGTGCAGTTGCAGAGCAGGCCAGCAGTGTAGCAGAGCACGTCTAGGAACCAGAGGAGACGCTCCCACGACAGTGGAACTTAGTAGCACCTGGGAGAGAGGTAAGAATGACATAAATGGGGTTTAGGGGGTGCAAAAGTTTGTGTGGGAGGTGAATATGCCCTTTAAAAACTACACTAATATGGTATTTGCTTGCATGTGTTAATAGCCCTGATAAAATGTTTCCAGTATTAAAATTTCAGGGTTTGGTCAGAATTATCCACTAATATCCACTAAATTGTTTCCTCTTCTTCTCCATTGGTGGTTTAGTGCATATTACAATATTCTCTCATTTTCCAGCTTTCATTAAGAACTCATTCATCCAGAAGAAAGTTGTTATTAAAGCTTTAATAAATCAAACACCAATAAAAACAAATCACCTACAGAAAGCATAAACAGAACATTATGTGTGTATAGCAATTAAGTTAATTTCAGTCTTTATCGGCCAAGGTCAATAAATGTAAGTGACACTCATCTGATTTTTAGGGGCTACAGAAGGCTCCATCATGAAGCTGATCGGATATAGAGAACGCATTTATTTGTTTTCTTGTCCAAGGCTTACAATTATATTCACACATTCTCTAACAGAAAGGTCATATAAACGTTAGTATTTTCCAACTGATCTGCAGTACAGTATACCTTACATGTAACACATTCAATGAATTAATAATGTGATTGGTTTGATTAAAGGATAAGTGCACTGTAAAAGCAAGTTAAGTTTAATTTGTAGCAGCAGCTTTAAAAAAATCTGTCGTCCCCCCCCATCCCCCCCCCTAGTTCTCTCCTGAGCCTACCTTTGCTGCTGTAAAGTTCCTCCACCCCTCCGAGACTTCCTGGACCTCTTTCTTCTGAAGCCTCCAAATGGTGTACATCACGGCGCAATGATGTCACGTGCACGCACGGACGTCCCGTCATGTGCACCCCTATGTCACGTACAAGGACCACATGGATACTGCATTTGGAGGCTTAAAAAAAAGAGATCCAAGAAGTCTCGGAGGGGCTGAGCTACAGAGTCTACACAGCAGATCCAAGATGTCACAAACTTTACAGCAGGAAATACGCTTTATAAGGAGTACAGACATATTTATTTTCCTTTCTATTCTTCTATTACACCGCTTATGCATCTTGGTACATAAGCCCTTCAATGTCCAGTGCATAGGGTCCTTGTTTGCTTTCTTGGTGACCAAGGCAGAAGGAACCCCTGAAATTGGGTAAAGAAAAGGAGGTCAATAATAGTAATGGTTTTATAGTAAACCATATAATTTACACACTTATAATATGTGAGAATTGTATGACATAATAAAGATTTGTAGCATCATCAAGCAAATAACAACAGCAAGGAACAAGAGTTAATTCCAGAAGAGCCTGAGTTGTCTTTTAGTTTTCATCCTCATCCAATAACTAATGTTAAATGTGTGCAGGATTCATAGAAATTCTTTTTAGTGCTTTTTTTTATCTCTTTACTCCCAGTTAATTTGGAATTCAGAAGTGAACAAAGAAAACATTGTCTACATTTTCTTGGAGCAATCAATTCCTTTTGACATAAAGTACTCTAAGGCAATTTTTAATGCTTCTCCAAATGCTCTAACTTTGTCATCATGCTGTAGTGAGAGGCTAAGACTAAGCATTGAGCGAGAGAACATCAGAAGCCTGGGTAATTATGGGTCTGCTACAGCATTCATAGAAATTCTGACACAGCCTGTTATCGTCACCAGTCAGCACACCAAAATAATCATTTGCATTTTTATGAGGCTGTTCATCCAAGAAGACAAGAAACAAGATAGCATTTTTACCTCTAAAACACACACACAACCGCAATTTAATTCAACATCTTGATGGAATATTTCAGATTAAAGAGATTTTTTTCTTCAGAAACCCCTAAAATGTATTAAACGATGTCTTGAATCCGATTTATTTTACAAACAACAATTTTGTTTGTAACATACAGCATTAAAAATGTACCTATTCCTTTAAGTACAGTTGTGATGTCCGAACTTTATTCAAAAATAATCGTCATGGCTGTCAGTCACAAACAATTAACTGACAGCTGCGACCAGGAAGCACCTCCCTGCTGCTGCTTGTGCTTGAAACAAACTTGCAACAGCAGCAGAAGGCAACACCCAGTCTGCGAGGTACCGGGTCAGGTAAGTCTCCTCGGGCATCTCCAATCTGCAAAAATTGCAGATTGCATGTGCTCTGAATGGTGGATCCCAACACACAGCATCACACCTAGTGTGGCCACAACAATTGGCCAACACTAGTGTGTGCTTTTTAACACGCAAGAGGTTGGAGTACTCTCCTACCTTCCAAGGAAATATAGATTTGCATATAATAAAGTTGAAAAAATAGTTTACTGGTCCTTTAACTCTTAGTTAGAAATTCAAAAATCCCATTTATAGTTGAAATTTTTACTCCTTGAATTAAATGTATCCTAGGGTTTCTTTAAACAGCAAAAAGTGCTGTACCCTTTAGTAATGGCAACCCCTGAGACCTGCAGCTGCACCTATAATGGGCATGTCAACGTCTGCTGCTAGATTTAAGGTTTTGTTCATAGCACAGACAGAATCCACAGGGAGGTTATGATCTGTCATCCCACTGTTCTTTACTTCACTGTTCTATTTTCTTCTGTCACTTACATAAGAAGCCCTGGGAAATAACCATGTCATTTTCTTTAGTTCTAAACCCCAGGACACTGACAGGTGTTACACTTTTTTGTATAACGTGACAGCTTTAGATTGGGCGCTTGTTGGTGCTGTTGCTGTGTTCATGTTGTGAAAGCATTTTTTTTTCATTAACTCATGTCCAATGCTCTATTATGTCTATTATCCATACTGTTTGTTAATATATATATAATGTCAACATCTTCAAGTTTGGACTTGCTGGATTGTAAACTGGAGGATTAACATGGAGTGTGCTTTTCTCTTTGGTCCATTTACTGTATATTTAGTTAAAAATAATTAATAGTTTCCACTGCACATTACATTGTCAGAGTCTAATTTAATTAAGTCCAGTCCGACAAGTTAGTTCACTACTATGCATACAGTGAGCCTGTGTATTTATAGCTGGGGAATCTGCTCTCCACCAGGTTCAAATACAATTACAGAGTAATCCAAGTGCACCAATTTTAGCGCCAGAAAAAGTTATGTGTTCTTATCATCTATTGGATCTATTGTGTCAAATCAACAAACTATATGTGTACAAATCTGTACAGTGTGTGCCCAGGTTTACACCCTCACTTATTCTTGCAGGAGCACAAGTGATTCTGGAAACTGCTGCAATAGCAAGAAGAACTGTGTGTTAACCATTTATAGTGCTCCTGAGTCCACAGCAAAGATAAATAAAACCAGCAAGTTTTATTCTTAACCCAATTGAATTTCCAACCTAAAAATTTAACACAGATTTTTCAACTTTTTAAATTTTCAACAACGATTTTCACATTTTCGACACTGAATCTTTCAGCGCTGAATTTGTGACTTGTTAACTGGTAATTTCTAGTGATACCACTGTGTTTCCCTCAGAGAGAGTAGTTGCTTTTGTAATATTTTGGTTATTGGTAGATACAGTATTGCCTGTGCCACTTCCAGCTTCCTATGCAATTTCTACACTTTTAATATTGCTATTATCCATTGAAATAAAGCTTTTTATGTTTTGGGGAATTTTCACCTATCAATTTCAATACGTTATACCAGCAAAATGTTGGTTTGGCAAAACTCGGCTAGGTTTCATAAAACCACAAAGTTTCTCTCTTTAAACCATGTTTAGTATGTGTTTACAATAGTTTTAAAGGAAAAGTAACAGGAGTCTATGTAATGGAAGCATAAGGAGTTGGCTAAAGTTAGGATTGAATGAAATCGAATATAGGTTGTTGGAGCAACACAGAAACCACACAACCACTAAAGAATTGCAATAAACACAAGTGCATTTATTGTACAACACAATGTGTTTTGGACAATCTAGGTCAAACGTTTCTCTGAAACATGTGTGTTGCACAAGAAATGCACTTAACTGTATGTTTACTGCAATTTCTTAGTGGTTGGGTGATTTCTGTGTTTCTCCAACAATTTATATCCGATTTTATACAGTTATGGTGTCCTGGACCAGACATAGGAGGGACCAGAGAGGCAAGAGAATGTGTACATTTTGAATGAACCCTTGATCACATCTCTTGGTAAAACTTGTGGGAAATTATATTGCTGGAAAGGTTTAACAATATCATTTCCTGCAGCTTATAGTCATGTGACCAGTATCTGCTTTCATTAATAGGCCCAACTCTCAACTGTTTTATAAGTCTGTGCAGGTACTTCCAGACTTTCCCGTCAGTAAAGCAGAGTACAAATATTAGCGATAAAGGGACGATCCCGTCGGTACCGGCAGTTTATTTCACCAGACAGGGGGCGTCCGTGGGATTTTTTTATTTTGGAAGTCTTTATTATTAATCCCCATTTGAACTCTAAATAAAATCACATTTAATCTCTACATTTTTGATTGGTTACTTTAGATCTTGTTATCAAGTTATCTTGTTATCAAACGTATCAGTTTCCCTTTATACAGTAAATTTCAATTTCAAGGTTTGAAGCATACCGTTACCCTTTGTAGTCTGTGCCAATAGGGAGACCACCACCTGGTGTTCAGATCCATAAACTCTTCCTTACAGCGAGATATGAATTGATGTCCTTATTCCAACGGTCAGGTGACAGACAGACGCTTCCACAAACAATGCAAATGAAAGGGAAGATATTCTTCATTATCATACAGATTGCTGGTTTTCTAATTATAAAGGGGACCATATAATATTATGCACAGTTTGCCATTTACTAAAAGGCCAGACCTTAGCTTTAAGATGGTTCTTTCTTGTCTTCCTTTAGATAAACTTGCTCTAGATAAAACGTTGCATGTACATTTTTGGGCCATGAGAGATTATTATCTGTCACCATGTAAAGTAAAGATCTGTATTTACAATTAGTACTCAATGAAAAATGGCACCTACAAATCTTCAATATAATTATGATAGGCATTTGAGGTTAAATGTAAACGCTTATAAAAATAAATTCATGTATCTTTTTCTATAGAAAAGCATATTCATGATTTCTTTCATTTTCTGTTTGACCTATATCTCAATTGCATTAAAATTTATGGAAGCGACTGCAGAATGCTGTGCTCAGCTGGATTACTACCCATTCTAAATGCACGCATAATTCCTTGGCTGATCCAATAATTAGCAAATGATCAAATAATTAGCACATGCTTTCAAATTTTGATTATTTGAATAAAAATTAGTACAGATTGTCACTCGTTTTTCTTTTGGGCAGTAAACATTACATTGGTCTATATTACGTTATCTCTTTGTAAACACCTTCCATTTAACATCAAGTGATATTATAACACTCCCTGTTACCTGTCCATTCTTTACATTCTGGGACCGGTTTGTTCAGCAAAGAATTCCTTAATTTACTTCCAGGGATGTTTTAATTGTACCAAACTTATAGTACTATCCATTAACCTTCATCAAATAATACTTTATATATTATGTTCATGGCTTTCATGAGTTGGAGGAGCTGGGCCTACCACAAACATCCATGCTGGGTCCACAATCAATTTCACTATTATGTGCTCCAGAGTCCATAAAATAAACTTTCAAGATGTGTCATAAATTAGATTTTTTTAAGGTTAGGATTTTTCAGGGAACGACGGGATTTACCTGTTATCGTCAGTGTGTAGGGGCTGTTCCCGACTGATCGGAGTATTTATAAATATGCAGTACACTACTAATAACTGAACTATGCATTTGTGCCACCAAACATTAGGTTTAGCAATTTAACAACAATAAGAATTTGTTTCATGTTACTATGACTGACGTAATGTCAATCATAGGCCTGACTGCTGACATAATTTCCAATGATTGAATGGTATTTCTCATGCATATTCCATACACTAACCCGAGCTTGTAACAAGCTTAGAAAGTGCTGGGGGTAGTGTGAACCTTTGTACAGGAGACCAGACTGTACTGGTGGTTCAGGCTACTGAAATTGCTTAGAAGAGGGAAAAGGAAGCAGTCAAGGCTATCGTAAGGAGTGCCACATCTGCCCTTAAAAATATCAGATCTGGCTGTGCAATTAAATGGAGAGTTGCAGAGGTGTTTAGAGGGGCCACCTCCCTAATGATGCAGCGGCACCCTGTAGGGAGGCTGCTATTTTAACACAACTTACATACAAGTGCCCCAAATCTCCTTTTTTCAGTAGTACTGCATAGCTGCGAAATAATGTCACCGGGCAAGCGGGCACAATGACATCATCACGCAGCTGTGTTGTGCTACTGGGAACCGCCACCCCTGCACAGCCTCTGCAATGAATTGCTGCCTCCAGCTGCTTGCTTCACTGCACACAGGTAGGTAATAGCCGCATAGCCCAATTGGGCTCTTACCTACCATGTGGGCAGGACAATCCACTCATTACATTAGAGCAGGCAATTCCCATCATGGGTTAGGCTATTATCTACTCCATGTGCAGGGCAATGCACTCATTATATTAGTGGAGGCAATGCTGACATTGCCTGCACTAATATAAAGAGTGGATTGCCCTGCAAATGGGGTAGATAATAGCCTAACCCAGTGTATGATGACATTTCCATTGCTACCAGTATGTAATGAAATGGCTACCAGTATGTAATGGAAATACCATGGCTACCATTACCAGGATGTAATGAAATGTCCATGGCAACCAGTATGTAATGAAATCCCCATGGCTACCAGTATGTAATGACATCACTATGGCTACCAGTATATAATGAAATTCCAATGGCTACCAGTAGATAGAGTTTGTTAGGTTAACTTAGGTTAGGTTAGTTAGGGCTCTGCTATCTGAAAGTGTCTACCTTGATGTGGAGGCAGGCTTATAAATCTTTTGATCAAAACCTTTTATTCCACAGGAAGTATGGTGGATCTGGGGTGGGTATACTATTCCAGAGGGTGGGTCCTTTAATGTATTGTAAATAAATGGTGGACTAAAATGTACATACAATGATAATGACACTAGACACAAATCAATGTGTATAAAGGTCCTGTTTAATATCTACACAAAGGCAGTTCTTATGTCAAAACACAATGGGTTAAAAATTAATTGCGTTTATCATGAAAAACTTGATCTTTGGTAAGTATAACCCCATTACAGCAAAAGGACTTATTCACTGCTGCTATCTACCAAAATATTAAGCTCTTAACTATAAGGCCAAATGTGCTTTTAACATTTAAATATATACATAAGTGTCAAATAAAATGACTTTGAGGTCTGAGCAATGAAAAGAATAACTCATAAGTGCCAGTCCTGGCTCCATAATTAACTTCCCCAGCGACTATTATTCAAAGGCACAATACAATCCTAGTTGCTTTTCCTGTTAACACAAGAAAATCAGACACAGCATTTATGTAGTATAAGGGTACACTATGCATTTATATTCTTTTATAACATTAAGGGTAAGGCCACACTAGAGTGGATGGTACCGAGCGTGTTACCGTCTGCTTGTGCTGCGATCTGTTGTGCTATCAGAATGAATGCGATCCTCCAAAAAATGGCGACCGCATGCCCTCAGAAAATTGTATTGCAGTGATTTGGACTCCAGCAATTTATTGCTGCTTAACAAAGCTGCTCAGGAGACCTTTAAAGGGCATGTCCACCCTCATAAAAAACTTTTGGCACCATGCAGGGGATACCCTCCCACCCCCAACCGCTCTATTCATAAGTGTAAAAGCGCCTCCAATCTTTACTTACACCTCGATTCTGCGCTGTTCTGGTCCGACTCCTCTGCCCACCGGAATTGCAAGCAGGGGGCCGGACTGGCAGCCGCGGCTGTGATTGGCTGAGAGGCAGCCAATCACAGCCGAGGCTGCCTTCAGTGTAGAACAGCGCAGGAACGAGGACTTGTAAGAAGAGACTGGAAGCACTTTTACACTTATGAATAGAGTGGTTGGGGGTGGGAGGGTATCCCCCGCATGGTGGCAAAAGCATTTATAGTTAGATAATTGCCAGCCACAGAGGGATCGGGAGGGAGGAAGAGGGGAGAAAGGGCTCTACTGAGCATGCTTCAGACCTTGCTGAGGTTGGCAAGGAAAGAGGCACCAGATGAGGCACTGACAGCTCCTACCCAGCAGTTTCTTGAACTTTGAAGAGGCAGTACAGGAGAACCACAAGGAGCAGGGATGTAAGGTAAGGATTTATTTTGTACTGTGGGGCCAGTAGTTAGTAAAATTTTAGCTTGGGGGGTGGACATGCAATGTAATTGTATTCTACTTGTGCTACTAGAGAGCAAAGAGAATATTCAGAAACCTGGGACAGTCTAACAGGAGGTGACACTACGATAATGAAGGTTATATGCTGGTAGGGAGCAGAAAATGAACAGAAAACTGGTCTCATTGGTATTCCTTTTGTAAACTTCAAAAAATGCCCTGCGTCATCTCAATCTATAAATGAAAACATGTAAGCAGCAATTACTCTGGGATGTGTATGTTTTTGCATGCCTTTAGTCCAGGGCCTTTTTTTGGTTAGGCTCAGTATTCCCTCTCCTATCTGTGAGGGTAAGCATGCTTAGTAATCACTATGAGCCAGCACTGGGAGAGGGAATTTCCCACCATACAGTTTATTTACCAACTGTCACCCTTACAATTACAGCAAAATTGCACACAGCAGAAGATACCCTTTAAACCTTTAAGTTCCCTCAGATCACAAGACAATCATAGTGTAGAGTGCTTTGAATGGAACAAATTCAGGGAGCATTCTGGGCATTCCAACCCTTCAAACAATGGGGCTAGGGAGAAAGGATTAAACAGTGTGTGCATTTTTTGTATCCCTCTCATTCACCAACATCTATTATTTTTAAATTATCATCAAAGTCCCACAGGGTACTTTAACCAAAACTGTTATTATATCACATAGATTCACATAATCCATAATAAACTCAGAAATCTAGTTCTGTAGAAAAACAGTGTATAAATAGATTTACAGAGAGGGATCTCTTTTTGTTTTTACATTTGACTATCTAGTCAGGTAGGAGGGGCCAGCTATCATGTCCCTGAAGGATTACACATATTTCATAATATGCCCACTTGACTTTGGAGGCACAAAGTTTTTAAAGCTGTTCCCCCGACAGAGGCAAACATCTGGAATGGATTAAAACAAACACCGGTGTGAAAGAAGCCTAAAGGTGCCCATACATTAGCACTTACCTGCCGACCAATTCCACAACATTCAATCAATTCTGCAGGAGACAGCTTTCTCTTTCTCTCTATTTCTTTCAGAGGAGGACTGTGAAAATTCACTTCTACAGGCTGGTAAATGGCAAATGATGACAATTCGCCATTAGCTTCGCAGATACCCAACAGCCTAGCCCACAAGCTCATGACAGGTGTTTGTCCGAGTATTGCTCCAGACCTTTATTTTCCACCTTTCTATGTGCTATCCCCCACCCCATTCCTCTGACCATTTTCTCTCCTCCCAAACCTCCCCCCCCCCAAATAACCACACCACACTTCTATTTCCGAGAGGAAAGGAATAATGGCCACTTTATTGTGACAAATTAACAATATCTTTTAACTTTATTAACATTACATTTACATAACAATCATATAACAATAAATAACTATTATCCATTAACCTTTTTGCTAGCAATGTTTTCCACTTCACCATAAACCAAGCCTCCCGCCACTCCACCTTTTCCGGCCCAGGAGGCACCACAATAAATTCACCACCAGTCTGCCCTGGGGCCCCTATTTACCCCATGGAGGTAATTATTATTCCCCATCCTTTTGGGGAATTGCATCACTCTTCCAGCCCTCCTCTAGGGCTATTACCCTATTAACATTGCTAGCTGCCGCCAAAGCATGAAGGCCTGACCACCTTAGGCCTGAGTGCTCCTCCAAAACTCACAGCCATTTCCAAGCCTTCTCTCAGTCCGTAATTAAAAACATCGATGCCCAATTCTGTCAAGTGAACGCCATCCAGACTGAAATATTCCTGCTGCCCTTCCAGCATCCTGTGCCGTATCACCACACCCCCATGCATTTGCACAAACTTGCCCATTGTCTCGTTAATTTTAATACGCGCTTTTTGCACTGCCCTCTCCGAATGAGCATGCCGCCATTGTAGTCTTGGTACCATTTCTGACCAAACTCATTTAGCCTGGGAAGAGCGGATCTCAGCGCTAACAAGTCCCCTTTCATAAGCCTTATTAGCTCTTTCATTGGTATCCTGCCCATATCATTTCCCCCTGCGTGAATTAACAAGATATTCGGAGGTTTGTCAGCCAGCACCTTACCTTCTACTAATGGCCTGACCCTCTTCCAGCCCATTCCTCGCTCACCTAGCCACTCTACCCGCACTTCACTTTCCGGAAACCCAAAGCAGCAACCACCCAGCCGAATCCTAGCACGACGTTCTGCCCAATAGATGAACGAGTGCCCGATCACCCAGATAACGCAATTCAGCACGCCTGCGAATAAAATGTAAAACTTTGAAATTACATGCTACACATTTTTTTTTTTTAATACTAAATGTGGCCTAACATAAGACCGGAAACGATTCGACTCCCATCTTCCTAGACGCTTAATAGCACTGTCCGTAAGCCCCCACCTCGCTGCCTCCATTGCTGCTCCAATTTGAAATGAGTGTGCACCAAACTCCTTTGCTGCCAAACCCATTCCTTCCAGGCATTTCCGGAAAACCGTCACAAACTGATAAACGGACAATGCCTTGCCGTCCTGGTGCACCAGCAACGATTCCCCCCCTTCAGGCCTAACCGCCATGTACTCTGCATAACATGCCAGCGGACAAGTTACTGACCCTTGTAGCTTGTGTAGGAAAACATGTAACCCCTTGTTTTTCTTATCTGTTTTGGAATGAAATATAGTAACGGATAGGGAGCCCTCTGCCAATTTAACGTGCTTTTCCTGTAGCCCCCCTTGTATTTTGGTAGCTCTGCTCACTAACTCTCCCACCCTTAGCGCTGCATAGAAGGCTAGTGAGAATGCAATTTGAAACAGCACTATCTCATACTTCGAGTCACCTATGTTGTGCAATTTTCCGAAAATGCCATGTAACACCTGAAATGTCACCGGCCTGCGCGTGTCCCCTGACCCCCTATCCCTCCTCATTCCTTTGTACACCTGCCGTACTAAAAAGGTCTTGGTTACATCTTTTACCCTCTGTAGTTTGAACAAGAAAGATAAGCCAGCTAGGGTTTTTCCTAACGCTGACCCCGACAGCCCCTTATCGACCAATGTCGCAAGGAACATTAATACCAGATGTTCCCTTGCCTCATCATCCGATGCCCCACCTATCTCAGCTTGTATCTCCTCCCACTGCCACCATATTCAACAGTAAGCATATTAGACTTAGCGAGGGAACCCTGCACCCATCTTGCTACTCTTCCACACAAATTCTCCACAGGTGTTCTGGACATGTGTAGGGATCCCTCTCTGCTTCTGGTGCCAGTTCCCTGAAGCGTTCCAACTGTAAACGAGAAAGGGAATCCGCTAAACCGTTGGAAACCCCCGCCACGTGTACCGCCCGTAACCAAATATTGTTCCTCAGACAACTTAAAACTAAGCATCTCAAAAGAGCTATGACCGGCGGGGAGGAGGCCAAGCAGCTGTTTACTGCGACAACCACCGCCATGTTGTCTGAGTGCAAATTAACCTTCTTGCTGGCCAGTAGCGACCCCCACAGCTCCACTGCTACCACCACCGGAAACAACTCCAGACATGCTATGTTCTTA
This sequence comes from Hymenochirus boettgeri, assembly GCA_019447015.1. Taxonomy (NCBI): domain Eukaryota; kingdom Metazoa; phylum Chordata; class Amphibia; order Anura; family Pipidae; genus Hymenochirus; species Hymenochirus boettgeri. The sequence continues at coordinate 256,251,349 of CM033470.1, read as the reverse complement.
TTTAATCCCTTCTGAAACCATTCATCTGGCCACCTACCAGCACACCATTTCCCTTGAAAATATGCTCCGAACCCCACTGCTCCTGCTGCGTCCGTGAAAAGATTTAACTCCTTGTTCGCCTCTGATAGCCAGACGGATTTGCCAATAAAATCCGTCAAAAATGTCTCCCAAACCCCCAAGTCTGCCCTCACCTGCCTAGTTATTCGGACGAAATGATGTGGTTTTACCGCACCTCTCATTGACAACGCCAATCTCCTGCAGAAAATACGACCCATCGGGATGATTCGACAGGCAAAATTCAGTTTGCCCAACAGTGATTGGATTTGCCGTAACGTCAACTTCCTAGCTAACCTAGCCTGACTTACTAGTGTCAGTAAATCCTTTATCTTATCCCTAGGTAGCCTGCAAACCATTCCTTGGGAATCGATTTCGATTCCCAAGAAGCAAATTACATTCGTTGGTTCTTCTGACTTGTCTTCCGCTAATGGAACTCCAAAACGCTGGAAAAGTCGCTGTAATGTTTCTTTTATTACCCAACAACTGGGCGATTCTGCTGCCCCTGTCCAGAAAAAATCATCCAAGTAGTGGATGATCGTTTTGGTTCCCACCTCTTCCCTCACTGCCCATTCTAGGAAGGTCGCAAACGTTTCAAAATAGGCACAGGAAAGGGAGCAGCCCATGGGGAGGCATCTGTCTACAAATGTATCCCCGTCCACTGCACAGCCCAACAAATGCATGCTCTCAGGGTGAACTGGGAGTAGACGGAATGCTGCCTCAATGTCTGCCTTTGCCATGAGTGCCCCCTTTCCCTGCCTCCTAACCATCGTGACTGCTTGATCAAATGATGCATAAGACACTGTGGACAATGCCTCCTCAATACCATTGTTTACCGATGACCCTTCCGGATGAGACAAGTGGTGAATAAGTCTGTATTTACCCATCTCTCGCTTAGGCACCAGTCCAAACCCAAAGGTGATATACGCAAATTCTCGATCGGAGGGCCCTTAAAAGGTCCCGCCATCCTACCCAACTCTACCTCCTTGCGCAATTTCTTTTTAACTTCATCAACATTATCCCTGGCCGACTTCAGATTGCTGCACCAAAAACCACCCTCCCGTTGTTCCCCAGGTATTCTAAAGTCCTCTTGAAAACCCTTTTCAAGAAATAGGGCCGCTCTTCTATCTGGGTATTTACTTAACCAGGGGAGCATCCCTGCGAGGCTCACCGGGCTCTTCCCTTTTTGAATTGGGGTCAAAGCGATAGGGGCCACTCCCCCCTTTTTGCCGTCTAAAACAAGTGCCGAGTGATTCCCCCCCCCCCCGCACGCAGAGCAATCATGTCTGAACCGGCATGATGCCCCCCAAAGGCATTGGCCCTCGTTAAACGCCCAGCATAATCCTTTTTTTGTCGTGACTGCGCCCGACGTGCTGGCTCCTGTACCCCCGCCAGGCAAGTATGGAAAGGGCTGACTATGGATTCCCATACTCCTGTTTGCTGTCATGGTTTTCATCCACAGCCCTATGTCCCTGTGGTCCCATCGCAGTGAATGACGAACTGCCATTCTCTGCCGGAACTGCTCGTCGTAACACAGCCACGCAAAGCCCCCATAGACCCTATATGCTTCATTTATGCTGTCTTGGTAGCAGAACAAGCTTGAACATGCTTCCGGATGGCGCTCTCCAATTACACTTGCCAGTATTGAAAATACATGAAGCCAATTATTAAACGACCTTGGAATTAACCTAAACCTGCGCCGTTCCTCATCTTCCACTTTTCTATGCTCTTTTCCTTTTTCCCACTTATCTATATTGAAGCGCTCAAGTGGCAACAGGGTAAATATGTCTACATATTCCTTGTTCCAAATTTGTTCCCTGACTTCTTGTTTCAAATGGGCGCCCAAAGGGCCCTCAAACCATACGTAGGTGCTACCAACAGCAGAATCCGATATTAATGAAAAAGGACGCTCCCCCCCCGCCATCACTCCCCCTTGTGTTACCCAGTATGTTACCTTGTGCTAACACGTTACCACTTCCCTCCCCCCTAACCATTAAACCGTCTTGCGACTGTAATGCTGTCCCCCCCAAACCTGGTTCAAAATACCCACCTGCCTAATGGGCTAAACCCCAGGCTTGAGTTGGGCCCCTTACACCTAAACCCCTTTCCCACTGTCCCTTGAATTCTTTAAGCCCCAACATAAAGGAATTAACCCCCGGGTCTCTCAAACCAGTCCCCCCCCCAACTGATCGAACCTCCCACGTTCCCTGAGCATCTCACCTGGCTGTACCTGCTGCGGAACCAGCATCCCCTTCTGATCTGGACGATTTGTTGGTTGCACCTCCTAAGTGACCTGCTGGGAAAAAATCAAGGGCTGGGGAGGTGCAGGAACTGCGGGGTGGTATGGCCCGCCAGCCCCACCGACTCTTGTTCCCTGTTGTGGCAGGAGTAGCGCCGATACCCCACTGACCCATCCTCCCGCGGATGGGGCTACCATGGGCGGTGCGGGAGCACCCCCAGCTGTCTGTCCTTGCTGCACCTGCTCCCTTGGCTCCACTTGTATGGCACTGGGTTGGGATAGCTGCTGGGATACCCTCAAATGTAAGTCACTGATCTGAAATGGGGGTTGGCCTGCCCCTGAGGCAGCCCCCCCGCTAGCCATTGGAGACCCTGACGCTAGCCCGGAGTGGGTGGGTGCCAAGCCTTGCTGGATTCCTATATTATAACTCTGGGCCTGGGTTGTGGCCTCCTGTACCAATTCCCCCAAGGATTGAGGGCTTGTAGGCCTTCTGGATGCAGGCCTAGTGTCCTGGCTCATTCTGGCGCGCTTTGGGGAAGCCCCATCCCTTTTAGCTTGGGACCGATTCTTAACCCGTGCTCTGCTCCTCCTGCCTGGAGAAGCAGAGGCACGCTGAGTTGGAGGGATCTGGGAGGGAGAAACGCTAGGGCTCTGGCCGGCCGGTTCCTGTGACTGAGTGACAAACAGAAGGGGGGGGGGGGACCCGGAATGTAGGGACTGCAGCTCATCAGGTATGCGTTCCACTCTGGCTGGGGTGCGGCGGCCCGGCCATTCCGACCATGCTCTCTTCCTTCCCAGCGTCCACTGTCTCTCCTGATGGGCTGTAACGGGCTGGAGGCCGAGACCGGGCGGCTTCTGGATGATGCCTCTTTTCCGTGCTCTGCAAGGTCCAGCTGCTCCCGCACCCATGCTTCTCCCCCTTCTATGGCCCGTTCCCGGATTCTAGCCAGGAGTTGATCCAAGATGGATGAGGACATGGTTGGCGTGCGTCTCAACTCTTCTCTCCCTTACCAAATTGGCGCCTGCCTGTTTAGCTCCACCCCCTTTTCACTTCACTTTCTGCCTGTCCTTGCTATCTTCTACTTCCCTTTCTCCTCCCCACTCCCCCCCCCCCTCTGCTTCCTTCCTACCCCGTCATGTGCTCCTCCTGCTATTCTGCAGTTCGTCCCTCTGCTGTGCGATTGAGAGCTTCATGAGAGGATTCCAAGACAGAGGCTGCTGATAAGAGGAACGAGTCAGCGTGGAACCTTAGGAAGGTGAGTTCTTTTATATGTAAAAAGAGAGAAAACCCCCTCATAAAAAAATCCCCCCAGAAATGGCACATGACATCGAGATAGTAGGTAAAAAATATTTATTGCCCATACATACATAGATAAATAATTAGCCTATAGCTCCTCAACCTAGGAGAACTGTAACCCTAAAGTGCACTGTGCAACCAGTATAAAGTTCAATACGGACCATCTCACCAAAACACAATGCATATAGCAACCTACAAAAATAAACCAAACCAGGCATCCCTGATTCCAAAGCAGTTCGTCACAAGACTAAAATAGGATAAAGAGACTGGAGCTGACTAATGGAAGTGTCACATGCCGGGGAGGGCAGGATGAATAACCAAGGTACGTGACTCTCCTGGGTATATTGTATCAAGCTGCAGGTAACGGTTACCACTCAATATATCTAAAGAAACCAGAACTAAAGTTAGAAGCCAGGTCTCAGGGAAGGCAAGCAAACTGGTAGTATCCTGGCACACTCCTCGAACATTCACTTAATCATGATCTCCATTCATCCGAACTATCCTCCTGTGTCCAACAAATCCGCCATGAACAACGTTGTTCTAGTTCAATATATATTAGTTGTTAACCCATTTTAATCCTATCTAAGCCAATGGGACATACTGGGTTAAGCACCAGAAAATTATTTTTAAAAATGTTTTACCAAAAGTATGAAATTGCAGTTTCAAGTCTAGTATATTGATATAAAAGCAATTTAATGAAATTTGGCTATATCACAGTTATTGTTCTATACAAAATGCTGTAATTTTTTGCAAAATTTATCAGAGGAAAAATGTATACTTATGTGCCAGATAGACTGATAGTCGGAAGTCCTTCCGACTATCAGTCATGGCAAAACTAGCCACGGTCGACAGTTTGCCGCAACCAATTGTGTGGCTCATAGAGGTCCATAGAGGACTGTTTGATCAGCTGTGGTTTTCATACACGTCCGATTTCTTATTGACAAACAGTCGGTCTGATACACCGAACTATCTGTTGATCGGCCAGAATAATTACATGGTGTGTACACAGCTTTAGGCTGTATCACATTGCGATACACTGAAATATCAGTCACCCCAAAATATTGGATTGGTTTGTACCCATGTGATACTTTCAGCCTCTGAAATATTTTTTTTTTTTTAGAATATAACAAATTTCCTGAGAAAAAAAATTACTTCAATACCCATAAGATTTCTCATATCCAGTGGGGAAAAACGCGTAGAATTTGGAAGCATACCCTGGAGGGTGATTTTTTGTTTTAATGCCTTACTACGGTGCAGGGCCTATTCTAGCCATTTTATCCCTAGGCACCCTCCCACCTACGTGTGTCCCCCCCGTCCCCCCCCACAGAAAACCCCCAAAAAACTAAATAACTTGGCCTGTCAAACTACAGCTGGGTTTCTTCCTTCTCTCTCTGTCCACTGCTGCTGTTCTTTATAGTGGAAACTCTTTACTAGTTGGTAAGAGGCGTGGGCTGTACCAGGTGAGGCGGGCTTGTATAAATAAGTTTGTGCGAATGCAGAGACACTGGCCACCAATGAAATACTGATTGGAAGGACAGAATAGGTTTCAGTGCATGCGTGGTATGTGGCACCAGTGTTCTCCCCAGAATTTGTTTCCAGCCGGGTAGGGCAGAACAGGGAAATTTGGTGAGATCTGAGATGTTTAACTCTTTCAGTGCCAGCAGATTTTCCAAGAGTATTGCCATTAATAATTTCAGTGCTAACAGAACATTACTTTTAACCCTTAAATGCCAACAGACTATTATATTAAGTGCCAGCATTTTCTCAGAGTATTGACATTAACCCTTCAAGGCCAGCAGAGTATTATCTTTAACCATTTCAGCTGCTAGCATTGACATGACATACAGTATGTAGCTGCTTTCTATGTCTCCTCTATTGAATTGTTCAGTCCTCACCTACTCTTAAGTTCTAATTGGAGGGTTGGATGTAAGGAAGAAAGAGGCAGGGATAGTGATCTCATGGCTGCTAGTCACAGGGGCCACTAGGGGCGTCTCTAGGGTGTTTGCCACCAGAGCCAAACTTTGAATTTTTATTTACCACTAGGTACCATTAAGTGCGACACCGCAACCAGGATTAGGTGTACGTTGCTTTCAGGAACGGACGCAGTTAAACATTTGGTCTTTTTAAACTTCACATCACAGCGGTACTTACCGTATATACTCGAGTATAAGCCGACTCGAGTATAAGCCGAGGTACCCATTTTTGCTTCCAAAATGGGTAACCCATGATTGACTCGAGTATAAGCCGAGGGTAGATAGTTGCCTAATACCATTCCACTGTAGATGTTTGGAAACTACAACTCCCAGCATGCTTTCGTTGCTGGGAGTTGTAGTTTCCAAACACCTATAGTAGAAAGGTATTGGGTGCTACTGTATGGCCACCCTAGAGCCCCCCCAGTGTGCTACTGTATGGCCACCCCCCAGGTGATACGTATGGCCACCCTAGAGCCCCCCCAGTTCACTTACCGTACCTGGCCAGTCTTCAGTCTTCATCTCTCCAGTCTTCAGTCTTCATCTCTTCAGTCTTCATCTGTCCAGTCTTCATCCTTCAGTCTTCAGCTCTCCGCGGTCTTCAGTCTTCAGCTCTTCTCCGGCTGCCGCTCGCTCTGTGCAGTTCCCAGTAGTTCTTCGCGGCTGCGCGAGAGTCAGCCGCCGGCGTGCGCGATGACATCATCGCGCACCCGCGAAGAACTACTGGGAACTGCCGGCTTTCCTTCGTGAATCGCGGCTGCAACTGGAATCAAGGTAAGTTTTCTATTGACTCGAGTATAAGCCGAGTCAAGGTTTTTAGGTTGATTTTTAAACCTAAAAACCTCGGCTTATACGGTATACAGTTCCTCAAGAAGACCTTTATCCACACCATAATTCCTGTAGAAAAAATATTTTTTCCACAAGGTTTGTAAGCCTGCCACCACATCAAGGTATATTCTTTCAGCAGGGCCCTAACTAACCTAACCAAGTTGTCCTAATGCCCAGATCACATATAAAGGCACATATAAAATGCCCTAATGCCCAGATCACACACAGAGGCACATATAACATGCCCTAATTCCCAGATCACACACAGAGGCACATATAACATGCCCTAATGCCAAGATCTCACATATAGGCACATATAACATGTCCTAATGCCCAGATCACATATAAAATGCCCTAATGCCCAGATCACACACAGAGGCACATTTAACATGCCTTAATTCCCAGATCACACACAGAGGCACATATAACATGCCCTAATGCCAAGATCTCACATATAGGCACATATAACATGCCATAATGCCCAGACCACACACATAGGCACATATAACATGCCCTAATGCCAAGATCTCACACATAGGTACATATATGATGCACTAATGCCCAGATCATCTAAACCACGTTGAAAATAAGATGTGTCCAGCTCTGCACACACAGATAATTACCCCACTTACCTTATGACGATCAGAGCAGAGCCTGCATGAAGGTGGCAGTTAGTGCAGAGCTAAGAGGGGGAAATCGTGGGTCCATGAGTGTGCACACGCACAATTTTATTTTCCTTCTGCCCTGTTTGCCACTTTTCTAAAATAAATAAATAACAATAACTTAGCTCTGTCTGCCGCCTCTAAAATTTAGCAGGGTCTCTGCCCTGAGCATTTTGCTCATATTGCCTCATTAGAGACACACCCCGGGGGCCACTGTATAAAATCTGCAGCAGCTTTTACCTGACATTTTAAACGGAGTTCATCCTCCCCCCTCCTTCCTTCACCTTCAGTTCATTTGTAACATTTGTAGAGTGTGTGGGTTCAGGCTCTGTACTAAATACAATGTTAGAAATTACAGCTGAACAAGAAGACAGATCTAAACTAAAAGCGACAGGGAGATGCTAGGGAGAAGAAAAGACACCCTGGTTTAACATAGGCACCCTAATTCTTTGCCTAGGTGGTCTATGCCTAAAAACGTCCCTGCTACGGTGAATAGCTTTGTGCTTTGCTGGAACTGAGGTGAATTTGGAGGTCTGAGAGTACAAGGACGAGATGTAGAAGTTGTTGCATTCATACCTGTTATTCCAAACTGTTGGGATATTCTTTGCACGGAACGTTAAGATATTTACAAGGGCTGCTGTGTGGCATAAGTTTCATACCCTCATTCCCCTCAGACAGGGGATTTTTTTATTTACGGGATATTTCTGTGAACTTTTTACGGACTAAGTTAGGACTATTTGATTTTATTATCACTCGGAACCATTGATAGCACTTTTAATACTTTAATAGTGTTTTTCATACATGCAACTTTGATGGAGGGGTGCCCTAAGGTTTCTATTAAAATAAAAATAAATAACGTCACTTTTGTATCAAGTTACTAAGAATATTACGGGTTTGTATTCGTTTTAACTCCCTACTTTACATATTATTGAGAGACTTTTCGCAATCAGTATGAGATTGCGACTATAAAATGACTTCTGATTGCTGCGAGTATTATATGGAGTTTCTCAGAAATTATTTTCACTTTTTAGACATTAGTATGTGAATACCTACTGGGTGCACTAGTCCTTACTTTGGACTTTCTACAGAAGTTTGGGTGAGGCCATTTTGCTAGTTTCCACTGAGATTAAAAAATGCATGTAAGAAAAGTGTAAGAGGTTTACAAAATGACATTTTACTTAATTTAAAAACAACACATTCTCATTAATGTAATACAAATATTATCACCTAAAAATGAAAACCAGTACACTATAATGAATTTACAAGTGACAATATTAATTACATCTTAGAAACTGAGCTTCAGTAAATCTTTGGAACTGCCTAAAATAAAGTGGAAGAAGAGTATCTGCACAAATAAATTTCATACTGCTGTGGTGCAGGCTGGATTTTGGTGTTATAAACTGAATATATTGGAGTTGAACAAACTGTCTGAAGCTCAAATGCCTCTTACATCCTACAGAAACATGCTATTGCCATAAGAAAATTTTGTGTTAAGTTCTTTTGACTTCCGTAGTAAAGCTTTTTTCTGAGCGTCATCAAACCGATTCACTTGAAGGTCTTGATCTCGGTCAAATGGTCTCCGTTCTTGTGGCTTATTTTTATCTTCCTCTGCTTTACGCTTGAGTTTCTTACGGTGAAGATCGATGAGAGATTCTGATCTTCTAGAATCCTGTAAGTGCATTATCCAAAGTGATCAGAACAATGTAAAAGATACTATAATATTAGAAGAAAAGTTTTCATCTTCAGTTTTAAAAAAGTGTTTTTTATACAGTAAGAATGGTAAAACTGGAACTATCTTCCAGCAGAGTGGTAATGGCAGATTCATTGAATAGCTTCAACAGAGGGAGTGGGACAAGCAAGCCAGGTATCGTACCCTCACCCTGGGCACTTTTATTGGGTGTGGGTGGGTGGAAAAGCTTTACTTGCCCTTTAATATTCAATTATATATGAGTGGGAAGGGTGATTTTTAAGTTCTTCAATGCCATATATCTTCCAATTGTTTTATTGCAGTCAGGATTGCAAACATCTGTAATTTAAACACTTGAGGAACTGTATATACTTGAGTATAAGTCAAGGTACCTGTTTTAACCTGAAAAATTAGGAAAAATTGGTTGACTCGAGTATAAGTCGAGAAATTAAGACCACTACTGCATTCTGATTCAGTATTGTTTTGAGACTTAAGTTGCCCTTTAAATAGCAGAATTCCTATACAAATGTTTGAAAACTTCAACTCCCAGCAACTAAAGCATGCTGGGAGTTGTAGTTACCAAACATCTGTATGGGAATTCTGCTGTCCATTTAAAGGGCAACTTAAACCTCAAAACAATACAGAATCTGAAGGCAATCTTCTGCAATAGAATCTTCTGTATTGTTTTGAGGCTTAAGTTGCCCTTTAAAAGGACTTTAGTTGCTGGGAGTTGTAGTTTCCAAACATTTGTATGGGAATTCTGCTGTTAAAAGGCAACTAAAGCCTGCAGTGGAGAGACCCTCCCCCGAGAGACCCTCCCATTGTAGTCCTGCAGTCCTTACCGGAATCAGTGTATTCGTACCTCACAGACTCTTAATCAGTAGCTGAATCCGGCTGCTGCACACTGTGTAAGTCATGTGGATTTGCCAGGTGACGTCGCTACTCGGCGCTGGGCAGTGAGAGTCGCCGAGTAGCGAAGTCACCCGGCAAATCCACAGGAGTTACACAGCATGCGGCAGCCAAATTCAGCTGCACTGATGGGGGTAAGGACATTGAGTATGACTCGAGTGTAAGCCAAGGTAAAGTTTTGAGGTTTTTCTTAAAACCTCGGCTTATACTCGAGTATATTAGGTAAATAAAGCCTTCTACAGCAGGTAATGTACATTTAGAATAATATTAAATGCAATCAATTTATTAAAGGGCAACTATAGTGAAAAAAAAACTTTGTCTGTATACAATGTATAGATCACTTAGTATAAGCTGCCTTACTTTCATGTTTCTGTGTGGCTTCGTTTCTTCACACTGGCAGAAGTTTGTACCAAGCTGTGTAGTCCCCCTCCCCTCTCTGTCTACTCCCCCTCCCCTCTCTGTCTACTCCCCCTCAAGCAGTGACGGGCTGTATACAGAGTCCGAGCATTGTCAGTTGAAAGGACTTTAAATGAAGTGCTGACATCCTGTTGACCCCGCCCTTCCAGAGCTAGACTGCAAGCAATCAAAGTGTGGAATTAAGTAGCAATATGCTGAAGGGAGGGGCAGAGGGAGAGAGAGGATGACAAGTGGTGCTGAGATTCTTTACAAGTAAGTTACTGAACTCTCCCTGTTCTCTAACTTTGCTAATTGTTATTTATTTTTTACCTAAAGTTCATATCTCTCCCCTGCTTAGCTGAGATCATAATCACTGAAGAGAGAGTCAGTGTAACAGCAGCTTGTAGTGAGACCTTCACAAACACAGTGACACTGCTTGTTGTCCTGTTACATTTCGGTTGCTTTAGTCTATATATTTCATAGATTGCACTGTGTGTCTTGTTTGGTATATAGTCTGTATTACTGTATTATATATACTGTATTAGTGTTCCATTTGAGTCACTGGTTTTGTATGTATATAAGATATTTTTTCTTTGGGGGGGGGGAGGGGCTGTTTTATAGTGTGTTATGCTCATATTAGGGTTAATGGTTTATTGATTGTGTTTAGCACTACAGCATTTGACTATATGTTGCACATGGTACATAGTGTGGGTGAGAGAGTGTGTGACAGTACTGCAGGGAGCTTGGATTGTGTGGGGGTGTGCCTTGGAGTGACAGATGAGGTGTAGCAGCTCCTACAAATCACAGCATATTCAAAGGCTTATATCTCGGGGACTATGTAGAATTTAAAGAAACTAAAGGTACCCTGGTGGATGGGATGACTTATAGGATACATTAGAAGAAATTAAAAAAAAACAATTTTCTCACTATAATTGCCCTTTAAGAAAGCGATGTAAAAGTAACTCCGATATATATATTTTTTTTACATTTCTTGTCTCCTCACTATATAAACATTTTAGAGCATGGAACTGTAACTTGTGGCTCTTGTTGCTAAACAACCGTTTCTAGCATCTTGCAATTTGTAATGCTGTAGCTCGGCAACGATAACAGATCAAGCTTTGCAGATTGTTATAAATATTTTTGTGCACATCACTTACATTATAGGTGGAAACTTGCTCAGCCAATCTCTTATCTCTCTCTGACATTTGGTCTTTTTCATCAGCCATACTGCTTGACACCTTTGCTTCATGCTTTTCCTTTAAAAAAAAAACGTGACACTCAACATTTGAAATCTCCTTGTCTAAACAAATGTTTAATACCTATTTGCGAGTTCCATGACTTGCATAGGACAAGAAGACTTAAAGCGTCAAACACACATTAAATAATAGTCACCGGATGATCAACCCCGAATGATCCTTTAAGCTGCTAATCCGACATCCGACTAGTCAGGATTATAAACAATGTTCAATAATTGTTCCAAAATATTTTTCTGTATAAGTCATAAGCACAAACTTAATTAAAGGGAATGTCCAACCCCGGCAGCAGTGTCAGCGATTGGCTGAAACATCTCAGCCAATCATTGATGCTGCTACAGTCTGGACCCATCTGCTGCTGCCATACACAAAAAAGGAGCAGCAGCAAAAGAAACATTTAAACCTTAGCCTATATACCAATTTTAGTTTGGGGGGTGGACAATCTATTTAATTTAATTCAGAAATGAGTTTACTAGATAAAGAAAGCATCTGCAAATCATTCGGTCTGTGCAAGAAGCAAATCAATTATTAATTGAGCCTTACTTTTGCTTTTTTTTCTCGGTCAGCTGGCGTATCTGTCCATTAAAAAACCTTAGCCTTATACCAATTTAGTTTGGGGGGTGGACAATCTATTTAATTTAATTCAGAAATGAGTTTACTATAGATAAAGAAAGCATCTGCAAATCATTCGGTCTGTGCAAGAAGCAACAATTTAATTGAGCCTTACTTTTGCTTTTTTTTTCTCGGTCAGCTGGCGTATCTTTCCAAACTGATCTGTCTCCTGATTTGTCATTAGTTCTTCTCTTAAATGTTCTTGGTCCCAGTCCATAGTTTGTTAACTCTGGTGGAAGCTCTGTCATCCATGTCTCTCTGATCGGATTATTGGAGCCATCCTTTAAGGTAATAAACACAATTTGCATCAGGTTGTCAAACCACACAATTGTGCAGAAATTCAAATACAATATAAGAGCAAATTAAAGTGACTAAGACTATTGATATAGTCACAATTTTCCTCACAAAATAGTTCATTATATTTTTTATTTCCATAGTAACAACACAATTGCATATGGACACCACAATAAAATTCACCACCCAGTATGCCCTGGGGCCCCTATTTACCCCATGGAGGTAATTATTATTCCCCATCCGTTTGGGGACTTGCATCACGCTTCCAGCTTCCTTAGGGGTATTTACCCTATTAACATGCTAGCTGCCGCCAAAGCATGAAGTCCTGACCACCTTAGGCCTGAGTGCTCTCCCAATACTCACAGCCATTTCCAAGCCTTCTCTCAGTCCGTAATTAAAAACATCGATGCCCAATTCTGTCAATGAACGCCATCCAGACTGAAATATTCCTGCTGCCCTTCCAGCATCCTGTGCCGTATCACCAACACCCCCCATGATTTGCACAAACTTGCCCATTGTCTCGTTAATTTTAATACGCGCTTTTTGCACTGCCCTCTCCGAATGAGCATGCCGACCATGTAGTCTTGGTACCATTTTCTGACCAAACTCATTTAGCCTGGGAAAGCGGATCTCAGCGCTAACAGTCCCCTTCATAAGCCTTATTAGCTCTTTCATTGGTATCCTGCCCATATCATTTCCCCCTGCTTGAATTAACAAGTATTCGGAGGTTTGTCAGCCAGCACTTACCTATCTACTAATGGCCTGACCCTCTTCCAGCCCATTCCTCGCCCTCGATACCTAGCCACTCTACCCGCCACTTCCTTCCGGAAACCCAAAGCAGCAAAACCACCCAGCCGAATCTAGCAGACCGTTCTGCCCAATAGATGAACGAGTGCCCGATCACCCAGTAACGCAATTCAGCACGACCTGCCGAATAAATGTAAACTTTGAAATTACTGCTACACATTTTTTTTTTTTATACTAAATGTGGCCTAACATAAGACCGGAAACGATTCACTCCCATCTTCCTAGACGCTAATAGCACTGTCCGTAAGCCCCCACCTCGCTGCCTCCATTGCTGCTCCAATTTGAAATGAGTGTGCGCACCAAACTCCTTTGCTGCAAACCATTCCTTCCAGGGCATTTCCGGAAACCGTCAACAACTGATAAAGACAGCCTTTGCGTCCTGGGCACCAGCAACGATTCCCCCCCTTCAGGCCTAACCGCCATGTACTCTGCATAACATGCCAGCGGACAAGTTTACTGACCCCTTGTGCTTGTTAGTGAACAACAAGTAAACCCTTGTTTTCTTATCTGTTTTGGAATGAATATTAGTAACGGATAGGGCGCCCTCTGCCAATTTAACGTGCTTTTCCTGTAGCCCCCCTTGTATTTGGTAGCTCTGCTCACTAACTTCTCCCACCCTTAGCGCTGCATGAAGAGGCTAGTGAGAATGCACATTTGAAAACAGCACTATCTCATACTTCGAGTCACCTATGTTGTGCAATTTTCCGAAAATGCCATTGTAACACCGTAATGTCACCGGGCTGCGCGTGTCCCCTGACCCCCTATCCCTCCTCATTCCTTTGTACACCTGCCGTACTAAAAGGTCTTGGTTACATCTTTACCCTTGTAGTTTGAACAAGAAGATAAGCCAGCTAGGGTTTTTCCTAACGCTGACCCCGACAGCCCCTTATCGACCAATGTCGCAAGGAACATTAATACCAGATGTTCCCTTGCCTCATCATCCGATGCCCCACCTATCTCAGCTTGTATCTCCTCCCACTGCCACCATATTCAACAGTAAGCATATTAGAACTTAGCGAGGGAACCCTGCACCCATCTTGCTACTCTTCCACAAATTCTCCACAGGTGTTCTGGACATGTGTAGGGATCCCTCTCTGCTTCTGGTGCCAGTTCCCTGAAGCGGTTCCAACTGTAAACGAGAAAGGGAATCCGCTAAACCGTGGTGAACCCCCCGCGTGTACCGCCCGTAACCAAATATTGTTCCTCGACACTTAAAACTAAGCATCTCAAAGAGCTATGACCGCGGGGAGGAGGCCCAAGCAGCTGTTTACTGCGACAACCACCGCCATGTTGTCTGAGTGCAATTAACCTTCTTGCTGGCCAGTAGCGACACCACAGCTCCACTGCTACCACCACCGGAAACAACTCCAGACATGCTATGTTCTTATTTAATCCCTTCTGAAACCATTCATCTGGCCACCTACCAGCACACCATTTCCCTTGAAATATGCTCCGAACCCCACTGCTCCTGCTGCGTCCGTGAAAGATTTAACTCCTTGTTCGCCTCTGATAGCCAGACGGATTTGCCAATAAAATCCGTCAAAAATGTCTCCCAAACCCAAGTCTGCCCTCACCTGCCTATTATTCGGACGAAATTATGTGGTTTTACCGCACTATCATTGAACAACGCCAACTCCTGCGAAAATACGACCCATCGGGATGATTCGACAGGCAAAATTCAGTTTGCCAACAGTGATTGGATTGCCGAACGTCAACTTCCTAGCTAACCTAGCCTGACTTACTAGTGTCAGTAAATCCTTTATCTTATCCCTAGGTAGCCTGCAACCATTCCTTGGGAATCGATTTCGATTCCCAAGAAGCAAATTACATTCGTTGGTTCTTCTGAATTGTCTTCCGCTAATGGAACTCCAAACGCTGGAAAAGTCGCTGTAATGTTTCTTTATTACCAACAACTGGGCGATTCTGCTGCCCCTGTCCAGAAAAATCATCCAAGTAGTGGATGATCGTTTTGGTTCCCACCTCTTCCTCACTGCCCATTCTAGGAAGGTCGCAACGTTTCAAAATAGGCACAGGAAAGGGAGCAGACCATGGGGAGGCATCTGTCTACAAATGTATCCCCGTCCACTGCACAGCCCAACAAATGCATGCTCTCAGGTGAACTGGGAGTAGACGGAATGCTGCCTCAATGTCTGCTTTGCCATGAGGCCCCCTTTCCCTGCCTCCTAACCATCGTGATGCTTGATCAAATGATGCATAGACACTGTGGACAATGCCTCCTCAATACCATTGTTTACCGTGAACCCTTCCGGATGAGACAAGTGGTGAATAAGTCTGTATTTACCCATCTCTCGCTTAGGCAACCAGTCCAAACCCAAGGGGATATACGCAAATTCTCGATCGGAGGGCCCTTAAAAGGTCCCGCCATCCTACCAACTCTACCTCCTTGCGCAATTCTTTTTTTAACTCATCAACATTATCCCTGGCCGACTTCAGAATTGCTGCACCAAAAAACCACCTCGTTGTTCCCCAGGTATTCTAAAGTCCTCTTGAAAACCCTTTTCAAGAAAATAGGGCCGCTCTTCTATCTGGGTATTTACTTAACCAGGGGAGAATCCCTGCGAGGCTCCACGGCTCTTCCCTTTTGAATTGGGGTCAAAGCGATAGGGGCCACTCCCCCCTTTTTGCCGTCTAAAACAAGTGCCGAGTGATTCCCCCCCCCCCGCACGCAGAGCAATCATGTCTGAACCGGCATGATGCCCCCCAAAAGGCATTGGCCCTCGTTAAACGCCCAGCATAATCCTTTTTTTGTCGTGACTGCGCCCGACGTGCTGGCTCTGTACCACCCGCCAGGCAAGTATGGAAAGGGCTGACTATGGATTCCCATACTCCTGTTTGTGTCATGGTTTATTACACAGCCCTATGTCCCTGTGGTCCCATCGCAGTGAATGACGAACTGCCATTCTCTGCGGAACTGTCGTCGTAACACACACCCGCAAAGCCCCCATAGACCCTATATGCTTCATTTATGCTGTTTGGTAGCAGAACAAGCTTGAACATGCTTCCGGATGGCGCTCTCCAATTACCCTTGCAGTATTGAAAATACATGAAGCCAATTATTAAACGACCTTGGAATTAACCTAAACCTGCGCCGTTCCTCATCTTCCACTTTTCTATGCTCTTTTCCTTTTTCCCACTTATATATTGAAGCGCTCAGTGGAACAAGGGTAAATATGTCTACATATTCCTTGTTCCAAATTGTGTCCCTGACTTTTGTTTCAAATGGGCGCCCAAAGGGCCCTCAAACATATCGAGGTGCTACAACAGCAGAATCCGATATTAATGAAAAAGGACGCTCCCCCCCGCCATCACTCCCCCTTGTGTTACCAGTATGTACCCTTGTGCTAACACGTTACCACTTCCCTCCCCCCTAACCATAAACCGTCTTGCGACTGTAATGCTGTCCCCCCGAAACTTGTTTCAGATATCTCACTGCTAATGGGCATGCCCCCAGGCTTGAGTGTGGCCCCTTACACCTAAACCCCTTTCCACTGTCCCTTGAATTCTTAAGCCCCAACATAAAGGAATTAACCCCCCGGGTCTCTCAACCAGTCCCCCCCCAATGATCGAACCTCCCACGTTCCCTGAGCATCTCACCTGGCTACCTGCTGCGGAACCAGCATCCCCTTCTGATCTGGACGATTTGTTGGTTGCACCTCCTAAGTGACCGTGGGAAAAAATCAAGGGCTGGGGAGGTGCAGGAACTGGGGGGGGTATGGCCGCCAGCCCCACCGACTCTTGTTCCCTGTGTGGCAGAGTAGGCCGATACCCCACTGACCATCCTCCCGCGGATGGGGCTACATGGGCGGTGCGGGAGCACCCCACGACTGTCTGTCCTTGCTGCACCTGCTCCCTTGGCTCCACTTGTATGGCACTGGGTTGGGATAGCTGCTGGGATACCTCAAATGTAAGTCACGATTGAATCTATAGGGGGTTTGGCCTGCCCCTGAGGCAGCCCCCCCGCTAGCCATTGGAGACCCTGACGCTAGCCGGAGTGGTGGGTGCCAAGCCTTGCTGGATTCTATAATAACTCTGGGCCTGGGTTGTGGCCTCCTGTACCAATTCCCCAGGATTGAGGGCTTGTAGGCCTTCTGGATGCAGGCCTAGTGTCCTGGCTCATTCTGGCGCGCTTTGGGAAGCCCGTCCCTTTAGCTTGGGACCGATTCTTAACCCGTTGCTCTGCTCCTCCTGCTGGAGAAGCAGAGGCACGCTGGTGGAGGGATCTGGGAGGGAGAAACGCTAGGGCTCTGGCCGGCCGGTTCCTGTGACTGAGTGACAAACAGAAGGGGGGGGGGGACCCGGAATGTAGGGACTGCGCTCACCAGGTATGCGTTCCACTCTGGTGGGGTGCGGCGGCCCGGCCATTCGACCATGCTCTCTTCCTTCCCAGCGTCCACTGTCTCTCCTGATGGGCTGTAACGGGCTGGAGGCCGAGACCGGGCGGCTTCTGGATGAGCCTCTTTTCCGTGCTCTGCAAGGTCCAGCTGCTCCCGCACCCATGCTTCTCCCCTTCTATGGCCCGTTCCCGGATTCTAGCCAGGAGTTGATCCAAGATGGATGAGGACATGGTTGGGTGCGTCTCAAATCTTCTCTCCCTTACCAATTGGCGCTGCCTGTTTAGCTCCACCCCCTTTTCACTTCACTTTCGGCCTGTCCTTGCTATCTTCTACTTCCCTTTCTCCTCCCCACTCCCCCCCCCCCTCTGCTTCCTTCCTACCCCGTCATGTGCTCTCTGCTATTTCTGCAGTTGTCCCTCTGCTGTGCGATTGAGAGCTTCATGAGAGGTCCAAGACAGAGGCTGCTGATAAGAGGAACGAGTCAGCGTGGAACCTTAGGAAGGTGAGTTCTTTTATATGTAAAAAGAGAGAAAACCCCCTCATAAAAAAATCCCCCAGAAATGGCACATGAATCGAGATAGTAGGTAAAAAATATTTATTGCCCATACATCATAGATAAATAATTAGCCTATAGCTCCTCAACCTAGGAGAACTGTAACCTAAAGTGCACTGTCAACCAGTATAAGTTCATAAGACCATCTCACCAAAAACACAATGCATATAGCAACCTACAAAAATAACCAAACCAGGCATCCCTGATTCCAAAGCAGTTCGTCACAAGACTAAAATAGGATAAAGAGACTGGAGCTGACTAATGGAAGTGTCACTGCCGGGGAGGGCAGATGTAACCAGGTACGTGAC
Source organism: Hymenochirus boettgeri (assembly GCA_019447015.1). Lineage (NCBI taxonomy): Eukaryota > Metazoa > Chordata > Amphibia > Anura > Pipidae > Hymenochirus > Hymenochirus boettgeri. The sequence goes on along the minus strand of CM033470.1, from coordinate 256,233,125 downwards.
TCTCCGGGATATTGTATCAAGCTGCAGGTAACGGTTACCACTCAATATATCTAAAGAAACCAGAACTAAAGTTAGAAGCCAGGTCTCAGGGAAGGCAAGCAAACTGGTAGTATCCTGGCACACTCCTCGAACATTCACTTAATCATGATCTCCATTCATCGAACTATCTCCTGTGTCCAACAAATCCGCCATGAACAACGTTGTTCTAGTTCAATATATATTAGTTGTTACCCATTTTAATCCTATCTAAGCCAATGGGACATACTGGGTTAAGCACCAGAAAATTATTTTAAAATGTTTTACCAAAAGTATGAAAATTGCAGTTTCAAGTCTAGTATATTGATATAAAAAGCAATTTAATGAAATTTGGCTATATCACAGTTATTGTTCTATACAAAATGCTGTAATTTTTTGCAAAATTTATCAGAGGAAAAATGTATACTTTGTGCCAGATAGACTGATAGTCGGAAGTCCTTCCGACTATCAGTCATGGCAAAACTAGCCACGGTCGACAGTTTGCCGCAACCATTGTGGCTTGGTCATAGAGGTCCATAGAGGACTGTTTGATCGCTGTGGTTTTTACACGTCGATTTCTTATTGACAAACAGTCGTCTGATACACCGAACTATCTGTTGATCGGCCAGAATAATTACATGGTGTGTACACAGCTTAGGCTGTATCACATTGCGATACACTGAAATATACAGTCACCCCAAAATATTGGATTGGTTTGTACCCATGTGATACTTTCAGCCTCTGAAATATTTTTTTTTTTTTAGAATATAACCAATTCCTGAGAAAAAAAAATACTTCAATACCCATAAGATTTCTCATATCAGTGGGGAAAAACGCGTAGAATTTGGAAGCATACCCTGGAGGGTGATTTTTGTTTTAATGCCTTACTACGGTGCAGGGCCTATTCTAGCCATTTTATCCCTAGGCACCCTCCACCTACGTGTGTCCCCCCCCCCCACAGAAAAACCCCAAAAAACTAAATAACTTTGGCCTGTCAAACTCACAGCGGGTTTCTTCCTTCTCTCTCTGTCCACTGCTGCTGTTCTTTATAGTGGAAACTCTGTACTAGTTGGTAAGAGGCGTGGGCGTAACCAGGTGAGGCGGGTTGTATAATAAGTTTGTGCGAATGCAGAGACACTGGCCACCATGAAATACTGATTGGAAGGACAGAATAGGTTTAGTGCATGCGTGGTTGTGGCACCAGTGTTTCCCCAGAATTTGTTTCCAGCCGGGTGGGCAGACAGGGAAATTTGGTGAGATCTGAGATGTTTAACTCTTTCAGTGCCAGAGATTTTCCAAGAGTATTGCCATTAATAATTTCAGTGCTACAGAACATTACTTTAACCTTAAATGCCAACAGACTTTTCTATTAAGTGCCAGCATTTTCTCAGAGTATTGACATTAACCCTTCAAGGCCAGCAGAGTATTATCTTTAACCATTTTCAGCTGCTAGCATGACATGACATACAGAATGTAGCTGCTTTCTATGTTCCTCTATTGAATTGTTCAGTCTCCCACCTACTCTTAAGTTCTAATTGGAGGGTTGGATGTAAGGAAGAAAGAGGCAGGGATAGGATCTCATGGCTGCTAGTCACAGGGGCCACTAGGGGCGTCTCTAGGGTGTTTTGCCACCAGAGCCAAACTTTGAATTTTATTTACCATCGGTACCATTAAGTGCGACACCGCAACCAGGATTAGGTGTACGTTGCTTTCAGGAACGGACGCAGTTAAACATTTGGTCTTTTTAAACTTCCACACAGCGGTACTTACCGTATATCTCGAGTATAAGCCGACTCGAGTATAAAGCCGAGGTACCCATTTTTGCTTCCAAAATGGGTAACCCATGATTGAATCGAGTATAAGCCGAGGGTAGATAGTTGCCTAATACCATTCCACTGTAGATGTTGGAAACTACAACTCCCAGCATGCTTTCGTTGCTGGGAGTTGTAGTTTCCAAACACCTATAGTAGAAAGGTATTGGGTGCTACTGATGGCACCCTAGAGCCCCCCAGTGTGCTACTGTATGGCCACCCCCCAGTGTCTACTGTAATGCCACCCTAGAGCCCCCCCAGTTCACTTACCGTACCTGCCGTCTTCAGTCTTCATCTCTCCAGTCTTCAGTCTTCATCTCTTCAGTCTTCATCTGTCCAGTCTTCATCCTTCAGTCTTCAGCTCTCCGCCGGTCTTCAGTCTTCAGCTCTTTCCGGCTGCCGCTCGCTCTGTGCAGTTCCCAGAGTTTCTTCGCGGCTGCGCGATGACGTCATCCCGCGGCGGTGCGCGATGACATCATCGCGCACCCGCGAGAACTACTGGGAACTGCCGGCTTTCCTTCGTGAATCGCGGCTGCAACTGGAATCAAGGTAAGTTTTCTATTGACTCGAGGATAAGCCGAGTCAAGGTTTTAGGTGTTATTTAAACCTAAAAACTCGGCTTATACGGTATACAGTTCCTCAAGAAGACCTTATCCACACAATAATTCTGTAGAAAAAATATTTTTTCCACAAGGTTTGTAAGCCTGCCACCACATCAAGGTAATTCTTTCAGCAGGGCCCTAACTAACCTAACCAAGTTGCCCTAATGTCCAGCTCACACAGATAGGTACATACAAGATGCCCTTTTTCCAAGATCAACACACACTGGTACATCTAACATGTCCTAATGCCCAGATCACATATAAAGGCACATATAAAATGCCCTAATGCCCAGATCACACACAGAGGCACATATAACATGCCCTAATTCCCAGATCACAACCAGAGGCACATATAACATGCCCTAATGCAAGATCTCACATATAGGCACATATACAATGTCCTAATGCCCAGATCACATATAATGCCTAATGCCCAGATCACACACAGAGGCACATTAACATGCTTAATTCCCAGATCACACACAGAGGCACATATAACATGCCTAATGCCAAGATCTCACATATAGGCACATATAACATGCCATAATGCCCAGACCAAACACATAGGCACATATAACATGCCCTATGCCAAGATCTCACACATAGGTACATATATGATGACTAATGCCCAGATCATCTAAACCACGTTGAAAATAAGATGTGTCCAGCTCTGCACACACAGATAATTACCCCACTTACCTTATGACGATCAGAGCAGAGCCTGCATGAAGGTGGCAGTTAGTGCAGAGCTAAGAGGGGGAAATCGTGGGTCCATGAGTTGCACACGCACAATTTTATTTTCTTCTGCCCTGTTTGCCACTTTCTAAAATAAATAAATAACAAAACTTAGCTCTGTCTGCCGCCTCTAAAATTTAGCAGGTCTCTGCCCTGAGCATTTTGCTCATATTGCCTCATTAGAGACACACCCCGGGGGCCACTGTTATAAAATCTGCAGCAGCTTTACCTGACATTTTTAAACGGAGTTCATCCTCCCCCCTCCTTCTTTCACCTTCAGTTCATTTGTAACATTTGTAGAGTGTGTGAGTTCAGGCTCTGTACTAAATACAATGTTAGAAATTAAGCTGACAAGAAGACCAGATCTAAAACTAAAAGCTGACAGGGAGATGCTAGGGAGAAAGAAAAGACACCCTGGTTTAACATAGGCACCCTAATTCTTGCCTAGGTGGTCTATGCCTAAAAACGTCCCTGCTACGGTGAATAGCTTGTGCTTGTGCTGGAACTGGGTGAATTTGGAGGTCTGAGAGTAACAAGGACGAGATGTAGAAGTTGTTGCATTCATACCTGTATTCCAAAAATGTTGGGATATTCTTTGCACGGAACGTTAAGATATTTACAAGGGCTGCTGTGTGGCATAAGTTTCATACCCTCATTCCCCTCAGACAGGGGATTTTTTTATTTACGGGATATTTCTGTGAACTTTTTACGGACTAAGTTAGGACTATTTGATTTTATTATCACTCGGAACCATTGATAGCACTTTAATACTTTAATAGTGTTTTTCATCATGCAACTTTGATGGAGGGGTGCCCTAAGGTTTCTATTAAAATAAAAATAAATAACGTCACTTTTGTATCAAGTTACTAAGATATTACGGGTTGTATTCGTTTTAACTCCTACTTTACATATTATTGAGAGACTTTTGCAATCAGTATGAGATTGCGCTATAAAATGACTTCTGATTGCTGCGAGTATTATATGGAGTTCTCAGAAATTATTTTCCACTTTTAGACATTAGTATGTGAATACCACTGGTGCACTAGTCCTTACTTTGACTTTCTACAGAAGTTTGGGTGAGGCCAGTTTGCTAGTTTCCACTGAGATAAAAATGCATGTAAGAAAAGTGTAAGAGGTTTACAAAATGACATTTTACTTATTTAAAAACAACACATTCTCATTATGTAATACAAATATTATCACCTAAAAATGAAAACCAGTACACTATAATGAATTACAAGTGACAATATTAATTACATTAGAAACTGAGCTCAGTAAATCTTTGGAACTGCCTAAAATAAAGTGGAAGAAGAGTATCTGCACAAATAAATTTCATACTGCTGTGGTGCAGGCTGGATTTGGTGTTATAAAACTGAATATATTGGAGTTGAACAAACTGTCTGAAGCTCAATGCCTCTTACATCCTACAGAAACATGCTATTGCCATAAGAAAATTTGTGTTAAGTTTTCTTTGACTCCGTAGTAAAGCTTTTTTCTGAGCGTCATCAAACCGATTCACTTGAAGGTCTTGATCTCGGTCAAAAGGTCTCCGTTCTTGTGGCTTATTTTTATCTCTCTCTTCTTTACGCTTGAGTTTCTTACGGTGAAGATCGATGAGAGATTTGATCTTCTAGAATCCGAGTGCATTATCCAATGATCAGAACAATGTAAAGATACTATAATATTAGAAGAAAAGTTTTCATCTTCAGTTTTAAAAAAGTGTTTTTTATACAGTAAGATGGTAAAACTGGAACTATCTTCCAGCAGAGTGGTAATGGCAGATTCATTGAATAGCTTCAACAGAGGGAGGGGACAAGCAAGCCAGTATCGTCCCTCACCCTGGGCACTTTTATTGGGGTGGGTGGGTGGAAAGCTTTACTTGCCCTTAATATTCAATTATATATGAGTGGGAAGGGTGATTTTAAGTCTACATGCACATTATCACTCCTTACACATTGTTTTCATTCAGTCAGATTTGCAAATCTAGTCAATTCTAAATTGCAGACACTAACCTTGATATATATTGAGTTAAGTCAAATGGTACCTGTTTTAACCTGAAAAAATTAGGAAAAATTGGTTGACTCGAGTATAGTCGAGAAATTAAGACACTACTGCATTCTGATTCAGTATTGTTTTGAGACTTAAGTTGCCCTTTAAAATAGCAGAATTCCTATACAAATGTTTGAAAACTTCAACTCCCAGCAATAAAGCATGGTGGGAGTTGTAGTTACCAAACATCTGTATGGGAATTCTGCTGTCCATTTAAAGGGCAACTTAAACCTCAAAACATACAGAATCTGAAGGCAATCTTCTGCAATAGAATCTTCTGTATTGTTTTGAGGCTTAAGTTGCCCTTTAAAAGGACTTTAGTTGCTGGGAGTTGTAGTTTCCAAACATTGTATGGGAATTCTGCTGTTAAAAGGCAACTAAAGGCTGCAGTGGAGAACCCTCCCCCGAGAGACCCTCCCATTGTAGTCCTGCAGTCCTTACCGGAATCATGTATTCGTACCTCACAGACTCTAATCAGTAGCGTGACGGCTGCTGCACACTGTGTAAGTCATGTGGATTTGCCAGGTGACGTCGCTAGCTACTCGGCGCTGGGCAGTGAGAGTCGCCGAGTAGCGAAGTCACACCGGCAAATTCACAGGAGTTACACAGCATGCGGCAGCCAAATTCAGCTGCACTGATGGGGGTAAGGACATTGAGTATGACTGAGTGTAGCCAAGGTAAAGTTTTGAGGTTTTCTTAAAACCTCGGCTTATACTCGAGTATATTAGGTAAATAAAGCCTTCTACAGCAGGTATGTACATTAGAATAATATTAAATGCAATCAATTATTAAAGGGCAACTATAGTGAAAAAAAAACTTTGTCTGTACAATGTATAGATCACTTAGTATAGCTGCCTTACTTTCATGTTTCTGTGTGGCTTCGTTTCTTCACACTGGCAGGAGTTTGTACCAAGCTGTGTAGTCCCCCTCCCTCTCTGTTACTCCCCCTCCCCTCTCTGTCTACTCCCCCTCAAGCAGTGACGGGTGTACAAGAGTCCGAGCATTGTCAGTTGAAAGGACTAAATGAAGTGCTGACATCCTGTTGACCCCCGCCCTTCCAGAGCTAGACTGCAAGCAATCAAAGGGTGGAATTAAGTAGCAATATGCTGAAGGGAGGGGCAGGAGGGAGAGAGAGGATGACAATGGTGCTGAGATTCTTTACAAGTAAGTTACTGAACTCTCCCTGGTTCTCTAACTTTGCTAATTGTTATTTATTTTTACCTAAAGTTCATATCTCTCCCCTGCTTAGCTGAGTCATAATCACTGAAGAGAGGTCAGTGTAACAGCAGCTTGTAGTGAGACCTTCACAAACACAGTGACACTGCTTGTTGTCCTGTTACATTTCGGTTGCTTTAGTCTATTATTTCATAGATTGCACTGTGGTCTTGTTTGGTATATAGTCTGTATTCTGTATTATATATACTGTATTAGGGTTCCATTTGAGTCACTGGTTTTGTATGTATATAAGATATTTTTTTTTGGGGGGGGAGGGTGTTTTATAGTGTGTTATGCTCATATTACTGGGTTAATGGTTTATTGATTGGTTTAGCACTACAGCATTTGACTATATGTTGGACATGGTACATATAGTGTGGGGTGAGAGAGGTGTGTACAGTACTGCAGGGGAGCTTGGATTGTGTGGGTGTGTGCCTTTGGAGTGACAGATGAGGTGTAGCAGCTCCTACAAATCACAGCATATTCAAAGGCTTATATCTCGGGGACTATGAAGAATTTAAAGAACTAAAGGTAACCTGGTGGAGGGATGACTTATAGGATACATTAGAAGAAATTAAAAAAAAACAATTTTCTCACTATAATTGCCCTTTAAGAAAGCGAGTGTAAAAGTAACTCGAGATTATATTTTTTTTACATTTCTTGTCTCCTCACTATTAAACATTTAGAGCATGGAACTGTAACTTTTGGCTCTTGTTGCTAAACAACCGTTTCTAGCATCTTGCAATTTGTAATGCTGTAGCTCGGCAACGATAACAGATCAAGCTTTGCAGATTGTTATAAATATTTTGGCACATCACTTACATTATAGGTGGAAACTTGCCTGCACCATCTCTTATCTCTCTCTGACATTTGGTCTTTTTCATCAGCCATACTGCTTGACAACTTGTTCATGTTTTCCTTTAAAAAAAAAACGTGACACTCAACATTTGAAATCTCCTTGTCTAAACAATGTTTAATACCTATTTGCGGTTCCATGACTTGCATAGGACAAGAAGACTTAAAGCGTCAAAAACACACATTAAATAATAGTCACCGGATGATCAACCCCGAATGATCCTTTAAGCTGCTAATCCGACATCCGACTAGTCAGGATTATAAACAAGATTTCAATAATGTTCCAAAATATTTTTCTGTATAAGTCATAAGCACAAACTTAATTAAAGGGAATGTCCAAACCCGGCAGCAGTGTCAGCGATTGGCTGAAACATCTCAGCCAATCATTGATGCTGCTACAGTCTGGACCCATCTGCCTGCTGCCATAACAAAAAAGGAGCAGCAGCAAAGAAACATTTAAACCTTAGCCTATATACCAATTTTAGTTGGGGGGGGACAATCTATTAATTTAATTCAGAAATGAGTTTTACTAGATAAAGAAAGCATCTGCAAATCATTCGGTCTGTGCAAGAAGCAAATCAATTATTAATTGAGCCTTAATTTTGCTTTTTTTTTCTCGGTCAGCTGGCGTATCTGTCCAAACTGATCTGTCTCCTGATTTGTCATTAGTTCTTCTCTTAAATGTTCTTGGTCCCAGTCCATAGTTTGTTAACTCTGGTGGAAGCTTGTCATCCATGTCTCTCTGATCGGATTATTGGAGCCATCCTTTAAGGTAATAAACACAATTTGCATCAGGTGTCAAACCACACAATTGTGCAGAAATTCAAATACAATAAATAGAAGCAAATTAGTGACTAAGACTATTGATAATAGTCACAATTTTCCTACAAAAATAGTTCATTAATATTTATTTCCATAGTAACAACACAATTGCATAGAACAGTAGTGGTAAAACTCAGTTACCATGGAACCAAAATTTTAAACTACATTTTTTATTTCGCTGTCCAAATTTTATTTATGCTTCTCATTGAAACCTGAAACCCAACTCAACCTGCTTTTATTTCTTCCTAAAATTGTACAGGCAGGGAAAAAAAATAAAAAATAAAAGTTAAATAAATATTTTATTCATAACCAAAAATGTTCATAGAAACAAACCTACCCATACCACAAAAACATATAGCAGGGGTCTTCAACTAGCAGGCATCAAATGTCTGAAAACTACAACTCCCAGCATTTCCTGGATGCATTCTGATATTTGGAGTGCTGTAGTGGAATGCTGGGAGTTAATTTTTCAAACAAATTTAGGCCCACAGGTAGGAGATCCCTGATATAGAGTACAATGTACAGTACAGAGCAGGCAGGGTGATCCCTTTCTCATCAACACCAAGTAAGGGAACTTTATTATAAAAGTGTTAAACACTGCAAAATCCACAGAGTAATTGTTAGGCATGAACCCTGGAATGGGAGGGGCAGTGGGATATAAGAAATGGTCATAGTGACATCATTGAGTGACTATAATAAGGATTACGCCACTGCACCCCCCATTCTAAACCAGAGCCTTATTGTAACATATCTATATTAGACATAAGCCGTTGAATTAACGAGTGCTAGAAACCCAGAGTGCCACCCCTCTGTCCAAACAACAGGGTCCCCCCCTCTGTCCCAAACACAGGGTCCCCCCCTCTGTCCCAAACACAGGGTCCCCCCCTCTGTCCCAAACACAGGGTCCCCCCCTCTGTCCCAAACACAGGGTCCCCCCCCCCTCTGTCTTTAATCCAGGGCCGCCTCTGTCCCAAATCAGGTCCCCCCTGTCCAAATACGGGCCCCTACTTGTGTTAACTTGGTCTTTAATCCTTTTATAATATTTTTATAAAGTTCTTACGTATATACTCGAGTATAAACCGACCCGGTATAAACCGAGGTACCCAATTTCACCTAAAAATCCTAATAAAGTATTGACCCGAGTATAAACCGAGGGTAGAAACTTGGCACTCAAGTGTTGGAAACTACAACTCCCAGCTATAAAGCATGCTGGGAGTTTGTAGTTCCAAACATCTTGAATGCCAAGTGAGGGTGCATTCAAGATGTTTGGAAACTACAACTCCCAGCATGCTTTATTAGCTGGGAGTTGTAGTTTCCAAACATCTTGAATGCCACCCTCACTTGGCATTCAGGATGTTTTGAAAACTACAACTCCAGCTAATAAAGCATGCTGGGAGTTGTAGTTCCCAAAACTCTTGAATGCCCCCTCCCCTCAGTTCAGTTTGTCCCTGTGGACTCTTCTCCCTGTTGACTCTTCTCCTGTGGACTCCTTCCCTGTGGACTCTTCTCCTGTGGACTCTTCCCCTGTGGACTCTTCTCCTGTGGACTTCTCCCTGTGGACTCTTCTCCTGTGGATTTCTCCCTGTGGACTCTTCTCCTGTGGACGACTTCTTCTATCTTCCTCCATCCATCCCGGCAGGTACGGTATCAGCATCGGCAGCCGCGCACCATTCCTGTACTGGCGCGCCGGCTGACGTCACTGCCCGGGCGGGCTTGGGCGCCGGGCAGTGACGTCAGGCCGGCGCGCCAGTGCAGAAAAGGACGCGCGGCGCCGGAATGCCCAGGTAAGTGGTTGACTCGAGTATAAACCGAGTCCGAGTTTTCAGGCTGATTTTTCAGCCTGAAAAACTCGGTTTATACTCGAGTATATACGGTATATGCTTTTTAGAAACATCTGCTTAGCCCTTGTAAAAAAAGATACCATAGTGGCTGCTTCTATATGGATACAGCCTAATCACAGAAAGCTTTGCTGATAAAGAAATAGCTTAGCTCATGTTGAAGAAATAAAGCTGTATGATGATTAGGTCAAAATATCAAGCACGGCAAATTCAAGGTTGCACCTGTGTAAGAAATAGGGTGGGGGACCAGAAGGGGGAAAACTAGCCTGTTATAATTTGCTGTTACAGAAAAGATAGTCAGACAATCCCTTAGCCAGCTTGCTGTATTGCAGAACTCCTCGATTCGAGTAATAAAGAATCTTTCCTTGAACCTGATGATGTCCGTTTTTTTGTGAGAAAATTCTTTTAAAAACCTTTATCTGCAACTATTTTCTTGTTGATCTATGACAGGGTAGTTATTCAAATGGTTTACAAACTACAACTCCCAGCATTCACTCTAAAGCCAAGGAATTCTGTGAGTTACAGTTTGCAAACATCTGGAGATCTACAGGTTACATATTCATGATTTTATAACCATGTGCTGCAGAATTCATATTTCAATCTCCCCCCACTGTCTAAACTTGCATTATGGGAGACGGTAAAAGTTACAATGACAGAAATTTTGCCTCCCATTATGCAGCCTTCATCTGCTAATGTCAAAGAATAGTCAAGTTGCAAGGCCAAGGCAATTTTAGCAATACCCTTGCCTGCTTTCTTCGAAGCTACTACTGTCTCAGGTGTGCTTGGTATGCATCACCCTGGGATTGAGAAAGGAGCTGTACAAGCAGTTACATTTTATCCTAGGCACTAATAAGGGAAGTGATAGTAAAATGATCTGCAATGCTTTGGTATCGGATATTACATAAAGTAATACAGTTAATTAATCAACAATTTCTGGGCCAAAAGTCTGGGAAATGTTTTTTGAAGCTGAACTTCTCCTTTAAGTTAGCTATTGACAAAACTCCCACGGGGTAGTCTGGCACTACTTTTCTAATGACTTACAGAGGGTAATTAATAAACTAAAGACAATCCTGCACCTGCCTTTTATCAGATTATAGTACTGATGAAGATTGATCCAGAGTTCAGTTAACAAATGTCATTTCAATGAGAACATAGGCATATATTTTATAAGGCAACCTTAAAATAATTTATTACAATGTGCAGAGACCAAATAAAATCTGATTCTCATTAAGATTAATTCAGGGATAATTAATACACAATACAAGCTTTCTTTTTTCGAATAAATATTTAAGTGCCGAAGGAAAAATAAAAAGCTTACATCTTTTTCAGTAAGTTTTTGCTTCATTTTCCAAGCCCTGCGTTCAATATCAGCTGTAACTGTAGATTCAACTGGTCCAGAGGCAGGACTAGGACCAATGGTATCTTCATCCTCACTGCTTTCATCTGACTTCTGAAAAACATAGAAACAATGTCTCAGTTTCTAACAGGTGTGTAAAGCTGTTGTAGTCGATTTTTTGGTGAATAAAATTGCAGTATACAGGGAGAGAACTGAGCAACAACTGGATTCACCACTGTAAAAGTAGGGTTTAAGGAGGGAAGAAAGGATTTAGTTTCACTTTGAATGGTGAACAGTAAAAAGTTGGGAGCTTACAGAATGTAATATATGGTGTGGGACTTGTATTTCAAAACTCCAGCCATCTCCTTGCTAGTATATGACAATATCAAAATAAGGAAACTGAGGTCCAAACAAATATTTATGGATCCCATATTTATAAGAAATAAGTGTGCAGAGCAAACACAGCACAACATTTCGGCCCTTGATAAAGGTCCTTGGGCTGAAACGTTGTGCTGTGTTTGCTCTGCACACTTATTTCTTCAATAAATATGGGTTTATCCTAAAATATTTGTTTGAACCTCTGTATTCTCCTTTTGAATCTATAATATTAAGGAACAGACTTCTTGGTTATGCTAGTGTGCACGAGGCCTGATGCACGAGCAGGTGACAGACACATGACAAATGGATGCTTCGGGACCTAGTTGATCCACTAGGTAGACTGATGAACTGCACCTGAACAAAAACATGAACATGTGCAATTATAGCCTGAAATGCTCCCTTGTCACACTCTTATACAAGGCCTAAGATTATAAAGCATTCAATTTTATCACCAGTTTTAGCACAGGATAACCTCCTTATATCCCAACACATTTTATTTGTATTGATGCTCAGACAACCAGAACATGTAATTATCTGTATTAAAATGCGACTGAAATAAATGAATCTTGTATGCTGTTTTGGGAATTGCTTTTCAGAAATCGTACTACCGCTTTTATTTCATAGTGAAATAATTGTTGCTTTTAAAATATAATGTGCCCAAGCAAGAATCTAATGTCAATTTCAATTTGAAAAATGGGAAACGTAGTTAGACTTACTTAAAAAATGTAGCAAAGCTCCATCTGGCTAATAAGTGATTACAAACATCTGCTGGCCTATTCATTTTCAAAGAGCAATATTTCTATTGAAAATGGCTGTTTTATCAGCCCCTTCCCCACTGTCAAAATCAAATGCAAAGTGTTGCTTCCTCCAAAATGTCCTCCTCTCAGCATGTTTTTTAGCACAAGCTAAAACTTAAGTTTTAACCATCTCCTTTAAGAAGTTTTTTTGGTTCCATTAAGTTTCACTTTCAATAAATATACAACTACTTACTAAGTATACAACTACAACTAATAAAGAAGGACTTCAAAACAAGATCAATATTTTAAGCCAGGGGCTTCTGAACCCATGGTAAGCATAACTTTATATCTCCACCCACAATTAAAGGAATATAATTTAAAAGGGTATGTCACAGTGAATCACTGTCGTGGCTGCTGGTGCTTCCGTGCATGGAAAACAATTTAGAGGCACATTTAGAGGCCAAATTTAAGTGTTTAAACCATGCAAAGTCTAGGTTTGGGGGTGGGTTTAAATCAGCACAAGGATTTTTGTTTAGGGTGTGGACATACCCATTAAATTAATTGGTTGTGTTTTCAGTCAATGTTACTTTATCACATTGCCATATAAAATATATTCTGTTTAAAGAAAGCTTACTGTAATTTATGTACAATGGTGGCCTTTACGCCTCCTTTAAGCCCACCTTAACATAATTGCAGGGTAAAAATAGGCTTCCCATATAAAAAAAATCTATGGATTATTTTACTTTTTAAAGGGATTCACTTTTTAAGAGAATTCTGGCTTTCAACAAAATAGTTTCCCTTTGTTGATAGAACTGCCAAAAAGTAAATAGAGTGGAACAAAACTGTCAAATGCAAAGTGACAAGCAATTTTAAAATTGTTTTTATATGCCTGAAAAAAAAGCATGTCCACGGACTCACTTCATTTTAGCCAAACTGTGAAAGTCACAAAATCTGAACAATTTTGCATCTAAAAATGGCATTAAAGCCTTTATTAAGAAAGGCATTTATGTAGGGCTTCATTTGGGATTTGCGGTACGGTTTTGGAATCCCATATAGAAAGGGTCATCTTGGAAATGGAAGGAGTTCAGAGAAGGGCAACTAAAATAATAAGGGGAATGGAGGGGCTTGACTATGCAGAAAGATTAGATGGTGGTCCTGCTCGTATGTACACTCTTAGTTACACCCACTTTTATGGTATACACATATTGAAAGATCTCTATGAATATATATGGTGTTTTGCATGTTGTCTGTAGATTCAGCCAGTTGGAGAAATGCATTGACAGACAGATGAATTAAAGGAAACACTAGGACTTTTTCAAAGCTAACTATGGAATGTTCTCTCCATTCTACTACAGTGCTCCAAGTACAACATCATGAGCAGAATACGGCATGGGTCCTATAAATTGCCTTATAAGAACTGACCAAAGCTTATTATATTTATCTGATTTTATATATTATGCAGAAAAGTTCAAGGTCAAGAAGGACGCTTTCTCCTTTGGCATTAATAAGAGTCAAAGGATAACTATTCTTTAAAATGTAACTTTTTAAAAATGGAAAGTACATGGGGCAGGGAGGTAGGATTGATTATTCCTACCTCACAATATCATATTGTTAAAGAGCTAGAGCACTTACAGTTTTCATTTGCCAGGTTAGTCCTGGACTAATCCTTTATTAAAGATAGTGCTGAAGCCAGGAGGAAGACTGGCAGACTCTGTTTTCTTTGGGCTGATACTCCTCACAAAAACAATATTGGGAGATAGGAATTACCAGACCTATATCCCTGTTCCAAGTACTTTTCATTTTAACTGTATTTTTAAAATATTTTATACACGATTGCTATCCTTTAAAAAAAAGCTATAATTAAAGGGCATGTCCACCCCCAAAACTATAATTTAATTCACTACTGGCCCCACTATGTAGTGTATAAAAATCCTTACATTACATCCCAGCTCCAAATGGTTCTCCTGCAATGTCCCCCCAAAGTCCAAAAAACTTGCCACCAGGAGCACTGCAGGGAGGGAAAATTGTTTCCGCCTCTGAGGCTTCCTCTTAGAAGTTTTTGGCTTGCTCAGAGCAGCCCTCCCCTCCCCGTTTTCCTCTCCCCCCCCCCAGTGTAAAATGCCCTTGGGGTATTGTAGGGCTTCCTCCCCCAGCCCCAACCGCATTATTTCCAGAAACTCCCCCGATTTTTACTTACTTTCCCTCTTTCCCCCGGCGTTCTGAACTGCCAGAATCCACGGCCGTGATTGGCTGCCTCTTAGCCAATAATGGACACGGCTCCCGGTCCAGCCCCCTGCTTGCAGTTTCATGCAAGCAGAGGGCCGGACAGTACGGTAGAGGAAAGTAAGTTAAAGATCGGGGGAGTTTTTGGAAATAATAATAATGCGGTTGGGGCTGGGGGAGGAAGCCCTGCAATATATTAAAAGTTTAAAAAAGCAGTGGACATACCCTTTAATATATTATTTTATATAAATAAAGAGGGAATATTCCACTAAGCAGTAAAATTAAATATCTATCAGGTCTCTAGTGTGCCGGAATATATGTTAAAGGACATATTAACAGTTTGCGGTTGTAAATAACAAGACTAACATTCTTTTACAGGCTTTAGGATTACAACTAGTAGTAGTTCACCTTCAACTATATATCACTATAAATTATAAGAAAAGGTAGTATAGCTTAGCACATGCCAGTGCTACTGTGGGGTAAGTCCCTGAAAGCCTAGCCATGTCTCCTCTCAGAGAAGCAACTAAAAGCACACAAACGGTCTGAAAAAGAGTTTAGGTTATATCTTACATTTTCTCATCATTTTGGGCTGGAGGAGAACTTCTGCACCCAGGAATCAGGGAAATGCTATTTATGTCATTGTTTATACATTTTTCTTTTTTTAAATTCACTTAATTGATGAAAACCACTATGCAAAGTGTTAAATATAAGGGATAATGCACCCCTTACTGTGTGATATCCTTATATTATAATGTAAAGTGGCGCATTATTTCTTATATTACATAAATATCTGATTCCTTCACCCCATTCACATTTTAAATTCTAATCTTGTCCCTATTGACACCTTAATTTAAACCCCCATGCTACCTTCTGTAACTGAAACCCAGTAAAAAGGAACATCCCTGCCCAGCATCTATGCAGCTAAAGGGCATCAATTGTGACATTTATACATTGTTCAAATCCAGACATAAAAAAAAGGTTAGTGTATACTGCCTTATTCTCACCTTCCTCTGTGGCTCCATGTTTGCACACAGTCTGATTTACTGCAGAGCTCCCCACTCGCACCCCGTTTATATAGTCCAGCTGTGAACCAAGCCGCTCATGCGCATTAATCCTCCTACACATCACTCACCTAAAACCCATCCTTAAGCCTATAGAGAAGAAGTGTCTCCTTTGTTCTGGAAATAATTGCTACATAAGGAGTGATAGGGGGGTTAGTTAGGAAAGACAGAGTCCTGCATTATCACTGCAGCCCGATCTCCCTTTGACAGGCAATAAATTGGTGAAAGCTACTTATTTCTCCTACCCTTTACTTCTGTTTCTAACCCAGTAGTTGCCAAGCATTTTAGTGAGCAGTAAAGGCGTCATTGGAAGACTTGCTATAAAACTTGTGTAAGCCTACACACTACACAGGCATGCTGTTAGGGGATTGGATTGACAGGTCAAGCAGGAGTGATGTATTGAAATTTTGACTTTTCTTAACTTATATATCTCAGGACAGAGGAGGAAACTGAAGAAAATAAAGGTACTCTGGGTTTGGGGGGGAATTATATTACACATAGAAAGAAAAAAAATGCATTTCCCTCTATAGATGCCCTTTAAACAAATCTTTGTGGAGGAGGAGAGAGAGTTATGAAGTGTCAGGAAGCAGCTCCAGAAGGTTCCGCTAGTGAAGTTAAGCATTGCAAAAAACAGAGTCATTGTTCAGGCATGAACACTGGAATGGGAGGAGCAGTGGGATATAAGAAATAAAAGAAATGAGTCACTTAGTGACATAGCCGAGTAATTTTTATAAGGATATATACCACTGCAGCTTTATATTATAAAATATCACACTTATGTATTATGTTACGATTAGTAGACCAAATAGCAAAATGATAAATTCCTGGATGGTTGATATATCAAAGTTATAATTGTATCATACATGTATGCCATGGTATTATTATAAAAAAAATTGAACCAAAACAGCGACTGAAATTACAGTCTCGTTAAAAAACTGTTCAGCAATAATAAAGTTCAACACATATTAATTTGTTTGTGTCATTTCTAGTTTATAACCTTTCAGATATAATCACTATATTCACATTGTAGTTTGGTCCCATGTCAGGATCCCTGATTAACAGTTGCCTGGGGATTGGGGGAGTGGATAGGCAGAAAAAGTGGGGGAAAAGGCAGTGATGTAGAGGAGCATCTTTTAGTGTTCAAGGATGTTGAAAGTTGTGAAGCCGGTATATAATTGCAATATTTCCCCCTCTAGCCAAAAGGTACCAGACGATGAAGCACCATGTTCCCCAAACTTTCAGATATTTGGTTGGACAGCCTCTGTGCTTATAAATCCTGTTCTTTATTGACCAGGTCTATCCAAAATGTAAGTGGATCTGCCGCTATCCATTTAAGCACCATCCCCTTCCAAGCATAAAACAATATATGGTTGAGTAGTATATATTGGTGCTTATATAATAACACTTCATCCAGTATTTCAGCAGCTTATTTTTCAGAGTTTATTTCTGCAGGCCCAAGTGGCCATTGATAAAATGAATTATGTCACTAGTAACTTCTTATATATGGGCAATCCCATATCAAGTCAGAATCTATTGCCCTATAGGGCAGGTGTTATATTTTTTTTTTCTAAATGTGTTTAGGACTGTTAGGTGCGAGGCATGCTTGGTTAATAATAGAGAATTTAATCAACTTGTTCTGAGCAGCTGCAGATACTATTGCGTGATTTTAGAGAAGTTCTACCGTATATCCTAGGCATCCAAGTTTGGTAGCCAGGCCCTCCACCTGTCCACCACCGATGTCACTTCTGTAGTCAGTTGTGCCTGCAGTAATATTTGATATAGCCTGGATATCAGACCTTTGTTTTCTGTTGTATTCAGCACTATAAGGAGTAGGTTCCTTGTATCCTGTGGTTGCATTTCAGTCCATTTATAGTTGTAAAGTAGTTCTTTGGTATAAAGAACATGGCATGTTCCAGCGCATTTAGGTAATATGAATATTTTCATTAAATTAATTTTACCTACAAGATTCAGTGGAACCACCTTCCAATGCAGCAGTTTGGCTTTTATGAATTTTAATAAGGGAGCCATATTAAAGAAGAACTATACTGTATATAAAGTTTTTTTTTAAAAAAATGAAAAGTACTTGGGACAGTGATATAGAACTGATAATTCTTACCTCCCATTATTGTTTCAGTGAGGAGCATCAGCCCAAAGAAAATCAGTTCTACCAGTCTTCCTCCGTGCTTAAGTGTGATCTTTAATAAAGGAATAGTCCAGGACTAACCTGGCAAATGTGAAGTATGTGCTGTAGCTCTTCCAATGAAACGATAGTGAGGTAGGAATTATCCTTCCCTGCCCCAGGTACTTTTCATTTTTTTGAGTAGTTATCCTTTAAGATTGAACGAGTCTCTCTGAGTTTTTGTAATGTAAATGCCTAGATTCTCTCAAGTCTCAGTTCAAACTGTTTGCTTGCAAGCACTTTCGCTACAATTTTATAATCACTAATTAATAGAGGAATTGGACAGTAGGGGTTCCGGCTTTTCAGAGTCTTTGCCAGGTTTTAGCAAAAGGATAAAATTAGTTACAGCCATTGAAGACGGGGGAACTCCTGTTTCAAGTGCATTGTGATACACTTTGAGTAATGGCACACTTAAGTAAATCAACATTCCATTTAAATATATCTATTGGTAGGCTGTCAAGCCCAGGTGATTGTTATCATTGTAGCTGCATTGTAGTATATTTTATTCCAGAGAGTGTTATGTATAAAGGATAACATAAAAATTCCGAAAGCTGTTTAGTTCTGTAATGCAAGTATCTTGGTGGGCGAGTTATGTCCCATATCCATATACCGTATATACTCGAGTATAAACCGACCCAGTATAAACCGAGTACCCAATTTCAGCTAAAATCCTAATAAAGTTATTGACCCGAGTATAAACCGAGGGGAAACTTGGCACTCAAGATGTTGGAAACTACAACTCCCAGCTATAAAGCATGCTGGGAGTTGTAGTTTCCAAACATCTTGAATGCCAATGGGGGTGGCTTCAAGATGTTTGGAACTACACTCCAGCATGCTTTATTAGCTGGGGTTGTAGTTTCCAACATCTTGAATGCCACCCTACTTGGCATTCAAGATGTTGGAACTACACTCCCAGCTAATAAAGCTTCTGGGAGTTTAGTTCCCAAACATCTTGAATGCCCCCCTCCCCTCAGTTGTTTGTACCTGTGGCTCTTCTCCCTGTGGACTCTTCTCCCTGTGGACTCCTGTGGTGGACTCTTCTCTCTCTCCTGTGGACTCTTCTCCTGGACTCTCTCCCTGGACTCTTCCTGGACTCTTCTCTGTGGCGACACTTCCTTCTTCTATCTTCCTCTCCATCCCGGCAGGTACGGTATTAGCATTCCGGCAGCCGCGCGCCATTATCCTGTACCGCGCGCCGGCTGATTCACTGCCCGGCACCGGGCTTGGCGCCGGCAGTGACGTCAGGCCGGCGCGCAAGTGCAGAAAAGATCGCGCGGCTGCCGGAATGCCAGGTAAGTGGTTGACTCGAGTATAACCGAGTCCGAGTTTTCAGGTGATTTTTCAGCCTGAAAAAACTCGGTTTATACCGCAGTATATACGGTATGCGAATAGCTTTCCTTGTAAAAATATGTTATTTGTCCACCTTACCATGCAGCAGACCATTATATGTCTGCTGCAAGATATATATGTTCTGCCATCTAGCTATGATAGGTATCTGGGGAGGGGTTGTTGTATAAATGCACATTTAGATTGTTGAACCCTAGCCACCTCATTTTCTTCAGTTAAAGGGCATGTCCACCCCCAAAACTATAATCCCCCCAACTACTGGCCCCACCATGTGTGTAGTTTAATCCTACCTCACTCCCAGCTCCATAGTGTTCTCCTGTAGTCCCCCCCAAAGTCCCAAAAAATGACTACCAGGAGGCTAGCAGAGTCCATATAGGACACTGCCTGCTAGCTGGCCTCAGGTAGATTTTTGCCATCGTACTGCAGCCCTTCTCCCCCCTCCCTCCCCCTCCCTCTCCCTCCCTCCTCCCCGTTCTACTATCCCTCCCCCTAGCTCAATTCCCCCTTAATATTGTGCTCCCCCATGTCTCCCAGCCCCAACCGCATATTTTTTTTTTTAGAAAGCTCCCCAAACTCTTACTTACCTCTCCTCTTTCCTCCCGGCGAAGTGAGCTGCCGGCAGCCGCGTCTGTGATTGGCTGCCGCTCAGCCAATCACAGACGCGGCTGCCGGTCCCGCCCCTCTGCTTGCATTTCCTTGCAAGCAGAGGGCCGGGAGCGCGGCGGAGGATCGAGGGGAGGTAAGTAGAGTTTGGGGGGCTTTCTAAAAAATAATTATAGCGGTTGGGGCTGGGAGCCCAGGGGGGGACCATATATTAAAACATTTTTTTCAGGCTGGACATAGCCTTTAAAACTTCACCCTGATTGAGGTCAAAGCAATCCTGCAATTGCTGCTTAATTCGGTCCAGTTCCGGAAACAACGTAATCTTGAATTGGTGTAGCTTTCAAAAACATTTGTTTTGATGTTGCCTTTCTAAGGTATACTAGCAAAGGTGCAAGGACAGAGGGTCCTCTTGGCAGTGCCAATATGCTTTGTAACATTGGTATTAATGTCGATACAAAGATGTAATCTACCATGGAGATTGTTCAATGTGTAGCAGAATGGCATGTATACATTTTGTGGATTTTTCGATTTGATTTAAATCACTACTCAGTAAGGCTTCATTTAAATCATAGTTTTCTACATAAACACGAATTCTTGCCGATATAAATTTAATATGCAAGTAGATAAAGGTTTTTAGAATAATAATTTAAATAGATTTACTCAACTGAAACAATAACATTACAGCATATGTTATTTGCTTAAACAAACATCCAGATCTATTCCACTTCAAACAATCAGAAAAATATTGTTTCTATTCACTGAACTTCTTGAAACTTGGCACTGAAGGGGTTGATTCTTTATTCATAGGTTTGTAGAACAATAGGATTAAAGGGACACTATACTGAAAAAATTACTTTACCTCATCTAATAGTGGCCATAGACACTACAATCCAATTGTACAATCCACGGGTCGTAAGGTCGGATTGCCGGTTGGCCAAAAATTATTCAACTAGCCCGATAAGGAAATTATTGAAAGATCGTTGAACAATCTTTCAATGATCGTCCATACACAATCCGATGATCGTAGGCTATAGGGATATCCCGATATCATACGACCGGGATCTAAGCATCTATGGCCACCATTAATCTATAATTGAATACATGTAAGTAGCACTTACTCTGATTTGCGTGTGTTGCTGCATGCCTTCAATCCAGCACACATTTTGTTTAGGAGCAGTATCTCCGCCTCCCTCTTAACCACTCCCACCCGACCTGACTTTTTTCTTACAACTGTCAAGCCTGCACACACCATTCCAACTGTCAAAACTGTCACTATTCCAGCTACAGTAAAGCTACTCACAGAAGAATAGTTTTTGAGAGCAAGGAACTTGATTGACAGCTGAAATATAAGAAGTTTTAGATTGGATATCTAAAGATATAGGGGGCAGATCAACAAAAATATGATAGTTGACAGTATGACAGTGGTGGTTGGGAAGAATTATAATTACCGGTTATGGTCAATTTAAAATAACCTATTTTTCAGTATAGATGCCGTTTAAGGTCTTTTTCTCAACTCTGTTCATGTTATAACATTTTTGCTGTGAAGAAGAGGCATGTTATCTGCTGAGTAAAATTCAGTTTTGAGAACAGCAAAAGTAAAGCAAGCATCTGTAATAATATCTTGTAGGCAGAGAAACTGCCCAATAATCTTAGAAAAACCTATGGAAGAGCATGGCGTGAATGGATTAATGGAATTTTTATTTACCAAAAAAATAAATAAAACATATACAGCCTTATTCTACATAATTAATAAAAACTAATCTTTATTTCATGATGGAATAACCTTTGGATGGTAATATATTTTCCTTAAAATTAATTTTATTTATAAAATATCCGATTTAAAGGGCATGTCCACCCCCAAAACTCAAATTTAACCCCATACTGGCCCCACTCTTTAGTGTACAAAAATCCTTACCTCGACTCTAAAAAATCTAAATACAATCTACGTGTTTCAGCCTATAGCCTAGGCACAGATCATATTTAATAATGTCTATATTATTTGTTGGAAATTCAAAATTTTAGATTCCATCCTGTGGTAAAGGATGCCTGGTCCCAAACAGTAAACACTAATTAGCATAAGCCCTGTCAGCGCACCACCACCATTAACAAGAAAGTGGTTGCATGGGTCCATATCAATTATGATTGGCATCAGTTGCAGTTGGTAAGAAAAGAAAACAATAGTTTATAACATCAAGATATATCGAATATCAAGAAGTATTAAAGTTTTACTGGATTTCTTATAATTGGCATTGAGTTTAAAGGGCGTGTCCACCTGTTTTCTGAACTTTTTCTGTAGTGTAGGGCTCCCTCCCCCAACCCCTATAGTTGTTTGCAGAAAAACTCCCCCAATCTCTACTTACATTACCGGTTTCCCCCCCTACGTTCAGTCCCGGACCTCTGCTTGCATGAAACTGTAAGCAGGGGGCTGGACCGGCAGCCGCATCCGTGATTGGCAGCCAATCACGGACGTGGCTACCGGCTGTACTGAACGTCTGGGGAAACAGGCAATGTAAGTAGAGATCAGGAGAGTTTTTCTGCAAATAACTATAGCTGTTGGGGTAGGGAGCCATATACTACAGAAAAGGGGATTGGAGCTAGGGGGAGGGAGAGCTGCAGTGCACATGGCATAATTCTCCCAGAGGAGAGACAGGAGGCAGGGTCCTATATGGACACAGATAAGCTCCTGGTGTTCACTTTTTTGGACTTTGGAGGGACATTGCAGGGCAGCCACATTTGAAGCAGGGATGTAAGGCAAGGATTTTACTACACTACACAGTGGGGCCAGTAGTGGGTTAAATTGTAGTTTTGGGGGTGGACATGCCCTTTAAAGGATAGATATGCACAGGCAGAAAGTTGTTGTGTAGTAATCCAAAATTTCTTCCAGCAGATGTCACTTTTATTCATTTATAAGAGATTGGTAGCCATGAAAAAATTATCTGGTTTAAATTTTAAAAAAAAGTTACATTTATTTGTGTATACACTGTTTAATATCTGCTCTTGGCATTTGAATGTGATGTAAATAAACTGCAATTTGGTTTAATATAAAAACATACCTACTTAATCAAAAAGCATTTGGACTATCATGTTATCACCTGAAAGCAAAGAACGGATAAAAATATATATAGATAGTTAGATCGGACTTAATACAGGATTCATATTACTAAGATGGATCTGAAAATGGATTTTCTCAAGAGAGGAAAACCAGCTTGCTGCCCCCAAAACAACAGTCTTTAAATGTTTAGCACTATTTATTTTTTTACCGTTATCATTAGTAACTGCAATGAGATGTTCAGCATATTTCTACCAGATTATACATTTTTAAAAAAAATAAAATAAACCAAACCCAATCTGTATACGTAAAATAAATAATTAGATAAAAATATTAAAGTAAACATTTATTTATAGAATTAGTAAAATACAAAAAAGAAAAAAAAAGTGTGGACAGTACATTTCCAGCACTTATAAATAATTACCTTCTCCTGGCACTGAAAGGTATAGTCAGAAACATCTTCATTTTCTGAATCTCTTCTAAAACCTGGTGGCAAAGCAGGACCTATAATGGGCCTCAAACAGAGAAGTACCCTAATTACTGAGAACAACAGTGAAATGAAAAATAAATCACACATTCAATACTGCATTGTAATAACATTCAACACTTAAGAAATAACACCAGTGATAATAACCGGCATTAAAATTTGTAAGGAGTTTCATGTTGCCAAATATTGATGAAGAGAGCCCTCTTGGGTTCATTTCTTGTAATCAGATCTAGTAAAATAGCAGCCCGATTTATTAAAAAAACATTTCCTTTAATCGCAAGGCTACCAATTATACTCACAGGGTAGTTGCTCCATTAACCAAAGATTGTGCAAAATATATTTTTTTATCTGCCATCGTGTTGCTTGATTTGCCCATCACCCTCAAAATGAACCACATTTTATTTAAAAAAAATAAATAAAAAAATTAAAGTTTTATGTAAATTTCCTTTTTATTGTTTTGTTAATGGACAAAATTAAATGGACACCAGCATACTGGGCCTTTAAACAGCACCATCAATACATATATTTTAAAAAACCTGTTAAATGTTCCTCATCCAAAATCCTCCTTATTCTGTTAGATTAACATTTTGTGAATAAAATGACTTTGGGATCATCTTTATCTTTAAAAAACCAACTACCACTCAATATGTTAGAAGATTACACTTCCTTTAGAGGAGAAAGTTTCATTATGGGATGAAGGTAAAGTTAGAATGACTCAAGAAGTTACACAAGTTCAGTGTGCTTTACCCTGTGAGGGACAGAGGAGCACTCCAATAAACTGTTCTCAGTGTTAAGGGAAGGATCAAATGGGAAGTGAAAACTGTGCACATGGATGTCTATATTCTCATCTGCCTCATCTGTTCTACTTCTTTAGTAAGATAGATGACAAAAATAGGCTTGTTTTAAAGGGCATCTATAGTGAAAAAAACACATTGACCCTTTGCAAAGTTAAATTCATGTACTCTGTGCTGCCTTAATCCTATGTCAGTGACTTTGTTTAACCATGGTGTCAGATCTGTGTGCAGCACTCCCCCTTCCCCCTCTCCTCTGTTACCTCCTCCATGTCTCAACTCCGGCTAACCGACAAGCTTATCATGTGAAGTAGGAGTTACAAGTTCAACATCCTGAAAAACACACCCACGCACATTGGCCAATAGAAAGCAAGCTGTCCTGGAGACACGGAAGAAGAAGGAGAACAGTACAGTTTACGATCTCTCACTTTGTGACCCACCATCAATCAGTGAAAGCTATTAAGAAGGGGGGTCAAGTGCAGCCTTATATCTACTATCAAAGCTACCTCTCTCCCCCTGCTAATGCTGTTATCTCTATAATTATTACAGAGCGGGGGGGGGGGGGGGAGTGCGGGTCACAGGGATTTGATTGACAGTCCAAGTAGAAGTAGAGGAATGCAATCACGTATTCTTCTAACTGGTGTATCTCAGGACAGACGGGGAATGTAAAAAAAGTGAAGACACTCTGGGGGTTGTGGGACATTATAGAACACATGGAAAGAAATAAAAAAAGGTTCATTTTCCCACTATAGATGCCCTTTAAGACTGTGCCTATAAAAATCTTAAAGGGACTGTCCACCCCTCTTTTGAAAAATGAATATGTGGTAGAGAAGCCCCCAAAAGCTAGACATCGTTTAATTCTCAACCTTTAATTCGGCTCCCACACAGAGATATTATACTTACATCCTCCTCCTCGCTCCACCGCTGCGGCTCTGCACTTCCGGGTAAGGCAGTCAGTGTCGGCCGTGACTGTGACGTCACGGCCAATCACTGACTGCCATTCCTGGACCAGTCTCCACTGCGGCTGCTCGGGAACAGAAAAAGAACAGAGCAGCCACAGTGGAGACTGGGAGAAGAACCCGGAAGCGGCGGTGGAGCGAGGAGGATGTAAGTATAATATCTCAGCGTGGGAGCCGAATTAAAGGTTGAGAATTAAACGATGTCTAGCTTTTGGGGGCTTCTCTACCACATATTAATTTTTCAAAAGAGGGGTGGACAGTCCCTTTAACAGATGTATAATAAGTTGCCATCCCTTTGCCTCGCTAAAAATAATTTTAACTGCAAATTACATGAATTACATATAAACCATTCACTAAACCTGTAGCTTTTATAATTTAAATGATAATCAGCCCAACACCATGTGACGTTTATTCATTCATTTCTATACAAATTTCTCCTTATTTGATTTAAAATGCAATCCTGCTTAATGAAGGACCATAGATTGAACCTTGGTTGCATGGTCCTATTTTAAAATGTTTTAAAATGTATTTAACAAACATTAATGTTATTTGCACATATATATACATGCAACGGTATATGTATAAAATATGCAGCTTGCTGTCAAATTATCTATCGGTTTAGATCAGGGATAGGCAAACCAGTATATCTCCAGATGTTTGAAAAGTACAACTCCAAGCATTCCCTAATTAAAGTTTGTAAAGGAATGCTGGTAACTGTAATTTTCAAACATCTGGAGATCTACTGGTTGCCTATCCCTGGTTTAGCTTAATTGGAAGCAATTCAACAGATTACTAACCAGCATTTAGTTGGGCTATTGTGTAAATGTGTTTATTTAGCAAGTAAAACAAAACAAAGTAGGCTCAGTCTGAGATTCCCCCAGATTCCTCAACCAAAGCTTATAGTGTTGAACTAGTATGTTTACAATTTGTAGCTGGACATTATATCGGATGCACATCCACACATTACATCCTATCTCAATCAATTGCCTGGGCTGTTCATTTTGCAATCTAATTTTAATCCCAAAATTAATGGTCCAGAGTGGGGAACATCAGGAGATAATACAATACCATCCCGATATTAGATATTAGATTGAGTCAGCAATCTAAACATGGATAAACCTAACATATATTTAAAGATGTATGGCCAGCATAAGCTATCATAATTAAACAGGGCTTCTGTGAGGCCCATATCCCATGGAGTGTTTTAATGTGTTTCTTCCTGGTCCAGTAATTGACTGCAAACATAAGTTTCTTTTATATTTGACTACATTTATGTTGACTACAAACATAAATGTTTCTTTTATAATTATATTTTTATTTTGGCAATTAGAACAATAAAGCCATGAGAAACATACAATCAATAATTGTTGGCGACTGATTTCTGTATTCAAAAATTAGATATAAATTGGTTATCGCCAGCTAAAATGAATACATAAATGTTTCTTTAATGCATTAAATTTAGATATACAGTGATTTGACTTTTACCTTTGTGGAGAGTCATCTTGCCTCTTAAACCCAGGAGGAAGTGCTGGTCCAAAAAAATCTGTCTCATTCTCTGCTATTGCCACTTCAGCCAGGCCTTGTTTTCTACAAAAAGTAATTTAATTTTATTGTGATGAGAATAAAATGTACAATGTTTTTTACTACAATTTTTCAAAAATATTTTAATAGTTGGAATAGAGAATGACATGAACAGATAAAACAACCATTTATAATATTATAGCTAGTTCTAGCTAAAAGGGAACATCAGTCATAAAACAAGCACCTCATTTCCCATTATTAGATGGGAAGAGGGAGATTACAAGTAAGTAGTGCAGGACTTTTGTAAAGTACCCAGAGGTGAGGACTTAGCGTTTTAGGTCCTCACCCTAGGTACTTTGCAGGAATGGATCGGGGAAATGGTAAGTATAATTGTCCTTTAGGGGGAGCTGTGCTGGGGTTAGAGCCATGCTGTGTCAAGTTGCTGTGCAGGACAGAATCATCCCAAGTCTAGATCAACCAAAAATCTAGATGTCCTAAGTATATTGGAGTTTAACAAGGGAGTTTAATAAGGAGATCAACAACACAGAACTACAGAAGGAGCTTGGGGTCCAATTTCCACAAAGTCTTAAAGGGGAACTGTGGTCCAAAAATGACTTGAGGTAAATTGAGGTAAATTGATTGGAATTACTCCCCTGAGAATTTTTGCAATTTATTTCCATTGTATTTTGCATAGTTTTGAAGATATTTGAATTTTTGTGTGTGATATGGCAGCAGCATCACCAGGTCCCCTGCACTTCCTGCTTCCTGCTCTGAAACTGTCAGTCAATCTGTCCTGTGTCTCCCCCTCCCCTTTGCAGCCCCAATGGTCACTCCCACTCATGGACCCCATGGTCCCTCCAGTTGCAGGCCCCCCATGGCCCATTATCTTACAGCCCCATGTGGCCCCGCCCACTCGCGGGTGCCTTGGGTTACTGAGACACCCCTCCCCCTACAGAAAACTCTGTGGAATCAGCCTTTTTAGGCAGAGTGAGAACTCTGAGAAGAGCTGTAGATTCCCTTACCGACTCTGTCAGGACTTCACACAGCAGAGAGGAGGAGGGACTTCCTGTCTCCCTCACACACTGAGAGAGTCTGAGGCTGTGCTCGCCAGCGGCACTGTGCAGGAGAAGCCTTAGGAATGTCACATGTCAGCCTCCCACCCATTAACTTTCTGGTCAGTCATTTCTTTATATCCTGGGCTGTGGAGCACGTAGAGAGGTGGTTGATGGCTCGTTTTAAAGGTAGGAAACTGGCCTTTTATTTCAACTTAACTTGTTTGGAGACCACAGTTCCCCTTTAACATCTGCCTAATCTGATTGGAATCATTATGTATTTACTGTGGCTGGGTCTCACTGTTTTCTGCACCGTGTTCCCTAAATTGTATTTGTATTACACCCCTCCTCACCAATCTCCCAACTCTGTTTATATCACTCCATCCTATCTCTCTACCCCCTCCTACTGCTCCCATTCGCTATATCTCCTCGCTAGCACTGTTCTTCCTTCTTGTTCAAATGCAAAAAAGAAAAACAACACTTACTAATCCTCCTTCCACCTTCTATCTCTGTTCGTCCTCCTACTTCTGTCTGCTGGTGATGTGTCCCCAAATCCTGGGCCATGCAATATCTCTGTCTGCCACCGTCCACTCCCTGTCTTACCTTCTCTCGCCCCTGGTCGTGGTTCAATTCCCTCCAACCTTCTATCTATTCCTCTGATTCCGCCACCTTATCTGCCTTTCTCCTGTGCTCTGCTTAATGTTCGCTCGCTGGTTAACAAATTTACCATCATTCATGATCTCTTCCGCTCTAATAATTTTCAACTTCTTGCCCTTACTGAAACCTGGCTTTCCCAACATGACTCTGCTATCGAGGCCTCCCTTGCTCATGGTGGGCTCAGTCTTTACCATTCGTCTCACTCCTTTGGTGGTGGGGGTGTTGGCCTTTTACTTTCCCCCTCCTGTCGATTTACTAACATTACCTCCCCGCCTGACCTTTTATTCACATCTTTTGAGGCTCATTTCATTCAGCTCACGCCCCTTGTCCCTACGAGTAGCTGTGGTGTACAGACCGTCGTCTACAAAGTCTCCGTCTGCATTCCTCTCTGACTTTGAAACTTGGCTTACTTTCTTCCTCTCTGCTGATGGTCCTGTTTTGATTATGGGGAACTTCAACTGTCACATTGAAGACTCCTCCCTCTCCTGGCCCTCTCGCTTCCTACAATTAACCTCCTCGTTTGATCTTCAGCAATGGACTAACGCTAGTACTCACAAGGATGGCCACTTCCTGGACCTAGTGTTCACTAAAAACCGCTCTGTCTGGTCTTTTCAATCTAACCCCTTCCCGCTTTCTGGCCATCATCTTATTACTTTTCAGTCTCCACACCCTTTTTTTCATCCTGCCCCTCCATCTTGTGCGTCTGTCCGTAATACTAGATCCATAGATCTCCTGACACTCGCCCCTGTCCTCTAGTCTCTCCTCTCTTTTGATAGTTGATGAACCTGACTCGCTTGCTAATTCCTATAATTCTATCCTGACTAACACAATAGACCCTTTTTGCCCCCTTGCATTCCCACAGTCGAGGAACCTCTAATCCTCGCCTGTGGCTCAACCCCACTTCCTGTTTTATTCGTAGGTGCGCGCGTGCTGCTGAACGTGCATGGAGAAAGTCCCGTACAAAGGCTGACTTTCTCCATTACAAGTTTATGCTGCAATGTCTCGGCTCTGGGCTCCTTCTGGCAAAACAGAACTATTACCAGAAACTTATAAATAACAACAAATCAAACCCACGTCCCCTGTTCTCCATCTTCAACTCCCTTCTGCACCCCTCTCCCGCAGACCCTCTCCTTTCTCTGCACTCTCCCCAGGACTTTGCACATTACTTTCAGCATAAATTGGAGTGCAACCGTGTGCAGATATCTGGTCCTAGGGATGACTCTGAGATTATGTTACCCTCTCCCCCATCAGCTATTCTTGGATTGTTTGCTCCTGTGACCCATTCAGAAGTCTCTCGCCTGCTTCTATCATGTCCGCTCACGACCTGTCCTCTTGATCCCATGCTCTCTGTATTACTGAAGCACTGTAATCATGTGCTTACCCCTATACTCGCCCACATATTCAATGCCTCCCTTACATTTGGAATTTTCCCTTTCGTCTTTAAGCATGCCCATGTTCAGCCCATCCTAAAAAAGCCCTCGCTGTTTAGCCAATTACCACCTGGTCTCTCTCTTACCGATAGCCTCTAAACTGCAAGAACGATTAGTCTTCTCCCGTATCGCTAACTACCTTCATGCTCATAACCTATTGGATCCTTTGCAATCTGGATTCCATCCTGCGCATTCCACCGAGACAGCTCTGTGTAAGGTTACAAATGATCTGCAGGTTGCAAAGGCCAATGGTCACTTTTCTATTCTTATTCTCCTTGACCTCTCCTCTGCTTTCGACACAGTCGATCATTTCCTCCTTATGCATATACTTCACTCTTTGGGCATTCGGAATGAAGTGGCATCCTGGTTTCTATCCTATCTCTCTGACAGAACTTACTCTGTATCTTATGCTAGCAATACCTCTTCTCCAGTTCCTCTTGGTGTAGGGGTCCCGCAGGGGTCTGTTCTTGGACCCTTATTGTTCTCCCTCTACACTATTTCCTTGGGAGATGTTATTACCTCTTTTGGCTTTAAATATCATTTATATGCAGACGATACACAAATCTACTTGTCCACCCCTACGCTAACTCCTGACATCCAATTACGTGTCTCCGACTGCCTCCTTGCCATCTCCTCCTGGATGTCTCAACGCTACCTCAAAGTAAATCGTTCTAAAACTGAACTGATCATTTTTCCACCTAAACCTGGTCCTGTCCCATCTTTCTCCATCTCTGTTGACAATACCCCCATTTCCCTTACCCAATCTGCTCGCTGCCTAGGGGTAATTATTGACTCCTCTCTCTCCTTTTCAAACCACATTAACTATGTTGCGAAAACACTGCCGCTTCTTTCTTCGCAATATAGCCAAAATCTGCAGGTTCCTTTCCCTCCCGACCACCGCTATGCTTATGCATGCTCTCGTCCTATCGCGCCTGGACTATTGCAATCAACTACTTTCTGGTCTTCCTGCTTTCCACCTCTCTCCCCTTCAGTCTATACTTAACTCTGCTACGCGTATTGTTTTGCTCTCTAATAAACCGTGTAAGGATCTTACCTGCCGTGCTCCCTCAACGTTCCAGGACTGGTGACGCAGAGGGAGTGAGTGCCTATTCGTAGACCTCGCTACCAGACTGTCAGCGTTCCTTACCTGACATTGGATCCAGCCTTGTATCCAGCATTGTTCCAGTCATTGTATCCTGCATTGTATCCAGCCTTGTATCCAGCATTGTTCCAGTCATTGTATCCTGCATTGTATCCAGCCTTGTATCCAGCCTTGTATCCAGCATTGTTCCAGTCATTGTATCCTGCATTGTATCCAGCATTACATCCAGCCATTGTTTCAACTCTATTGTTCCAGTCATTGTATCCAGCCATTGTTTCAACTCCATTGTTCCAGTCATTGTACCCAGCCTTACATCCAGCCATTGTTTCAACTCCATTGTTCTAGTCATTGTACCCAGCCTTACATCCAGCCATTGTTTCAACTCCATTGTATCCAGCATTTGTTTCAACTCCATTGTATCCAGCATTTTATCCAGCATTGTATCCAGCCATTATATCCAGCATTGTTCCAACTCCATTGTTCCAGCCATTGTTTCCTGCTCCTGTTGAATCCTGCCCTACAGTCTGAACTCCTCCTAAAAGGTACAGTGAACCTCGTCCCTACAGGACTCAATTCATTACAGTACGAATAGGCCATGGAAGTACCTGAGGAAGCTGCGGCAAGTTTGGGCAAGACTCTTCAGACTATTTCCCTCCGCATGGATGCCCTTGAGCACCAGCAGAATCAACTAGCTCAATTTCTGGACTCCATTTCTGCTCGGTTATCCCCAGGCCCTGCTCCTCCTATTCTGCCTAGAGAACCCGTTCCCCACAGAGAGCCGCGAATATCGGAGGAACCCATGCAGATTTTCTACTGAAGAAAAACTTAGGAGGAGGACTCATGGGCTCTGCCTGTACTGTGCCGCCCAGGGGCACTTCGCTAAAATTTGCCCTTCCAAGCCGGGAAACTGACAACCCTAGACCTGAATAAGAAGTCTTCTCTAGGTAAATTCAAATCTCCTTTCCCCAAGAATTCACTCAAATCATTTCTGCCAGCAACCCTCATTTTCAAATCTCAAACCTTCTCTACCCAAGCCTTCCTAGACTCTGGAGCAGCCGGTAATTTTATTGATGCCACCTTTGCTTCTCTTCTAGGCATTCCATTATTTTCCCTACCTCATCCCCTCCGAGTGCTGGCTATTGACGATCAACAGTTATCTAGAATTTATTTCAATGTCTTCTGCAGAAATTCTTCTTCAAATTGGCTGTCTTCATTGTGAATCAATTTCCTTCTTGGTTATACAAAGCCCCACGACCCCTCTTATTCTAGGACTCCCTTGGCTTCGACTTCATAACCCCATCATCAACTGGACTAACAACGAACTTGTCTCTTGGAGTCCATCCTGCTTTTCCAGATGTCTTTCCCTTTCCAAAATCCTCTGTTTCCTGTGCAAACAAAAACCTTAATTTTCTGCCTCATCAGTACCTCGACTTTAAGGATGTCTTCGACAAAAAATCTGCTGAAATTCTGTCTCCCCACTGACCCTATGATTGTCCCGAGGTCGCACCTATCCTCTATCTCCTGCTGAAACCACCTCTATGGAAGATTACATCAAAAAGAACCTGTCTCGGGGCTTCATCAGACCCCCCACTGCCTGCCGGTGCTGGCTTCTTTTTTGTGGAAAAGAAAGACGGAGGGCTACGTCCATGCATCGACTATCGTGGCCTCAATAAAACCGCTATCAAGAACCGCTATCCTCTACCTCTCATCTCTGAACTCTTTGACCAGTTAAAAGGGGCTAAAGTATTCTCCAAGCTTGATCTCCGTGGAGCCTATAATCTGGTTCACATCCGGGAAGGAGATGAATGGAAAACGGCTTTCAATGCCAGAACTGGAAATTATGAATATCTGGTGATGCCCTTCGGTCTCTGTAATGCTCCAGCAGTTTTCCAAGAATTTGTCAATGACATTTTTCGAGATCTTTTAGGTATTTCAGTAGTAGTTTACTTGGATAACATCTTAATCTTCTCTCAAGATCTTTCTTCTCATCGTTGCTATGTACGTCAAGTCTTGTCCCGACTACGAGCCAACCAACTGTACGCTAAACTGGAGAAATGTCTCTTTGAATGCCCGCAAGTACCTTTTCTGGGCTATCTGGTTTCGGCTCAAGGCTTCAAGATGGATCCAACCAAAGTCTCATCTATTCTCAACTGGACTCTTCCCATTGGCACTAAGGCTATCCAACGATTCCTTGGTTTTGCAAATTATTATAGGCAATTTATTAAAGGGTTTTCTTCCATCATTGCTCCCATCTTAGCCCTTATCAGGAAAGGAGGCAAACCCAGAATCTGGTCTCCGGCCGCCTTAGAAGCCTTC
Source organism: Hymenochirus boettgeri (assembly GCA_019447015.1). Classification (NCBI taxonomy): domain Eukaryota; kingdom Metazoa; phylum Chordata; class Amphibia; order Anura; family Pipidae; genus Hymenochirus; species Hymenochirus boettgeri. Next base: position 256,199,955 of record CM033470.1, on the reverse strand, counting down.
AAGAAATTAAAAAATTCCTTTTCTTCAGCCCCAGTACTTCTGCACCCCGACCCTAGTCTGCCATTCATCATCGAGATTGACGCCTCTAATCTTGGAGCAGGTGCCGTCCTTTCCCAAAGGCAAACCGAGAGTGGTAAACTCCACCCATGTGCATTCTTCCCTAAGAAATTTCTTCCCAATGAACTAAATTATGACATTGGAAATCGTGAACTTCTAGCTATCAAACTTGCAATAGATGAATGGCGACACTTGCTGGAAGGGGCAGTACATCCTATCACCATCCTCACCAATCACAAAAATCTTGAATACATCCAAAACGTAAAGAGATTGAATCGGGCTCTGTTCTTCTCTCGGTTCAATTTCATCATTTCCTTTCATCCTGGTTCCAAGAATAAAAAAGCAGATGCCCTCTCCAGGTCTTTTCTTGCAGCCGATTCTACTGATAAAGATAAAGGCCCCATCATTCCCTCCTCCAAGATCCTAGCCACTGTTACCCCTCAACTTTGCCATCAGATTCTATCTGCTCAGGATTCTGCTTCTGCTGCCTTACCCCCTAATAAGACCTTTGTTCCCCTCTCCCTTCGGAAAGAAATATTACAACTGACTCATGAGTCCAAACAGGCCGGTCACCCTGGCATCCACAAGACTTTCAATATTCTTAATCTTCTGTATGGTGGCCCTCCATGCAAACAGATGTCAAAAACTTTGTCGCCGCCTGTTCTGTTTGTGCTACTTCCAAAACTTCTCATACTCTTCCTTGTGGACTTCTTCAACCTCTGCCGACTCCTTCCCTACCATGGACCCACCTTTCTATGGACTTTATTTGTGAACTCCCTTTTTCTAAAAAAAATACAGTCATCTGGGTTACTGTAGACTGCTTTAGCAAAATGGCTCATTTTGTTCCCCTTCCTAAGTTGCCCTCCTCTGCTGAACTTGCTCAATTGTTCATTTCCCATATTTTCCGCCTGCATGGATTACCGGTTAAAATAGTGTCCGATCTAGGAACCCAATTCATCTCCAAATTCTGGTGGGCACTTTGCAAGTTACTTGGAATTAAACTTCAATTTTCGTCCGCTTACCATCTAACGGAGTCTAACGGAGCCGCAGAATGCACCAACCAATGTCTGGAACAATTCCTTCGATGCTACATTTCTTATTCAAGACAATTGGACTGATCTTCTACCATGGGCGGAATTTGCCCATAACAATGCCGTCCACTCTTCGACCGGAAAATCTTTTTTTGTGTTTTTGGCTTAAACCCCAAAGGGTTTCCACAGGATTTTTTTTCTTCTGGACCAGTTCCTGCAACTAACACACTAGTAGCAGAAATGTCAGCCATCTGGCAGGCTACAAAAAACTGTCTTGAGAAATCTGCCCTTGTACAAAAGACTGCAGCTGATAGACAAAGACGTAAACCTCCATTATATTCGGTGGGAGATAAAGTTTGGTTATCATCAACTCACATTAATCTACATGTTCCTTCTCCTAAATTGGGTCCTAAATTTATTGGCCCATTTCCTGTATTAGAATTGGTGGGTCCTACGGCAGTACGACTTCAAATGCTCACCATCATGAGAATCCCTAATGTTTTCCATGTCTCTCTAATCAAGCCGGTGGTACTGAATTGATTTTCTTCTCCTCTTCAGTCACCTGATCCTATAATGATCAACGGTCAACAAGAATTTGAGGTTGAGAAAGTCTTGGACAAAGTCTCCATTTGCAGCCCCCTTTGGTTCCACCCACTTGCGGGTACCTTGGCCCCGTCCACTTGTGGGACACTCAGACACCCCCCCCCCCCCTACAGAAAACTGTGTGAAAACAGCCTTTTCAGGCAGAGTGAGAAATCTGCCTGAAAAGGCTGGTTTAACATAGTGAGAGAGATAGGCTGCAGATTACCTTCTCTGCAGCTGCAGGCCCTTCACACAGCAGGGAGTCTGAGGCTGTGCTCGCCAGCGGCAAGGTGGAGGAGCAGGAGGAGGAATGCCTCCTATTAACTTTCTAGTCAGTAATTTCTACGTGCTGTGGAGCACGTAGAAAGGGGATGGCTTGTTTTAAAGGTAGGAAACTGGCCTCCCATTGGAGACCACAGTTCCCCTTTAACGATCCTTTAAAGTACAGGGTGGAAACCTCATTATCTTGGCTCAAAAGATAATATGATAAAAGCAATAAAGCCAACACTCTTCTAGCCCAAAAACTCAAAAATAGACAAACTGAAGCCATTCAATATTATATAAAAACTCAATCTGGTCAAACATACCATTCTCCACAGGATATGGCCAACGCTTTTGCCAACTACTATAGCCAACTATACAACCTACACACACAAGTCCTGGAGGACTCACTACACCAAGAACAAACAAAATTTCTTCAGGAAGCCAGATTACCACAACTCATGCCACAAGATTCCGACTCTCTCAATAGACCCTTCACACTTGAAGAACTCACCGCGGTAATTAGGGATATGCCCTCAAAGAAAAAGAAGGACATTGAAACAAGAAGGGCAATTAAACAAGGTTTGTGCGTCACTGTGTTGGTGTGGTGTATTAGAAGGGACAGTTTTGTCAGTACCATGCAATGTGCATCGTGCCACATGTATAGGAACCTGGAGCAGACGTTCCGGGGAACCTATGTCTGTGTCAGGTGTGAGTGGGTTGCCCGTTTGGAAGCTGAGGTGGAGAGTCTAAGGGGGCAGCTTGCAGCATTGCGGGGATTGGCAGAACTGGGGGTCAGCAGGTGGAAGTGGTAGGGGCTCCATTATAGGAAGTTAGATAGGGTAATCTGCCGCAAGACCCTACATGCCGAACTGTGTGTTGCCTGCCTGGTGCGAGGTTCGGCATGTGGTGGATCGTGGTGGGGCCGGGTGTGACCCGGCTGTCTTGGTTCACATTGGTGCCAATGACAAAGTTAGAGGTGGAGATGAGGTCCTTAAACATGATTTCCGAGAACTAGGGCCAAGATAAAAGCAAGGACCTCCAGGTAGTGTTTCAGAAATACTACCACAGCCACGTGCTAAGCCAGGGAGACAGCGGGAGCTTAGGAGCATTAATGCATGGCTAAGAGAGTGGTGTAAGGAAGAAGGGTTTGGGTTTATTGAAACTGGGCAGACTTTGCTGTCGGCTACATGCTCTTTATTAGGGATGGGTTGCACCTCCTGATGGTGGTGCAGCTGTTTTAGGGAGAGAGATGGCTAGAGGGTTGGAGGAGATTTTAAACTAGGTTTGTGGGGGAGGGTATGACAGTCTCACTGGGATAGATTGTCCAGGAGGAAAGCGGGTGTAAGTAGGCCAGTGGTGGGCGGAAAGGGGGGTGGGGCTAGCATAGGGATAGGGAGAATGTGTATTAAAGTGTACGATAAATTACAGATCATAATCTAAAATGTATGTTTGCAAATGCGAGAATCCTGGCTGACAAATGGGTGAATTGGAATGATGGCATTGAATGAAAAGTATGATGTATAGGTATTATTATGGATTGAGAACTGGTTATTGGACCGCAAACAGAGAGTGGGTGTTTAATGGAGCTACATCTATGTGGGCTAAAGTTCTAAGCGGAGTTCCTCAGGGTTCTGACTGGGGCCGCTTCTGTTTAATCTGTTTATAAATGACTTAGAAGGGCATTGAGAGCAGGTCTCTGTGTTTGCTGATGACACTAAATTATGCAGAGCTTTGGAACTTCCAATGATGTGCAAGTGCTGCAAGCAACCTAGATAGATTATCAAAATGGGCAGCAGAATGGCAGATGAGATTCAATGTTGATAAATGTAAGGTGATGCATTTGGGATTTAATAATCCCTGTGCCACCTACACCATAAATAACTCTTGGTTAGGTGCATCTGAAATGGAAAAAGATTTGGGGGTTCTGGTAGATAACAGACTTAGCTGTAGCAAACAATGCCAGGTAGCAACAGCTAGAGCTAGCAAGATATTGTCTTGTATAAAGAGGGGAATAGATTCAAGAGAGAAAATATTATTCTCCCTCTTTACAAGGCACTGTAGGCCTCATTTGGAATATGCGTGCAGTTTTGGAATCCCATATACAAAAGGGACATCTTGAATGGAAGCAGTCCAGAGAAGGGCAACTAAATAATAAGGGGAATGGAGGGGCTTGAATATGCAGCAGATTAAACAAGTTAGGGCTGTTTACATTGGAGAAGCGGCGGTTGCGTGGGGACATGATAACCTTATACAAATATATTAATGGCCCATACAGTGAACTCTCTGGTGCATTGTTCACTAATAGGTCAATATCAGAGGACTCGTGGACATCCTTTAAGGTTGGAAGAAAAGAAGTTTCATCTTCAGGTTAGAGAGGTTTCTTTACGTGAGAACGGTGAAACTGTGGAACTGTCTTCCAGCAGAGGTGGTAATGGCAAGTTCATTGAATAACTTTAAAAAAGGCCTGGATAAGTTTCTAAAACTAAAAAATTTGAGATTTACTGGTATTAATGCATATAGATCTGGTTGATCCAGGGATACTTTCCGATTGCCGTTTGGAGTCGGAAGGAATTTTTTCCCCCTTTTTAGCTGGGGTTTTTTGCCTTCCTCTGGATCAACTGTTAGGTAGGGTTAAAAAAAAAAAAAAAAAAAAAAAAAGGGATAGGGTGACTTGATGGACGAATGTCTTTATTCAACCTTAATTACTATGTTACTATGTATAGCAGAAACGTGGTTGAACACGACTGGGCTGTAAATATAGAAGGATATGCCTTGTTTAGGCAGGACCAAATGCTAGCAGAGAGGAGGTGAGTCAACTTCATATGCAGTTGGCAAGGGCTGCAAGTTTGGGTAGTGTGCTCATAATGGGGGACTTCAATTACCCTGACATTGATTGGTGTGGTGGAACTGCCATCACAGAAAAAGGCGATGAGTTCCTGAATTTGCTGCAGGATAATTTTCTCTCACAGGTGGTTGAGGTTCCTACTAGAAAAGGAGCTCTGTTGGATCTGGTAATATCTAACATTGTGGAGCGCATTATAGATATAAAGGTAACTGGAGGCTTAGGGAATAGTGACCATGAAATAGTGGCATTTGGACTTTGTTATCGAAAGGAAAAGTGCGCTGGGTTAACAAAGACATTTAATTTCAGGAAAGCAAATTTTCCCAGGTTAAAAGCAGCTCTTCAGAATGTCAACTGGGATAATGTATTATCAGGTAAAGGTACTGAACAGAAGTGGACTGTGTTCAAGGGGATTTTAAGCCAGTTCACATCTAAATTTATACCCTTGGGAAATAAATGTAAAAAAAATAAATCCGCGCCCATGTGGCTGAATTCTGATGTAAAGAGGCAAATGGTAAGGAAGAAAAGGCATTTAAAACCTTTAAGGCCGAGGGAACGGAAAGGGCCTTTAGGGATTATAAAAACTGTAACAAGGAGTGTAAGAAAGTAATCAAAATAGCTAAAATTAATAATGAAGTTAGGATAGCTGAAGAAAGCATCACTAAGCCTAAACATTTTTTTAAGTATATTAATAGTAAGAAGATGAGGACTGAGAATGTGGCAACATTAATTAATGGGGATAAGTTAGTTACGGATGATGGCGATAAAGCAAATGTCTTGAATAATTTTTTTCCCTCTGTATACACTATAGAAGATCCAAGTACAGATATAGAGTAAAGTAGCAATAATGGTATAAAAGATTCAAGTTCACTTTGGTTAACCGAGGATATGGTACAGAAAGAACTAAATAAGGTTAATATTAATAAATCTCCTGGACCGGATAAAATACATCCTTGGGTACTTAAGGAGCTAAGTTCAGTTTTATCTAGGCCATTGTTTCTTACTTGGATTTTGCAAAGGCTTTTGATACAGTCCCCCATAGGCGACTAATGAATAAGCTAAGGTCTGTTGGTCTGGGGAGTCACATTTGTACATGGATAGAAAATTGGTTAATGAATAGGATGCAGAGAGTAGTTGTTAATGGGGCTTCATCACTATGGACTAAAGTGCTAAGTGGGGTGCCACAGTGTTCTGTGTTGGGGCCGCTTCTATTTAATCTATTTATTAATGATTTGGAAGTGGGTATTGTCAGCAAGGTTTCTGTGTTTGCTGACGACACAAAACTTTGTCGACCATTAAAAACTTCAGAGGATGTGCAATCGTTGCAAGGGGATCTAGATAGATTATCACATTGGGCTGCTAAGTGGCAGATGAAATTCAATGTTGATAAATGTAAGGTGATGCATTTTGGACTTAAAAATACTTGTGCTACTTATACTATAAATGGCTCTGTGTTAAGTGAATCCCTGTTGGAAATGCATCTTGGAGTTTTGGTGGATAACAAACTTAAAGGTAGCAAGCAGTGCCAGGCGGCAACAGCCAGAGCCAGCATGGTATTGTCTTGTATAAAGAGAGGTATGGATTCAAGGGAGGAAAATGTAATTCTCCCTCTTTACAAAGCATTGGTAAGGCCTCATTTGGAATATGCAGTGCAACTTTGGAATCCTGTGTACAAAAAGGACATCTTTGAAATGGAAAGGGTTCAGAGAAGGGCAACTAAATTAATAAGGGGATTGGGGGAGCTTGAATATGAAGAGAGACTGGAAAAGTTACAATTATGTACGCTGGAGAAAATGCGCTTGCGTGGGGATATGATTACTGTGTATAAATACATTAACGGGCCATACAATAAACTATCTGGGGCATTGTTCACCAATAGAACATGTCAAAGGACACGAGGACATCCCTTAAGACTTGAAGAAAAAAGGTTTAGGCTTCAAGCTCGGAAAGGGTTTTTTACTGTGAGAACGGTAAAGCTATGAAACTGTCTTCCAGTGGACGTTGTAATGGCAGGTTCATTGGTCAGTTTAAAAAAAAAGCTGGATGAGTTTCTGCAAACAAGGAATGTTGCAAGTTACTGGTATTGATACATAAAGTAGAGTTGATCCAGGGAAATTTCCGATTGCCACTTGGAGTCAGGAAGGAATTTTTTCCCCCTTCATAAATTTGGTGGGGGTTTTTTGCCTTCCTCTGGATCAACAGTTAGGCAGGAAATGAGGATATTGCTAGATGGGTTGGACTGGATGGACGTATGTCTTTATTCAGCCTCAAATACTATACTATACTAAAACACCGGGTCCGGACGGTTACATATACTCCTACTGTTTTTATATATTCTCTATAATCACTTAGCCTAATAGCAGCCATTTTGTTCACTGACTCCATTTTGTCTTATATTATTGTCGTGTTATTGCGGATGTTTTGTTTCCAAATGTTCTGAGCTCAAGGTCTTCTGCCTCCCACATTGTGTCAGCCTGACTCTATCTTCATATTCCAAGGTTTTAGTACGTCATCTGCAGACACTGTCTGGCCACGCCCCCTTTTTCTCTTTGTGAAAACCCAATGTAATAACTAAATAAACCGAGTTAGATTTTTACTACAAAAATGTGTGGTTCAACTCTATCTCCCAGCGCTGTAAAAGGTCTCTCAGTGGGTCTGACAGGCATCAGAGTCCGGCGAGGCTAGAATAGGATATTTATTCTTTCACCTACTATAAGACATTCAGTGATATATCGGCACCTAAGTTACTAAATCAGTAGAATTCCTTTTTAGAGGGCTCCCCAATTCCATCATCAGAACTACACTCCCATATTGTTTTTATCCCCAAAGTAGGCAAAGACCATACTAAATGCCAAAACTATCGCCCCATTTCACTTTTGAACACAGATCTAAAAATTTACACAAAAGTCATAGCCAACAGAATAGGTTATTTACTATCATAAATCATTCACCTAGATCAGGTAGGCTCTGTAAGAGATAGGCTTATGGGGACAACACAAGAAAGATGATAAATTTGATAGAGATTCTAACACGCACACACCAGGAAGGTCTTCTTCTAAGTCTAGATGCGTAGAAGGTGGTCGATCATGCTGATTGGCACTTTCTCCGCCTCACCCTCTACCAATTTGGAATCCAGGGGAACATAGGACAGGCCATCTTGAATCTATATACAACACTTACAGCTCTGGTACGCATCCCCCATGCAAAATCTGATATATTCCCACTACACAATAGAACCCGACAGGGCTGCCCCTTCTCCCCCCTTCTTTTCGTACTCTGTATAGAGTTACTGGCAGCACAAATCAGAAGACACCAGGGGATACAAACCTGACAAGCAGAATATAAATTATTGTTATATGCGGAAGATGTCCTTTTAACAATCACTTCACCTACTCAATCTCTACCACATCTCCACATCTCACACTTCTGAAATGATTCGGCTCCCTGTCGGGTTACAAAATTAACATTGACAAAACTGAAGCCCTTCCCGTCAACATACCGGCCTACACCTTGCTATCATTGAAATCGGCCTATCGTTATACATGGTGCACCGAAGCAACCTATTTAGGAATCTATATTACATCCAATTACAACTTACTTTATAAGAAGAATATTCTCCCTATAATAAACAAGATACATACAGATTTACAAAAGTGGCACGGTCTTCATATTTCATCGTTTGGTAGAATAATAGTCAAAATGAATATTCTTCCAAGAATACTATACCTTTTTGAGACTGCCAATTCAGATCCCCAACACTACTCTACCAAAAATACAGAAAGAGGTAATGAATTTCATTTGGCAAGGGAAACGTCACCGCATTCCAGATACAGTGCTGACAGAGTCCATGGAGACTTATCGGTACCAAACTTCATTAGATACTATGAAGTAACCCAGCTGAGAGCAATTTAACACTGGTCCCACCCACACACCCAGGCTCTATAGGCATCCCTAGAGCAAGATTGGATTCCCCAAACAAATTTATGCACTTTTATATGATCCATATACCATAGGATTGGGCCTAGGCACTCCTTGTTGGCAACGTGCCAATGATATTGAAGGTGCAGCTCCCTTCGTCCTCTACCTGTAGGACTCCAAGCTATAGCACAAGCATTAGAAATGGAAGCGCACACTTATCCTCAGATTCAACTGTTTATTATATCACACAAACGAACAACGTTTCAGAGAGCACTATGTCTCCTTTATCAGGTAAGAATGATGAAGGAGACATAGTGCTCTCCGAAACGTTGTTCGTTTGTGTGATATAATAAACAGTTGAATCTGAAGATAAGTGTGCGCTTCCATTTCTAATGCTTGTGCTATACTTTTATATGGTCACAGACTATCCTAAAAATGAAGGTAAATTTGCTCTCCTCTAGAGGTGTACAGTCTCGGTGTGGAATATGCTGGTTCGGAATGCCCCTCCACTCTGCCCCCTTTTATAGGGAACCCATGTTTCCCCCTGGGAATAAAACAAAAATACCATATTTGGTTCCTACATAAAGGGTTGACCAGTGTCAAAGACCTACTGCATAAACTGACAGGGGAATTTCCCAACTTTCAGACATTCTGCTCAAAATTTCAAGCTCCCAAAAATTTCGATTATTTTTATCTCCATCTGAAACATTTTGTACGAAGAACTTTCCGTTCCCTCACTTTTTGCTCACTAAAGGCATTGGAAAGAATTTTCTATATGGGCCCAAGACAAAAAAAATTTAATATCATCAATATACAGGACACTACAGGATCTGTCAATGGAGTCTACTGGTCCTCACAAATATATGTCCAACTGGGAAGCAGAATTGGGCACAACCATCCCAGAATCCACATGGACGGAAATATGGCAAGCAGCCCAAAAAACTTCCATCTACACGCTATACAAAGAAAATATCTATAAAATTATGCTCAACTGGTACCATACCCCATACCTGCTAAATAACCTTTTCCCTAATACATCTAATATCTGCTGGAGATACACCATATATTCAGAACTTGCCCTCTCATACAAATATACTGGTCAGAGGTACAGGACATTCTGCAAAAAGTTGTGCGGAAAACCAGAACGTTGAATCCAATAAATGGTTTATTAAACGCTCCCATCACAGGTTTATCCAGGACAGCACAAAAACAAGCTACTCACATCTACAAAGCAGCACGTTGCGAAATAGCAAAAACAATGGAAAACTGTCACTCCACCACAACCGGCATTGATCAATAGAATCAATTATGTCAGAAGGGTGGAATACTTGACAGACCTAATGGAGAACAGAATCCCCAAATTCAGCAAAATTTGGGCGCAATGGAGCAAGTATACGAGGGAAGAGGAGGGGCTTGCGTGGGGATATGATTACTGTGTATAAATACATTAACTGAGAATACAATAAACTATCTGGGGCATTTTTCACCAAATGAACATGTCAGAGGACATACTGACATCCCATAAGTCTTTAAAGGGCATCTATACCGAAAAATAGATTATTTTAAATTGACCATAACTAGAAACTATAATTCTCCCGAACACACTGATTTTTGGTGATCTGCCCCTATTTTTTTAGATATCCAATCAAAACTTCTTTATATTCAGCTGTCAATCAAGTTCCTTGCTCTCAAAAACTATTTATCTGAGTAGTTTTACTGTAGCTGACCGTTTAACAGGTGGAATGCTGTATGCAGGCTTGACAGTTGGTTTGTGGGAGAAAAGTCAGGTCGGGTGGAAGTGGGAGTGGTTAAAAAGGTACAAAAATGTGCATGATTGAAGGAATGCAGCAACACACGCAATCAGAGTAAGTGCTACTTATTGATTCTATTATAGATTAAGATGACGCAAAGTCATTTTTTCAGTATAGTGTCCCTTTAAGAAAAGAAGTTCGAAAAGGGTTTTTCACTGTGAGAACAGTAAACCTATGGAACTGTCTTCCATTGAAAGTTGTGATGGCAGGGTTATTGGAAAGTTTTAAAAGAAAGCCGGATGATTTTCTGAAAATAAGGAATGTTGCAAGTTACTGTTATTGATACATAAAGGAGAGTTGAACCAGGGATATTTCCGATTTGCCACTTGGAGTCAGGAAGGATTTTTTTCCCCTTCATAATTCTGGTGGGATTCCTCTGGATCAAAAGTTAGGCAGGAAATGTGGGTATTGCTGAGTAGGTTGAACTGGAAGGATGTGTGTCTTTATTCAAACTCAAATTCTATATTAACTGCACCACAGTGGTGCAAAGTATTACCGTAAATACTCTAGTATAAGCAGAGAAATTTTACCTTTATAGGGTTACTGTGGTCTCCAATTCTTCCAAAGCAGTAAGGATTACCGTATGTAAAATGCCTTTCATCGTACCTTCAAAATAAAACTGAAAAACACATCTCTAGATAAAATTTGTGAGAAGCAATTGCTGGAAAGGCTCAGCAATATTACTTCCTGCTTGAACACTTCTTGTTTTCAACTATGTTACCAACTTGTAGTCATGTGACCAGCCTGTCTGCATTAATAGCCAGGTTCTTCCTGATTTCCCCAGCATTAAGACTTAACTGCGCATGCTTCTCCCCCAGGCAGAGGGGCGAGCAGAGGTAAGGTGATGTCACTCAACCTACTGGAAGCAGGAAGTTTGAACATTCACCTCAATATCATTTCTCATAGTGTAAAGCCAGATAAGTGATTGTCGGCTCATTATAAAGAAAATACTGCAGGTTTTCATTTAACCCTAACTTGTTTGGAGACCACAGTTGCCCTTTAAATTCTGAAACTCCCCCCTATGGTTTATACTGGGGTCTGGGCTGATCTGGATGCTTGAAGGAGCAGCTGGACAAAAACACATAGCCCTGGAAAACAAAGCTGCATCCTTAACATATCTGTTGTATTCAATTAGATCAACTGACTTGAAATGTAGTTCTTGAAGACGTTTCGTAGTCATCCGACTGGCTTTTCTCAATTCAGAATGACTTGTACAAGAATCTGTGGGCAATATGTACAAGTCATTCTGAATTGAGAAAGCCAGTCGGATGACTAGCGAAACGTCTTCAAGAACTACATTTCAAGTCCAGTTGATCTAATTGAATACAACAGATATACCATGACCTGGATGAATGAGAACCTTCACAAGCATGTATCCTGTAACACACAGAATCCTTCTTTGGTGCGTTAGACATTCGCAGTCCTGCTCACTCATAGATCAGCCCAGACAGCAAGGGAAAAAAAAGAAAAAAAAAACAGGATTCAACAAACATCTCTAAAGGAGGGGATCTGTAAGCATCCAGGCTGCACAGAAAGGTATGCAGGGGACTTAGTATGGGGCCCTGTATGGGACTTTCTATGGGGCTGTGTATTGGATTTTCTATGGGTCTGTGTGTGGGGCTATGTATGGGGCTTTCTATTGGGCTATGTGTGGGGCTCTGTATTGGAATTTCTATGGGGCTGTGTATGAGGCTTTCTATAGGACTGTCTGTGGAATTATCTATGGGGCAGTCTATGGGAGAAAGTTACCCCTCATCTTATACTCTATTCAATCAGTTTTACTTGTTTTTCAGGTAAAAATAAGTACCTCGGCTTATACTCGAGTATTCTCCACTTAAAGGACAATTATACTTACCAATTACTTGTAATCTCCTTCGTCGCTCCAGTCCGATCCTCCCCACTGGCACTGTCAGTGACAGTCCGGGAGGAAGCCAATGGGAAGACACGCCTCCTTGCAGAGCGCGTCTTCCCATTGGCTGCCTCGCGACCTGTCACTCAAAGTGCCAATGGGGAGGATCAGACCGGAGCGACAAGGGAGCTTACAAGTAAGTACTTCAGGATTTTTGTAAAGTACCCAGAGTCGAGGACTTAGCGTTTTAGGTCCTCACCCTGGGTACTTTGCAGGAGTGGGGGGGAAAGGAACGAGGGGGAGGTGAATATAACTGTCCTTTAATAACAGACATTTTTGCCTAGAGCAATCTGTACAGGAACCATACCTTCCTACTTTAAGAAGCTTTATATACAGAGGATAGGTGAACAATAACAGAGGTGCAGGTAAGGAGGTTTGCATTAAATCAATTTTGTAACCAGGGTGCTAAGTTGAACGACCTGGCCAAAGTAAACTATCCTGTATCAGCATAGTCCCCAACAGAGCCAAAATGAGTATGAATGACATCCAATATTTGTTAAAAAATCTACTGTGTGTATCAAACTACCCAGAAGAAACAAGACATTAGAATTAAAGTACTGTAGTCCCTGACCACGTTATTTATAGTTCTATTCATTAAAAATGGATTTAAAAAAAAAAAAGCAGTGAAATGGTCGTAAATAAATGACTTTGTGGTATTTTAAAGTCATAAAGGGTCTTTTCCCGGTGTTCACCTTGTGGTTTGACCAAGCTATGTAAATGATACCCATTTCCGGTTGATTACATGTTATTTATATATTTGATGCATATTTGATTCGGATGTACAGAACAGATTTAAAGTGGTCGATCAGCACACATACGTTTTTCTCATTCCCCCTGCTTACTCTTACTCTGCTCATCCATTGATTTCTCTCTGCGTAAATAAATGCTTCCAAAGTGCTGACTTCCTGTCAGTACCAACTGTTATGGTTTTGTCTTTGAATCAGATCCCTGGGGTGATTCCTTTACTAAGTAGAGATGTTTACACAACAACCAACAAGGCAAATTTTAACCGTTACTAAAATAGAAGCTCACTACTCCCTGTGCTTGCGTGTGTTTCCTCTGGGTACTCCCCCACAATCATAAAGACATACTGATAGGTTGAGTGCAAATATAATGATTTGATTGCAAGCTTTTCAGGGCAGGGTCTGACTGAAAACCAACCCACACAGACCAGTATTTTATGTTTGACCACCACCCTTTAGATACCAAGCTGGGTGTCATCAGAACCTTGCAACACAGAACCGAGAACATTCCCACTAGCACAGAAGTGAAGGCTGAAGAAATTTAACATTTCGAAAGAGCCATTAAAACTTGTGGGTATCCGGACTGTCAAAAGAAGTAGAAGGAAAGAAAAGAACATGAATACCAACAGTGAAGGGGGAAGGCAAGACCAGAAAAAGAACATGGTCATCCCATATGAAGCAGGGGCCTCCGAGAAATTAGAAAGGATTTTAAAAAAACACTGTTTACCTGCTTGTTATAAACCAAACAACACACTGAGGCAGCAATTGGTAAATCTGAAAGACCCAATTTCCGAAACACAAGAAAAGTGACATCATATATGCAGTGCAGTGAAGAGTGCACTGATTGGTATGTGGGGGGAGACCAAACAGCAACTGCACCAACGTATGGCCCAGCACAGAAGAGCCAATTCCTTGGGTCAGGACTCAGTTGTGTTCTTGCATCTTAAGGAAAACATCATACCTTTGAAGATTGTAATGTCAATATCTTGGCAAAGGAACATGACTGGTTCAAGAGGTGTCAAGGAGGCCATTTATGTGAAAATAAAGAAACCAAGCCTGAATAGAGGTGGGGCGTTCAACACCAACTATCCGCCATGTGCATTTCTGTTTTGACACCTTACCCTGGGCAGTTTGGATAACACCACTTAGCCTCAACGCATCCACACCTTGCATTCAGAAGGTATTATTTGTCCTTACCAAGCTTTTGCTGCGAGCATGCTCTAGAGAATTGTCTTCAAAAACGAAACTTTAAGATATACCCTGACCTGGATGAATGAGAACCTTCACAAACTTACCATGGAGAACCCCCCCCCCCCAAAAAACCCTATACATAGTTTTGCTAGGAAGACTAAGGGCTAGGCCACACAGCTGCATTTTAACGCAATCCGATTGTGCATTTCTTGGCCAATTGCTCTGGCCACACTAGGTGTGCTGCCCTGCGATCAGCTAGTTGGAATGCAAGCGATCTGCAGATTTTTGCGCAATTGCATGGGCCCAGAAAGCGCACTGAAAAAAAATGAGCGAAAACAAGCAGTTTGCGGCGACAATAGTGTGCAACAGGTCACAAGTAGAGATGTCCGAACTTCGCAAAATCCGGTCCGCTCGAGGATCCGCGAATTTTCGAAAAAAATCGAAAATTCAAAAATCCGCGAGCAGACCCATTAAAATGAAAAATATCCTCAAAATTACGAGATTTCTCGTATTTTCTAAAATTTTCGAAATTACGCGTTTTTCACGTATTTTCGTAAATCTTCGAAAATACGAGAAAACGCATAATTTCGAAAATTTTCGAAAATATGTATTTTCGAAAATACGAGTAACCCTTGTAATTTCGAAAATTTTCGAAAATACATATTTGCGGAAATAAGAGAATTCCTCGTATTTTCGAAAATTCCCGCAAATACAAGAAAACTCGTAATTTAAAATTTTTTCGAAAATACGAGAAATCCGCGGTACGGAAGTTCGGAAGGCGGAAAATCCGGAAAAATCCGTCGTTCGCGAACGGGATAAATCCGCAGCGGATCCGGGTTCGAATCCGCGAACCGGCCATCCCTAGTCACAAGTACCTTGTGTGAATAGTGAGCTAACTTCACTGCTCATAAGCCTTTGTGGGGAATAAACATTTTCATTGTCACTGAAAGGGTTCAAATTTACACTGACCTGTTTTTTCTTTCAGATTTAGAACTTTCATGTTGCTTGTATGTTTCCAATATGGATTCCTGATTGCTGTTGTCAGAGGAATCTGAGCTGTTACTTTCAAACTTGTAACCGGGTGGCAGTACTGGGCCAGCAACTAAATAAAAATAAACAAGCATTAATTATTGTTTTCTTAAGTGCATTTTAAGAGCATGTTCCCCCCTTTAAATATATGATAATATATATTTATATAGATAAATCACCCCCAAAAACTTCAATAGTTAAAAAAACCCTCAGACGAAGGGCTAATTTCTTTTGCAGCAAAATTATGCTCTTCCCATTGGCTGTGATTATATATTACACCCATGACTGACAGATGCTAACTGGAAGAACCAGGAACAGAACACCGGGCAGCATTTCAGAAGGGTTTTTTTCACTGTTAGAATGGTAAAACTATGAAACAGTGTTCCATTGGACATGGTGATTATGGCAGGTTCTTTTATTAATTTCAAAAAGAAGCAGGATGAGTTTCTAAAAATAAAGAATGTTGCATGATCATGATCCTAGTTTTTAAACATAAAGTTGTAGTTGATCCAGCGATATTTCTGAATTTTCCCCCCAAATAATGCCTTCCTCTGGATAACAGTTAGGCTGGAAATGTGGGCATTGCTGATTAGGTTGGACTTGATGGACGTATGCCTTTATTCAACCTCAAATACTTTACTAGTTATCTCCGCACAGATTACACTTACCGTATATACTCGAGTATAAACCGACCCGAGTATAAACCGAGGTACCTATTTTTACAATAAAAATCGAGTAAAATTGATTGACTAGTATAAACCGAGGGTAGGAAATATGACCACTAATTCAAATCTGTAATTAGCAAAAATGATTCCATGGCATTTCAGATGTGTGCCACCCAGCCACCCCTTCCTCCCACCCACACTACTGCAATAAAGTAGGTAGACTTAAAGTCCACCCTAAACATAAGATTATATCCTCCTTACTAGAGGGCTGATACCATAATTATAGTAATAAATTTTAATAATTAAAGAGTGCCACTCACACCACCCCCTTCCCCCCCCCCCCACCTACCTACCCACCCACAACCCATTGCATACCGGTAGGTAATGATGTACCGTAGGTAAAGGCTGACTGGAGACTGTTCTGTTCCATCCGGGAGATGTTCTGTTCCATGACACTGCAGACACTGCACTGTAATTTCCAGCATGGAGACATGTACCGGTATTTACAAAAAGGAGACCAGGAGGGGTAGGAGTGGAGACCGGAGCAGTCTGAAGCAACGGAGAGAGCAGAGGCGCAGGACGTTGGACACAGCAAGTTACGCACGCATGTACGCACTTTGCTTAACATGCGTGCGTAACTTGGTGTCCAACGTGCCTGCGCCTCTGCTCTCTCCGTTGCTTCAGACTGCTCCGGTCTCCACTCTCACGTCCTGGTCTCCTTTTGTAAATACCGGTACATGTCTCCTTGCTGGAAATTACAGTGCAGTGTCGGCAGTGTCATGGAAACAGAACAGTCTCCAGGATGTCGGCAGATGTGAGGTAAAACTTTGCCGGTGTATTTTTTAAACAGATTTTCAGGTCTATTTTGTGTATGACCCGAGTATAAACCGAGGACAGATTTTTAAGGTCTTTTTTAGACCTAAAAATCTCGGTTTATACTCGAGTATATACGGTAAATTGCGGTGTAATTCTTTTCTAAGTGAGTGAATTATTTTGCAGGGTGAACTTCTCCTTTAAAAAGATTTGCCTTATTTTCAGTTTTTTTCCCCCTAGAACTCCTGTTGTCTTCAGTGTCACAAAGATATTTTTCATGGAAATAAATGCTGAATTAAAATGCCACATATTTCATTGGGAATCATTGCAATTAAAGGGCATGTCCACCCTTAAAACAAAAAACTGGTCACTTTTGCCCTAACAAACTTACTTTTAAGCATTTAATTATACGCATTTCTAAACAGATATAATGGATAAAGATAGGTATTGCCCCTGTTCTCTACTTTCTAGCAGAGGTACCTGATTTCTCTCCCGATCAAGGCAGCAGGGGAAAAAGCAATCAAACAACAATAGCGGAGGCACGTTAATATGAAAATATAACTTGATTTAAAATTTGTGCTGACAACATTCGTTTAAGGGTCCTCTTAAAGAAGGGGAGGACCCCGAGATGCTGTGTGTTATCAGCATGAATTTAAAGGGAATGTCCGCCCAAACTATAATTTAACCCACTACTGGCCCCACTATGTAGCGTGTAAAAATTCTTACCTCACATCCCAGCTCCATATGGTTCTCCTGTAGTTCCCCCCCCACACAAAGTCCCAAAAACTGGCCAGCAGGAGGTTAGCAGAGTCCATATAGGACTCTGTCTCCTGTCTCCCCTCCGGGAGAAGTTTGGCATGCACACTGCAGCCATTCTTCCCCTCCCTCCCTCACGATTTTGTCTCCTTCCCCCTAGTGTAAAATCCTTTTTATATTATGTACTGCTCCTTCCCCCAGCCCCAACCGCATAACTTATTTACAGAAAGTGCCCCGATCTTTACTTTCCATGCCTCTATATTTTGCCGGTCTGAACTCCCGGCAGCCGCGTCCATGATTGGCTGCCACTCAGCCAAACCCAGGCGCGGCTGCCGGTCCCGTCCCCTGCTTGCATTTCCGTGCAAGCAGAGGGCCTGGGCAGTGCAGCGAAGGATAGAGGAATGATAAGTAAAGATTGGGGCACTTTCTGTAAATAAAAGTTATGCGGTTGGGGCTGGGGGAAGGAGCAGTACATTATATAAAAAGTTTATTACAAGGGTGGACATGCCCTTTAATAAATCAAGTGTTATTTTGATACCAAAGTGCCTTTGCTACTGTTTGATACTATAGTCTCCTGTGAGGGTCCAGGAGCAGGATGTGCACCTTTGAATATGCTTAGTAAGTCTACCATTTATTTTTGATTAAAAAGGCAATCAATCATTTGATACGTAGCAGTCAAAGCCTTGATTGATTGACTGCATGGATGGAGGAGTCCGCTTCCACTGCCAGAACGGAGGCAATAAATATCCCTAAATATCTAGTTAGTAATGCAGGTAATAAAGTGTTAAATATATATCATTTGGGGTAGGGTGCAGGTAACTGACAATTGTCATACAATAAATTTTTGCGTTTTGCACTACCTGAGGCTCGCCTACAATTCTTCAACAGTATGCTTGTGAAGGTTCTCATTTATCCAGGTCATGGTATATCTGTTGTATTCAATTAGATCAACTGGACTTGAAGTTTAGTTCTTCAAGAACTAAACTTCGAGTCCAGTTGATCTAATTGAATACAACAGATATCTTCAACAGTATAACTGACAATTGAACATTTTTTTTTTTTTTTTTTAAGGGTGGACATTTTCTTTAACACTGCAGCAATGCATATTATTCAAAAGTGCCCACAAATGCATTTAAAGTGATAACTGCCCCACTGAGCTAAAGTTATGACATCAGGGAGTTCAATGATTTAGCTACCTAAGACTTATGTTTTTGTGCTACAGATCTAAAATATAACTGGAAATCAAGTGAGAATGTCAAACATATCTACCTGCAGGACTACAAAGAATTTATTAGATTTGGAGCAGTATTTAATCATTTAAGTCCTTATAAATAAAGGAAAGGTGCTAAAGGAAACCAATGTGGGGTTGAAGCCAGTTTATGTCTATAGGGTGAAGCTTTGGGTTTATTTATAAGGAGTAGAACACTGATATGCAACCAGTAGACCTCTAGATCAGCATTTCCTGGCCATCCCTGAGCAGCAAATGACTAATGGGTTTTCCCTGTCTCCACCAATCAGAAGAAAGATTCCAAGCTCAAACAGCCCCTCCTCATTGGCTTGCTTGTAGTCTATTTCTTCTGTCTTTTAAGAAGATCGTGTGTGTAGGTGGGTGCCGGCCTTAGTTCCCCTCCTTTGGCCGATGTCCCAGCTTTTGTGACTGCCTAGCGCAGTCTCGAACGGGAGAACCACGCGCTCCCTTCCCGGTAGTCGTTGATTTATGGCTTCCGGGTTCGGTGTGCGCAATGACGTCAGTGTGTAAGGCGTCTGACGTCATCTTTTGGCGCCGAGAGGATAAGACCGGCGTCTTGCATGCTGGATTGCCTATGGCTGCGGATTTCTTTCCTGCCACACTATGGAGCCGGCTGATCTAAGTTTCAAGGGAGGTGGTGAGTACTCCAAGCTTTACATATTTTCTGAGGGGTTTTAATGTTTTTGTGAGCTTGTATTTATAAGCTTATTTTCTTCTGTTCCAATCAGAAGAGTTCATCTGGAAGCTGTAAGAAGAGATTGAGAATCTCATCTTCAGATAAACAGGACGTTCCTAGCTGTGAAACATGTAGAAACCCCGCTTACAAAAGACAAATTCTGTTTGGATTGTATTCAGGATTTTTTTAAAGGGGAAGACGCTCAGTCTGATTAACAATTTGTTCAAGATCCTCTTCAAGCTAACCAGTCCACAAGTAGTACTGTTGTTCAGCTGATATTTTAGGGTGGATTACCCAAGCTGTGGTCCAAGGTTTTAAACAGTCAGCCCTCGGCTCCAGTAACTCCTGCTGAGCAACCCCAGCCTGCTCCAGTGGATTCTTAACCTTCTGTCTCTTCCTCTGAAGATGAGTCTGAAGAATCGGGCTTTGATTTAAGACAAGTTCCATCCTTGATCAAGCATATTAGACATGCTTTAAAAATTGAAGAGGTTCAACAACCTTCGACTTATATTTTTCCCCTTCATAATGAAATTGATGATCTAATAGCTGCAGAATGGAAAAAGCTTTCTAGAAGAGTTCCTGTAGAAAGTAAATTTGATAAGTTGTATCCCTTTCCGCAGGATAAAGCCTCATCCTGGCAGAAGCCACCTATACTGGATGCCCCAGTGGCACAATTATCTAAAGATGGATTATAAATTTCAAAAAAAGCCAACTAGTGCCTGGTAACATTAGGTCTGGTATACCTAATGAAGAGAATGCAATCCATTGTACATCAAGCTGAGAGAATACTGCATCTCACATCCATGTCAGCAAAAGAATTCATTAAATTTTTAGGAACTATTTCTTCAACAATAGGATTAGTCAAATGGGCAGCTTGGCGGATGAGACCTATCCAGATGTTTTTAATAGACAGGTGGGACAATCTGAAACAGAATTGGTTCCAGGTAATCTCCTTAACTCCCCAACTCAAGTCCTATGTAACATGGTGGACAAGTTTCAGCAATCTGCGACAAGAAGCTCCCCTTCTAGAGCTGAAACTGATAGAGCTATATACGGATGCCTCAGCCAAGGGCTGGGGAGCACATATTCTCCAGTATACAGCCCAAGAAGTATGGAGGAAAAATGCATCTTTCTTCCCGTCCGGCATCTTAGAATTGATATAGATATGAAGATAGGGCACTAGTATAATGTACTGATGTATAGTAAAGAGGTGCTAGGTAAGGGAAAACCAGATATAGACAATAAAAAAGAAAAAAAGTCCCTAAGGAACACCTGCACACCCTAATTGTAAGATAAAAATCCTTTAATTTGAACAGGGATAATATAAATAACACAGATACTCCACACAGTTAAAATCAATTAAAAAGATGTTGATTACACTAACTCAAGGATGTATCAGCCTAGACCTTCTAAATAATGTAAAAGTGAAAATAGTCAATGTTTATGGAATCTGTATGGGCGTAATGCAGGAGTCCTCGTGGACAGCCTCCTTTACTTGAAATGGAATTCAGTGGGATTTACTTACCTGGTTCTGCTTCAATCCCTGTTTACAGCTGCTAAGTACATTGCATCTGCCTGTTGATTTACTACCTGATGGCACATTCAGACAGATAAGTAGCCTGACTTACATTCTGGGTTGTAATTACCCCTTTTGCACCGTTTACCTGCATTTTTGACTGTATTACGCCCATACAGATTCCGTAAACATTGACTATTTTCACTTTTACATTATTTAGAACATTGTTTCTCAACCAGGGGTCCTCAAAACATTGACAGAAATTGTATAGATCCACAATTTTGATGAATGCAGATATATTTTTCTACATATTTATCAATGTTCTGTATAAAGTCTGTGTTTGGTGTATTGATTTCTGAGAGATAAATAAAAATAAGTAATGTTTTAATATAAGGGTTTCCACCCTGGTGTGAATTTGAGTGCATTTTGTTCAATAGAGGAGTATTTATAGATCTATCATTTATATTTGTATAGATTAGGTTTTCTTGATGATTTGATGACTGACAAAGAAAAATAATAATAATGTATATAATCATAATTTTATGTAGAGGTCCCCGAAACATGAAAATTGTTTCAAGGGGTCCCCACAGATCAAAAGGTTGAGAAACACTGATTTAGAAGGTCTAGGCTGATACATACATGAGTTAGTGTAATCAACATCTTTTTAATTGATTTTAACTGTGTGGAGTATCTGTGTTATTTATATTATCCCTGTTCGAATTAAAGGATTTTTATCTTACAATTAGAGTGTGCAGGTGTTCCTTTTTTATTGTCGGCATCCTAGAATTGAGGGGAATTTTCTGAGCTCTCCAAGCTTTTCGTTCTCTGATCAGGGGGACCTCGATTTGTGTACAAACCGACAACCAAGCTGCAGCAGTCTATATAAGAAAACAGGGAGGAACAAAGAGTATAGGGATGATGGCCGAATTAAAAAACATAATCGAGTTCGCCCAAAACAATCTATTGTTCATCACAGCCCAATATGTCCCAAGGAAAGTAAATCTTCTCCCCGACTCTCTATCCCGCAGGAGGGTAGATCAAGGGGATTTGATGGCTTCAAATTACAACAACAAGCTTCCAACTTTCTTTTCCAGGTATCCTCACAGGGAAGCCTTAGCATTCGATGCTTTGAGTCAGGAATGGAAGGGGATGTTCGCTTTGATCCTGAAGTCCCGAATCGAAGTAATCGCAGTCCTGCCCAACTGGCCAAGACGTCCTTGGTACCCGTTACTCAAGAGACTCTTGGTGGATGGGCCATATCCACTTCCTCTGTGGAAAAATCTCCTATCTCAAGGCAAATTCCTGCATCCAGAACCAGCAGGATTAAGTCTAGTGTCATGGAGATTGAGAGGGGAAGATTTCTCCAGTTAGGATGCTCCTCTGGAGTGGTGTCTACTTTACTGAAGGCCAAAAGGAAATCTACTGTCTCAAGATACAACGGAATTTGGAATATTTATTCTTCCTGGGCCTCTACTCGTTAATTAGATCCTATGAAGGCATCAATTCCTCAAATATTAGAATTTCTTCAGTCTGGTCTTAAGTACTAAGAGAGTTAGCATTTAATGCAACAAAGCTCCAAATTTCAGCTATATCTGCTCTCTCAGGGAGAGCTTTAGCCTCAGAATATTTGATTAAAAGATTCTTACAAGGGGGCTTGAGAATAAATCCACCAAGGAAGAACATTTCTCCGCAGTGGGATCTTCCACTTGTGTTGAAGGCATTAACCTTACCACCTTTTGAGCCATTAGAAGAGGTTTCTTTAATGTATATGTCCTTCAAAGTTTTACTATTAATAGCATTAACTTCTGGAAGAAGAGTTTGTGAGTTACAAGCACTATCCTATAAAGATGAGTATCTTATTTTTCATCCCAATTCAGTAACTTTATCCTGTGGAAGACTTTTTACCCAAGGTAATATCCAGATTTCATTTAAATCAACCTACTATCCTTCCAACAGTGTCAGTTTCAGAGGGACATGAGGAGTTAAAGAAACTGGATGTTTCTAATTGTTTAAAAATCTATCTACATAGAACTTTAACCTTCAGAAGGTCTGAAAGATTATTTGTCATCCCAGAAGGAAATAGCAAAGGAAAATCCGCATCCATCGTAACTTTAAGAAGATGGATAGTTAGGGATATCCAAAAATCCCATGTAGCTCAACAA
This sequence comes from Hymenochirus boettgeri, assembly GCA_019447015.1. NCBI lineage: Eukaryota > Metazoa > Chordata > Amphibia > Anura > Pipidae > Hymenochirus > Hymenochirus boettgeri. The sequence continues at coordinate 256,176,741 of CM033470.1, read as the reverse complement.
TTGACACCTCCTCAAGGGATTCATGCACATTCGACCAGAGGTATGGCAACCACTTGGGCAGCAGAAGCTGGAGCATCCGCTGAAGAATGTATGTAGAGCAGCCAATTGGTCTACTCCTAACACGTTTGTTAGGCATTATAGATTGGACATTAAAAGTGCTAATCAGGCAGATTTTGGTGATAAGAGTTATAAAAGCTATGACTAAAGCCTAGTAATTTATTTAATGTTTTTATTATTATTATTCTTTCTCCCCCCCATGACTATTGCTTGGGTATTTACCCATTAGCCATTTGCCGCCCAGGGATGGCCAGGAAAACGGAAACTCATATCAAACTTACAGGGAGTTTCTTTTCCTGGCCATCCCTCTGGGCAGCAACCCTTCCCGTTCTGTGTTTTTTCTTTAAAGCTTTGAAGCCAACTACAAGCAAGCCAAGGAGGAGGGGCTATTTGAGCTTGGAGTCTGTTTCTTCTGATTGGTGGAGACGGGGAATACCCATTTGTCATTTGCTGCCCAGAGGGATGGCCATGAAAAGAAACCCTCGGTAAGTTTGATATGAGTTTCCATTTTCTCAATCAGGGGTTGCATGGGGGATCCTCAAGAGATCGACAGAAACTGTATGTATGTATTTGAGGAATACAGATTTTTTGTTTTCTATATAGTTATCACTGTTTTGTATGAATTATGTGCTTTGTGTATTGATGTCGGAGTGATAAATAAAAATAAGTAATGCTTGTGAAGGTTCTCATTCATCCAGGTCATGGTATATCTGTTGTATTCAATTAGATCAACTGGACTTGAAATGTAGTTCTTGAAGACGTTTCGCTAGTCATCCGACTGGCTTTCTCAATTCAGAATGACTTGTACAAGAATCTGTGGCAATTATGTACCCTGGAAAATCCCAATTAGCATATCACAGCCAGGTGTTAAGGGTGTGATTTAACCCTTTAAGCGATTTCATCAAAACAAAGATTATAAAGAATGATATGCCAAATAAGGTATTGCACTAACACTAGTCACATTATAAGGCTCCTTGTCACGCAGATCCCCTCTTTTGTAAACCAAAGACAATTAGTGGTAAATAACAATGGTACATAAAGTAAAAGAATAAATAAAGTAGAAAGCTCAAAGATACACACAAGACACCAGCAAGTGATACTGTGGAACATCTGAGGTACGGTAACTCAGACTGGAGTGCTAGATAAAACATAATCATATTAAATATTTAATAAATAAAGCATCTGACCACCAAAAAAGTATCAACATATAAAATCACACAACAATATAATAAATTCATGTTCATCATCTTCGAAAATGTAACACCACAAATTGTCAAAAAAAAAAAGTCAAGTTTCTTCCAAAAAAGAGAGCTTTTCAGAACTTTTGCAAAGGCCCAGTATCTCTATCACAATATACTTTTAGTTAGCCTGCAGGTCAAAAAAATGCGTACTGCCAATATTTCACCAGACAGATTTAGATGTTATTGATTTTGACCGAGAATGGTTGTGGCAAACTTGCTGATATTTCGTCCCCATGGTCAAATTTGCACTGATCCAAAATATCATCCAAGTGTATTGACCTTAATGGGTGGAAAGACTGGTCTGCCTGATATAATAAAAGATTTTCATGTCTTTACAACGCTGAATTTTGGTGAAGAAATTATCTAGAAAGGAAAGCAATCAATGCAATATTCTGCAGTTTGGGTCTTTAAGTCAAGTAGCTGATACGCATATCGGTTTTACATGTACTAACCAAAACAAGAGATCCTGCCATTCTTGATAACACCAAATGCTGATAATTGAGTATTTTGGCCAGTTTAAGATTGATTTGATCATTTTTTTTACAATTAAATCAAAGAGACACTTGTAAGTCAGACAATATAAGATAGCATTTATAATGAATAACCACAAATTTTCTGTGCTCAAATATCAGTTTTATTCAACCCCCAAGTGACATTCATTCTTAGAACTTAGTACAACATCCTTTTCCAGTTTACAGCTTTTAAAACGGAAGCCTAGCTTGGCACAAGTGTCTTGCAGCGATCTACGGGTATCTTAGCTCATTCTTCATGGGCAAACGCCTCCAGTTCAGACACATTCTTAGGCTGCGCACTGCAACTGCTTTAAGTCCCCCCAGAGGTTCTCAATCGGATTTAAGTCTGGTGACTGCGATGACCCATCCAAAATGTTCCAGCCTTTAATCTGCAACCATGCTCAGTGACTTTGGAGTTATGCTTGGGATCATTGTCCTGTTGAAAGGTCCAACTCTCCCAAGCCTCAGTTTGTGACTGACTGCATCACATTTTTTTTTCAATATCTTCTGTACTGAGAGAATTCATGGTACCTTGCACACGCGAAGCTTCCCTGTACCTGCAGAAGCAAACAGCATGATTGACCCCCCCCCCATGCTTCACAGTAGGCAAGGTGTTCTTTTCTTGATAGGCCTTGTTCTTCCTCCTCTCCAAACATAGCATTAATCCATGGCCCAAACAGTTTCTAATGTTTGTTTCATCAGTCCACAGAACACTTTTGTGGTTTGTCCACATGACTTTTGGCATACTGCAGTCGACTCTTCTTCTTCTTTGGAGACAGCAAGGGGTGCACCTGGAGTTCTGGCATGGAGGCCTTCATTACGCAGTTTGCGCCTTATTGTCTGAGCTGAAACTTCAGTTCCCGCATCTGACAAAATCTTTTATTCCTCAGCAGTCACACAGGACTTTTCTCCACTTGCGCTTCAGGTAGCGCACAGCATCGAAGTCAGCATCTTCTTTCTGCCACACCAGGGAGAGCGTTTCAACGTGCCCTTTGCCTTGAATTTGCGAATAATGCTACCTCTGGTGTCCTTGGTATGTTTAACATCTTTGCAATCTCTTATAGACATTGCCCTTTCTGTGAAGAGAAATCACCACTTCTCTTCCTGGACCATTCTCTTGACTTCACCATGTTTGTAAACACACCAGTAAATGTCTAGAAGGAGCTAAGTATCACAGTCATTTTAAATCTGCATAATTGGTGCTTATTATGCTTGATTGCAGCTCAATGACATCCACAATTGTTTTCAATACCTGATCGAAAACACTTGATGAACCTCTGTTCTTAAAGTGGTAGTCTTTAAGGGGTTGAATAATTGTGTCATGAAGAAATCACAAAAAACATTTAATACTTTATTACAAAACATTATGTCATTTCTTTGCAATTGGTTCTTTAAAAAGTCCCTTTAAAGATTTCATTCTGAACACCAACTACAAATGTACACTGAATTCCCTAAAACCCTTTACAGCCTTGGGAGTTGAATAATTTTGAAACACACTGTAATCTCAGAAACTGTAAGTGCTTGGAAGTTGAATTTCTTTTCAAACATGGATACCAAAGAAAAGCCATCTCATAAACCTAATTGTTCTATGTCCACCTTGACATGCTGGAAGGATGCACACTTATACTTTTCCATGTTCTTAAAACCACGGTCACACGTGTCACAGTATGTGTATAGACTGGTTTCTTTCTTAGATCTTTTCTAACAAATAAATTACAGGGAAATATTATTTATTTAAGTCCTACAAGAAATTTAAACAAGAAAGCAACAATGTATGGTTCCCACTTTTTTACCTATTGCATATTCCTGTATAGCAATGAGGCTCACATAACAAAGGGGTTTATATTGCCACATTGCCAAATAGTTTTGTTAGTCATCTATACAATGCAGGATTACTCTTCCACAGGATATATACAGGTAGAGTCTGCGGATAATATTTGTGTACAATTGCCAGAATCTACTGTGCACCAGAAGTAATTTCTTTTATGTGATGAAAAGGAACCAGAAACAATCTGATACTTAACATGTGCATTAATTATGGAAATTTTGGTTGCATTATTTAATCCTTTGATGTGTATATCTTACCATATGATCCTTCATCCAACGTTGGTTGTTTGAGAAGCCATTCCCATAGGCCATTTTGCCATCTTGCTTATATGTCCATATCCACCTTAACAAAAGCACATAAGTTTAAGGGCATCTACAGTGGGAAAATGTATTTTTTTTCTTTCTATGTGTTTTATAATTCCCTCCCCCCAACCCCAGATTATGTTTATTTCTTCAGTTTCCTTCTCTGTCCCGATATATACAAGTTAAAAGAAGTGAAGATTTCATACACCACTCCTGCTTGAGCTGTCAATCAAATCCCCTAATGGCATGCCGGTATAGTGTGAAGGCCTACACAGGTTTTACAGCAAGTCTCTAATGACTCCTTCCTGCTCACTAAATGCTTGGCAAATGCTGGGTTAAAAAGAAGTAAAGGGAAGGAGAAGTCCCCCTCCTCATAAAGCTTTCATCATCAACCATTTTATTGCCTGTCAAAGGGAGATCGGGCTGCAGTGATAAGGCAATTCGGGTCTCTTCTACTCAACCACACAACAATAATATTGCTTTCTACAGGCTTACGTAACAAGTTTTTTTGTTGTTGTTTTTTTTTTTTACAAAGGTTAGAGTGATGTGTCATGTTGTAGGATGAATTAATGGCGATGAGCGGCTTGTTTCACAGGCTTAATTTACAGCCGGACTACTTGAAGCAGGAATGCCCAGAGGGGGAGGGGAGGGGGAGTGAGGAGCTCTGCTATAAATCAGAACAGTGTGCAAACACGGAGCCACAAAGGAAGGTAAGAATAAGGCGCATACACTAACCTTTTTTTATGTCTGGATTGGAGCAATGTATAAATTTCCTATAGAAGACCTTTAATATTTATTAATAAAAATATATAACAGGACATTATCAAGCCATGTGTACAAAACACGGGACTAGGCCCTAGTAGAAGAGGCTACTTTCTACTTTCATCTGTCAACTGTTGAGCATCGCTCCCCATCTCTGCCAGGGGAACTTTCACAAAATTATTTGTTCTCTCAAATATTAGAACCTGGTAGTGAATATGTCCATAATAAACTGCTATATTTAACTTTAGCAACATTGCTCACAGTTTTGCCACAAATTTAGATACTGATGTATGTGTCCGCAAATTCGTTTTTGGGTTTTTTTTAGAGAAGTGAACTGAGTGTGTGTTTACAAATGCAGATGCCTAGCTGTAAAAATAGGAGAATTAGAACAAATAGCTTTAAAAGAAAATGCAAATGCTTTGATAGAGCAAAACATGGCTAAATGATTCACATGACTGGCATTAAAGGGCATGTCCACTGGAAAAAAAACGTAGTTTCCAAAATGTAAATTACGCCCCCAAACCCCAGTTTCACATGTTCAAAGAGCTCCTGAACTTGCTTACCTGACCCGGTCCCTCGCCACTCCTACTCTGCCTCTGCTGCCAACCGCTCCACTTCCTGGGTGCGGTTGTCAGTTATGGCGTGATGGGACATGACAGCCTGACAGCTGCTACCGGAAAGTAAGTGTGTCAGCGCAGAGGTCCCCTGCTCCTGTTTATGCTTGAAACAGGAGCGGGGCTGCACCTAGACAGCAAGGGGCCGATCGGTAAGAAAGTTCAGAGCGTTTTTTGGAAGCTATGAATATCGCGAAAGTGGGGTTTGGTGGGGTAATATATATTTGGAGCAAATTTTTTTTGAGTGAACTTCCCTTTACATTTAGAAGGTTAATTTCTTGTTTAGAGGCATTACATTGTAAATAGTAAAGGGGTTAAGTATTTTTTATAAAGCAAGATTTGAAACAACATTTAAAAGGAAATATTTGGGGCTATAAAGTAAGGGTGAAGCAAGTAACTTTAGGTGTCTGTTACAAAGCCACCACATGCTAGTGAAGAGCAGGAAATACACCTCCATGGGTAGTTGGCAAAGGTCGCAGTTTGGACCACGTTCTAGTCATGGGATTTTCAATTACCCTGTCAATGTGTTGAAATTGCACCTTTAGGGCTAGGCCACACTGCTGCGCTTTTTTTTTGCATTCGCTCTTGCGTTTTTTTATATCATTGAAAACGCGACAATGCACTGAAAACGTGCGTTTTCGGTGCGTTGCGATTTGCTTTTCGCATTTTAAATCGCAATCTCATGCGTTTTTCAAAAGTTATGAAAAAATCATTCGCAAGAGAAGTCGCACAAAATCGCCGTGTGGCCGTGCCCCAAGTCATCAAATAAAAATATTTCCCTACCTTGGTAAGGTATGGGCATTACAGGGAGATGTAATAAAAGTTTTTATTGTTAAAAATTGTGCTAATTTTGCCCCAACCAATGAGATGTTTTTAAACCATTTGAAAGCTAACATCTGATTGGTTGGGGAAAATTAGCACACATTTTTAATGAACTTTTATTACATCTCCCTGTTAGAATCTTCAAATCAGAGGTAACAAACACCTTATGACCATAAAGGCAATGTGCTAAACCGTTTTTCCCCTCTGTATTCTACAGAGAAACTTAGTCCACAACTGTAATTATAAGATGATATAAAGTATATTCACTGACAGAGGGTTGGTACAGAAACAATTGGACAAAATCATATAAATAAGGACCTGAGAAAATACATACACAGATCTTAAAGGGCATCTATAGTAGGAAAATGTACTTTTTTTTTCTTTCTTTCCATGTGATCATAATTCCCCCCCCCCAACCCCCAGGTGTTTTCACTTTGTTTATTCCCTCTCCGTCCTGAGATACACAAGTTAGAAGAATATAGATTGCATTCCTCTACTCTCTTGTACTGTCCATCAAATCCCTGTGACGTGACCCTCTTCCCTGCTCAAGTCCCTCCCTCCCTCCAGCTCTGTAATAAACAAATATAAGAGCATTAGCAGGGGAGAGAGGTAGCTTTGATAGCAGAGATAAGGCTGCACTTGACCTCCCTTCTTGATAGACTTCACTGATTGATGATGGGTCACAAGAGAGAGATCGTATTTTAGAAAGACACGAAGAGTTCCATGTCTCCAAGACATCTTGCTTTCTATTGGCCACTGTGTGTGGTGTGTTTTTCAGAAGTTGAACTTTTAACTCCTACTGCACATGATAAGCTTGTCGGTTAGCCGGAGTTAAGACAAGGAGGAATCTGGCAAAGATCTGACACCATGGAAAAACAAAGTCCTGACAGAGGTAGGAGAAAGGCAGCACAGAGTACATGAATTTAACTTTGCAATGGGGCAATGTGTTTTTTTCATTATAGATGCACTTAAAGAGAGCTCAGTCCAGTTTTATCTAGACCACTGTTCAGGTCGCCCATACGATTACGATATTATAAGTTTAAGGGTATGCAGATGGAATGAAATCTGAGGAGACTGTCAGATTTAAAGACATTTTTAGGAGATATGGGCAATATCTAAGACTGTGGCAGAATAAAAGTAATCTTGTAAAAGATTTAGCCTAAGGAAAGGGAAAGATTTACGTGCAGTTGCATGCATTATAAAATATGGTTGTCCTGCAGGGCCTGATAAAAGTCCAGAAAAATGAAGAGTAGGAGCTTCTGTGTGTAATCTGTACGTGCCACTTCCTGCTCCTGTGAGAGGACTTGGAATGCGTAGTGGAGCTCTCCCACTCCCCCCCTCTGGATCCCTCGGCAGTTACATCGATCTATATAAGGTAAGGCAACCCCCCAACCCTAAACCCTATGTTTAAAATATCTAATCAGACCCTAAATATACTTACCCAACCTAATTGCCTCAGCTGACCAGCAGCCGCATCAGTAATTGGCCTAGCCTTACCAATCACAGACGCAGCTGCTGGTCCAGCCCCTTCTGCTGTTCCATCACGGAAGATAAGCAGAAGAGGCTGGGGAACCAAGGATGGCTATACATTATGGGGCTTTTTTTTTTAACACATTAAGGGTGGGGGGGGCAATTCCTTTGTATATGATTTTTTCTTCTTTTTGAGGTGGAGATACCCTTTAAAGAGAAAGGTGACAACTAGGTTGACAGATCATTCATTCCATTAGGGACACACTAATTGAATTTATTAGTAGCTGAATTTAAAATAATTCAGCCATCTGCGTGTATTTTTAGTAGGTGTTCCTACACGTCTGTAATGAACTGCTACACAGTCTTGTAATATGAAGATGTCATATTAGCATAGCTCACAACTGTCCCGTTTTTGGTGGGATTGTCCCTTTTTCGGGTGATTATCACGCCGTCCCGGCACTCCAAAAATCCTGCACTGTCCCTTTTAGTCCCGTTTCAGCAGAGTAGGGGGGGGAAAAACGGAAGTGGATTTGGGCGGACTTCCTGCATTTTCAACCAATGTCATCTAACCTATCTGTTCCCGCTGAAAGTTAGTTATGCAGAGCCTCTCTCTCTGACAGTTATGCTGTTCAGTGAGCCAGCGTGCTTCCTCACTGACTGCCCAGTACAAGAAAGACTAGAGCAGAGAGTGTCAGTGTCTGTCTGTCACAATAAATCAACATTGCTCCACTTTCTTATCTGCTGCTGTGTGTCGTTGTGGTGCCTGGTTACTTCAGTGGTTTTGTGTGTCAGTGTATGAGTTAAAGGGCAAGTGCATCATGTTTAAAATGTACCGGCTCCTCTATCATCTATCTAACCTATCTATCATTCTACAGTCTATCACTATCTCTCATCAATCTTTCTATCTATCTATTCATCTGTCTGTATCTCTATCATCCATCTATATATCTATCTGACTATCTATTATCTTTCTATCTATTATATTTCTATCATCTTTCTATCTATCATCTATCTTATCAGGCCCCAGTTCATTCCCAGCGTTATCAAGCCCCCAGTTCATTTCCAGCGTTATCATCCCCCATTCATTTCCCAGCGTTTATCAACCCCCCAGTTCATTTCCAGCGTTATCAAGCCCCCAGTTCATTTCCCAGCGTTATCAAGCCCCCATTTCATTTCCCAGCGTATCAAGCCCCAGTTCATTTCCCAGCGTTCATCAGCCCCCAGTTCATTCCCACGTTCACCCCCAGTTTCATTTCCCACATTATCAAGCCCCCTGGTTTATTTCCAGCGTTATCAAGCCCCTGATTTATTTCCCACGTTATCAAGCACCCAGGTCATTTCCTATATTATAAAGCCCTCCAGTTCATTTCCCAGTGTATCAACCCCCTGGTTCATTTCCCAGCGTTATCAAGCCCTCCATTTCATTTCCCAGCTTATCATGCCCTCTAGTTCAGTGTCCCAGCGCTATCAAGCCCTCCAGTTCATTCCCCGCATATCAAACCTTTCAGTCATTAGCCATTGTAGTCAGCTCAAACAATGTAAAATTGCGGTAGTGGTCTTAAAATGGCGTTACTACTCAAAAAGTGGGTGTGTTTTTTTTTAAGGGGGCATGGTAAAAAAATTTGGCGCGCGCCCGCACTCCTTCAATTTGTCCCTCTTTGGACTTTCCAAATGTTGGAAGGTATGTATATTTCAGGCTCTGTCTGTCACAAGCTCCACAAGATTACTTTTAATTGGTCTCAGTATCCTAGATTTCTTTCAATCAACTATAATCTCCTAAAATGCCCTTTAAATATAGGCATGTAGTGTAATCTTATGACACTAAAAAGCGTGAGAAATGCTAGGTATTGCTAGGTTAGAGCTGCCATATTATCAGGAATAAAAAAGAACGGTAGGTCAGCACTGTTGTTTCCTTTCACTCACCTGGAGGAGACTGGTGTCTGAGACTTGGCCTCCCTGGTTCCAGCTTGTAACCCACAGTCCAGGAGGAGGTGGGGGCAATGAAACCACGGACCTTGAGGTGGTGGGGCATTGCAGGGACTTCCCTAACACTGGCGGTCGGAGCATAGGTGCGGGTACTGAGTACCCTGCTCCATACTGGAAGACTATGTAACGCACGCTTTGGACAACGTGCTAAGCAGAAAAAAATATTTACTTCCGGTTTCCAGTGCTATAATCGCCATGCATGTAAGGGCATGACAAACTGGAATACTACCATTAGCACATATATCTAATTAGTCTGCCAATCTGTTACATGCGATTCAAGAGAACATCTGAGAAATAAATCCCATGAAACCACCAGGGTTTTGCCACTTGTCAGTGAGTTGCACATTTAGAGCAGAAGGCTATATCTTTCCTTTAGGGTACGTTATCAAAATGCGCCGAAATCGAGTCGTCATAGGTTACGCACTTGGAATGCGCTTTAATACTGATGGGCTCGAGATATCATCGGTCCGGCTCTTCCTCCGGGATTTCAAGATAGTGTGAGCAGGATGAGTCTGAACAAGGTTAGACTGTAGGTCCAGAATTACACTGCAGGTTGTGGGCTACTTAGTGGGGTCGCTGAAACCAATCCTGGTCAGACATACTGGCTAATCATTAAACCTGGAACCGATAGTGGTGCTCAAGATGTCCATCTATTTCCCATGGGACAACAAGCTGGAACCGAAGTGGTGCTCAAGATGTCCATCTATTTCCCATGGGACAACCCGATGTAGTATGTTGTGTGCTGGGACTATGAGCTGACCCCACTTTCATTCAAAATAATAAGGCGAATAGGAAAAATGGTTTCACACCTGATTGGTCATAAACTTTTGGGGGAAATTGTCCAACCTGATAGCTGGTAAACGCAGTAGGGTGCAATATGGGACTTAAACACAGTTTCCTTCTATGCCAAGTGTACCTGGTAAAATCAATACTGAATATATAGTGACAACATGCTTCCCATTAATACCTGATACTAAGGGCCAGACCAATATACAAAGCTACCAACATTCCATAAGCCCCAACTTATTAGAAGATGCAGCAGGACTTATGTGATTGGTGAAGGTTAAATGCGCTGGTAACCATAAGCCATCAAACATCTAACCAGTGTTTCTCAACCTTTTTATCTGTGGGGAACCCTTCAAACAATATTCATGTCTTGGGAAACCCTACATAAAATAATGATTATAATTATTTATCTTTCTCAGGCATCAAAATACATAATTTATACAAATATAAATGATAGATCTATAAATAAAAAATATGCACTCAAATTCACCGCAGGGGGGAACCCTTAAAAAAACATTACTTATTTTTATCTGTTGTATTCAATTAGATCAACTGGACTTGAAATGTAGTTCTGAAGATGTTTCGCTAGTCATCCGACTGGCTTTCTCAATTCAGAATGACTTGTACAAGAATCTGTGGCATATGTACCCTGGAAAATCCCAATTAGCATATCACAGCCAGGTGTTAAGGGTGTGATAGATAGTGGCTAAGAGGTGTTATAGGAACGCCCAGAGTAAGGTGTTAAACAGCATTGTATGGCAACAGTTGGTGGTCGAACCCCCCCCCACCCTATTTAGGCTTGTTTTTCTTATTTTCACATAAATGGCCTCCTTAACACCTCTCTTGAACCAGTCACGTTCCTTTGCCATATGTTAACATTACAATCTTCAGGTATGTCCTTTATCCTTAAGATGCAGATACACCTGAGTCCTGACCTGAGGAATTGGCTCTTCTGTGCTGGGCCATACGTTGATGCAGTTGCTGTTTGGTCTCCCCCACATACAAATCCGAGCATTCTTCACTGCACTGCATATATGATGTCGCTTTTCTTGTGTTTAGGTATTGGGTCTTTCGGATGTACCATTGGTGCCTCAGTGTGTGTTGTTTCTTAAAGCAGACAGGGATACGATGTTTTTTGAAAATTCTTCTTAATTTCTCGGAGACCCCTGCTACATATGGGATGACCATGTTCTTCCTCCTGTCTTGCTTTTCCCCTTCACTGTTGGTATTCGTGTTCTTTTCTTTCCTTCTACTTCTTTTGACAAGGCCCATCTGGATATCGACAAGTTTTAAGGGCTCCTCTGAGATGTTTCATTTCTTTAGCCTTCGCCTTTGTGCTAGTGGGGATGTTCTCGGCTCTGTGTTGCAGGGTTCTGATGACACCCAGCTTGTGATCTAAAGGATGGTGGGAGTCTAACATCAAAACTGATCTGTGTGTGTTGGTTTTCTGTAAACCTCTACTTCCAGTTTACCGTTTTCCTTAACTTCTACCAAGCAGTCCAAGAAAGCCAGTTTTGTTGTTTTGTACCTCTTCCCTTGTGAATTTAATGTTTTGGTCCACCGCATTTATGTGTTCTGTGAAGCTTGTACTTCCTTCTGGTGGATTTGTATGGAGACCAAACAGCAACTGAATCAACGTATGGCCCAGCACAGAAGAGCCAATTCCTCGGGTCAGGACTCAGCCGTGTATCTGCATCTTAAGGATAAAGGACATACCTTTGAAGATTGTATGTTTACAAACTGGCAAGGAACGTGACTGGTTCAAGAGAGGTTTGGAGGCCATTTATTTGAAAAATAAGAAACCAAGCCTAAATAGAGGTGGGGGGGTTCGACACCAACTGTCGCCATGTACAATGCTGTTTTAACACCTTACTCTGGGCGTTCCTATAACACCTCTTATCCACTATCTAATCACAGACACACCCTTAACACCTGGCTGTGATATGCTAATTGGGATTTTCCAGGGTACATAATTGCCACAGATTCTGTTACAAGTCATTCTGAATTGAGAAAGCCAGTCGGATGACTAGCGAAACGTACTTCAAGAACTACATTTCAAGTCCAGTTGATCTAATTGATACAACAGATATACCATGACCTGGATGAATGAGAACCTTCACAAGCATACTTATTTTATTTATCACTCCGACATCAATACACAAAGCACATAATATACAAAACAGTGATAAATATAGAAAACAAAAAATCTGTACTCAAATACATACATACAGTTTCTGTCGATCTCTTGAGGATCCCCCATGCAACCCCTGATTGAGAAAATGGAAACTCATATCAAACTTACCGAGGGTTTTTCTTTCATGGCCATCCCTCTGGGCACAAATGACAAAGGGTATTCCCCGTCTCCAATCAACAGAAGAAACAGACTCCAAGCTCAAATAGCCCCTCCTCCTTGGCTTGCTTGTAGTTGGCTTCAAAGCTTTAAAGAAAAAACACAGAACGGGAAGGGTTGCTGCCCAGAGGGATGGCCAGGAAAAGAAACTCCTGTAAGTTTGATATGAGTTTCCGTTTTCCTGGCCATCCGGGCGGCAAATGGCTAATGGGTAAATACCCAAGCAATAGTCATGGGGGGGAGAAAGAATAATAATAATAAAAACATTAAATAAATTACTAGGCTTAGTCATAGCTTTATAACTCTTATCACCAAAATCTGCCTGATTAGCACTTTTAATGTCCAATCTATAATGCCTAACAAACGTGTAGGAGTAGACCAATTGGCTGCTCTACATACATTCTTCAGCGGATGCTCCAGCTTCTGCTGCCCAAGTGGTTGCCATCTCTGGTCGAATGTGCATGAATCCCTTGAGGAGGTGTCAATTGTTGAGCTACATGGGATTTTTGGATATCCCTAACTATCCATCTTCTTAAAGTTACGATGGATGCGGATTTTCCTTTGCTATTTCCTTCTGGGATGACAAATAATCTTTCAGACCTTCTGAAGGTTAAAGTTCTATGTAGATAGATTTTTAAACAATTAGAAACATCCAGTTTCTTTAACTCCTCATGTCCTCTCCTGAAACTGACACGTTGGAAGGATAGTAGGTTGATTTATAAGAAATCTGGATATTACCTTGGGTAAAAGTCTTCCACAGGATAAAGTTACTGAATTGGGATGAAAATAAGATACTCATCTTTATAGGATAGTGCTTGTAACTCACAAACTCTTCTTCAGAAGTTAATGCTATTAATAGTAAAACTTTGAAGGACATATACATTAAAGAAACCTCTTCTAATGGCTCAAAAGGTGGTAAGGTTAATGCCTTCAACACAAGTGGAAGATCCCACTGCGGAGAAATGTTCTTCCTTGGTGGATTTATTCTCAAGCCCCTTGTAAGAATCTTTAATCAAATATTCTGAGGCTAAAGCTCTCCCGAGAGAGCAGATATAGCTGAAATTTGGAGCTTTGTTGCATTAAATGCTAACTCTCTTAGTACTTAAGACCAGACTGAAGAAATTCTAATATTTGAGGAATTGATGCCTTCATAGGATCTAATATTAAGAGTAGAGGCCCAGGAAGAATAAATATTCCAAATTCCGTTGTATCTTGAGACAGTAGATTTCCTTTTGGCCTTCAGTAAAGTAGACACCACTCCAGAGAAGCATCCTAACGGAGAATCTTCCCCTCTCAATCTCCATGACACTAGACTTAATCTGCTGTTCTGGAGGCAGGAATTTGCCTTGAGAAGGAGATTTTTTCCAGAGGAAGTGGATATGGCCCATCCACCAAGAGTCTCTTGAGTAACGGGTACCAAGGACGTCTTGGCCAGTTGGGCAGGACTCGATTACTTCGATTCGGGACTTCAGGATCAAAGAGACATACTTCCATTCCTGACTCAAAGCATCGAATGCTAAGGCTTCCCTGTGAGGATACTGGAAAAGAAAGTTGGAAGCTTGTGTTTTGTAATTTGAAGCCATCAAATCCCCTTGATCTACCCTCCTGCGGGATAGAGAGTCGGGGAGAGATTTACTTTCCTGGGACTATTGGGCTGTGATGAAAAATAGATTGTTTTGGGCGAACTCGATTATGTTTTTTAATTTCGGCAATCATGTTGTATTCAATTAGATCAACTGGACTTGAAATGTAGTTCTTGAAGACGTTTCGCTAGTCATCCGACTGGCTTTCTCAATTCAGAATGACTTGTACAAGAATCTGTGGCAATTATGTACCCTGGAAAATCCCAATTAGCATATCACAGCCAGGTGTTAAGGGTGTGATTAGATAGTGGCTAAGAGGTGTTATAGGAACGCCCAGAGTAAGGTGTTAAAACAGCATTGTACATGGCAGACAGTTGGTGTCGAACCCCCCCACCTCTATTTAGGCTTGGTTTCTTTATTTTCACATAAATGGCCTCCTTAACACCTCTCTTGAACCAGTCACGTTCCTTCGCCAGTATGTTAACATTACAATCTTCAAAGGTATGTCCTTTATCCTTAAGATGCAGATACACGGCTGAGTCCTGGCCCGAGGAATTGGCTCTTCTGTGCTGGGCCATACGTTGATTCAGTTGCTGTTTGGTCTCCATACAAATCCACCAGAAGGAAGTACAAGCTTTCACAGAACACATAAATGCGGTGGACCAAAACATTAAATTCACAAGGGAAGAGGTACAAAACAACAAACTGGCTTTCTTGGACTGCTTGGTAGAAGTTAAGGAAAACGGTAAACTGGAAGTAGAGGTTTACAGAAAACCAACACACACAGATCAGTATTTGATGTTAGACTCCCACCATCCTTTAGATCACAAGCTGGGTGTCATCAGAACCCTGCAACACAGAGCCGAGAACATCCCCACTAGCACAAAGGCGAAGGCTAAAGAAATGAAACATCTCAGAGGAGCCCTTAAAACTTGTCGATATCCAGACTGGGCCTTTGTCAAAAGAAGTAGAAGGAAAGAAAAGAACACGAATACCAACAGTGAAGGGGAAAAGCAAGACAGGAGGAAGAACATGGTCATCCCATATGTAGCAGGGGTCTCCGAGAAATTAAGAAGAATTTTCAAAAAACATCGTATCCCTGTCTGCTTTAAACCGAACAACACACTGAGGCACCAATTGGTACATCCGAAAGACCCAATACCTAAACACAAGAAAAGCGACATCATATATGCAGTGCAGTGAAGAATGCTCGGATTTGTATGTGGGGGAGACCAAACAGCAACTGCATCAACGTATGGCCCAGCACAGAAGAGCCAATTCCTCAGGTCAGGACTCAGCCGTGTATCTGCATCTTAAGGATAAAGGACATACCTTTGAAGATTGTAATGTTAACATACTGGCAAAGTAACGTGACTGGTTCAAGAGAGGTGTTAGGATGCCAGTTAATGTGACAAACGAAAGAACCAAGCCCTAAATAGAGGTGGGGGGGGGTTCGACACCAACTGTCTGCCATGTACAATGCTGTTTTAACACCTTACTCTGGGCGTTCCTATAACACCTCTTAGCCACTATCTAATCACACCCTTAACACCTGGCTGTGATATGCTAATTGGGATTTTCCAGGGTACATAATTGCCACAGATTCTTGTACAAGTCATTCTGAATTGAGAAAGCCAGTCGGATGACTAGCGAAACATCTTCAAGAACTACATTTCAAGTCCAGTTGATCTAATTGAATACAACAGATAAAAATAAGTAATGTTTTTTTTAAGGGTTCCCCCCTGCGGTGAATTTGAGTGCATATTTTTTATTTATAGATCTATCATTTATATTTGTATAAATTATGTATTTTGATGCCTGAGAAAGATAAATAATTTATAATCATTATTTTATGTAGGGTTTCCCCAAGACATGAATATTGTTTGAAGGGTTCCCCACAGATAAAAAGGTTGAGAAACACTGGTCTAGATGTTTGATGGCTTATGGTTACCAGCGCATTTAACCTTCACCAATCCACATAAGTCCTGCTGCATCTTCTCAATAAGTTGGGGCTTATGGAATGTTGGTAGCTTTGTATATTGGTCTGGCCCTTAGTATATCAGTGTAATTGGGAAGCATGTTGTCACTATATATTCAGTATTGATTTTACCAGGTACACTTGGCATAGAAGGAAACTGTGTTTAAGTCCCATATTGCACCCTACTGCGTTTACCAGCTATCAGGTTGGACAATTTCCCCCAAATAGTTATGACCAATCAGGTGTGAAACCATTTTTCCTATTCGCCCTTATTATTTTTGAATGAAAGTGGGGTCAGCTCATAGTCCCAGCCACACAACATACTACATCGGGTTGTCCCATGGGAAATAGATGGACATCTTGAGCACCACTATCGGTTCCAGCTTGTTGTCCCATGGGAAATAGATGGACATCTTGAGCACCACTATCGGTTCCAGGTTTAATGATTAGCCAGTATGTCTGACCAGGATTGGTTTCAGCGACCCCACTAAGTAGCCCACAACCTGCAGTGTAATTCTGGACCTACAGTCTAACCTTGTTCAGACTCATCCTGCTCATCACTATCTTGAAATCCCGGAGGAAGAGCCGGACCGATGATATCTCGAGCCATCACGTATTAAAGCTGCATTCCAAGTGCGTAACCTATGACCGACTCGATTTCCGGCGCATTTTGATAACGTATCCCTAAAGGAAAGATATAGCCTTCTGCTCTAAATGTGCAACTCACTGACAAGTGGCAAAACCCTGGTGGTTTCATGGGATTTATTTCTCAGATGTTCTCTTGAATCGCATGTAACAGATTGGCAGACTAATTAGATATATGTGCTAATGGTAGTATTCCAGTTTGTCATGCCCTTACACTGCATGGCGATTATAGCACTGGAACCCGGAAGTAAATATTTTTTTCTGCTTAGCACGTTGTCCAAAGCGTGCGTTACATAGTCTTCCAGTATGGAGCAGGGTACTCAGTACCCCGCACCTATGCTCCGACCGCCAGTGTTTACGGGAAGTCCCTGCAATGCCCCACCACCTCAAGGTCCGTGGTTTCATTGCCCCCCACCTCCTCCTGGACTGTGGGTTACAAGCTGGAACCAGTGGAGGCCAAGTCTCAGACACCAGTCTCCTCCAGGTGAGTGAAAGGAAACAGACAGTGCTGACCTACCGTTCTTTTTTATTCCTGATAATATGGCAGCTCTATACCTAGCAATACCTAGCATTTCTCACGCTTTTTAGTGTCATAAGATTACACTACATTGCCATATTTTAAAGGGCAATTTTTAGGAGATTATAGTTGATTGAATGAATATCTAGGATACTGAGACCAATTAAAAGTAATCTTGTGGAGCTTGTGACAGACAGAGCCTGAAATAATACATACCTTCCAACATTTGGAAAGTCCAAAGAGGGACAAATTGAAGGAGTGCGGGCGCGCGCCAAATTTTTTTACCATGCCCCCTTAAAAAAAACACACCCACTTTTTGAAGTAACGCCTATTTTAAAGACCACTACCGCAATTTTACATTGTTGAGCTGACTACACTGGCTAATGAACTGAAAGGTTTGATAATGCTGGGTAATGAACTGGAGGGCTTGATAGCGCTGGGACATGAACTAGAGGGCATGATAATGCTGGGAAATGAACTGGAGGGCTTGATAACGCTGGGAAATGAACCAGGGGGCTTGATACACTGGGAAATGAACTGGAGGGCTTTATAATATTAGGAAATGACCTGGGTGCTTGATAACGCTGGGAAATAAATCAGGGGGCTTGATAACGCTGGGAAATAAACCAGGGGGCTTGATAATGCTGGGAAATGAACTGGGGGCTTGATAACGCTGGGAAATGAACTGGGGGCTTGATAACGCTGGGAAATGAACTGGGGGCATGATAACGCTCGGAAATGAACTGGGGGCTTGATAACGCTGGGAAATGAACTGGGGGCCTGATAAGATAGATGATAGATAGAAAGATGATAGAAATATAATAGATAGAAAGATAATAGATAGATAGTCAGATAGATATATAGATGGATAGATAGAGATACAGACAGATGAATAGATAGATAGAAAGATGATGGATAGATAGATGATAGACTGTAGAATGATAGATAGATAGTTATAGATAGATGATAGAGGGAGCCGGTACATTTTAAACATGATTGCACTTGCCCTTTAACTCATACACTGACACACAAAACCCACTGAATGTAACCAGGCACCACACCGACACCAGCAGCAGATAAGAAAGTGGAGCAATGTTGATTTATTGTGACAGACAGACACTGACCTCTCTGCTCTAGTCTTTCTTGTACTGGGCAGTCAGTGAGGAAGCACGCTGGCTCACTGAACAGCATAACTGTCAGAGAGAGAGGCTCTGCATAACTAACTTTCAGCCGGGAACCAGATAGGCTTAGATGACATTGGTTGAAACTGCAGGAAGTCCCGCCCAAATCCACTTCCGTTTTTCCCCCCCCTACTCTGCTGAAACGGGACTAAAAGGGACAGTGCAGGATTTTGCTGTATGTGCCGGGACGGCGTGATAATCACCCGAAAACGGGACAATCCCACCAAAAACGGGACAGTTGTGAGCTATGCTAATATGACATCTTCATATTACAAGACTGTGTAGCAGTTCATTACAGACGTGTAGGAACACCTACTAAAAATACACGCAGCATGGCTGAATTATTTTTAAATTCAGCTACTAATTAAATTCAATTAGTGTGTCCCTAATGGAATGAATGATCTGTCAACCTAGTTGTCACCTTTCTCTTTAAAGGGTATCTCCACCTCAAAAAGAAGAAAAAATCATATACAAAAGGAATTGCCCCCCCCCCCCCCTTAATGTGTTAAAAAAAAAAGCCCCATAATGTACTAGCCATCCTTGGTTCCCCAGCCTCTTCTGCTTATCTTCCGTATGGAACAGCAGAAGGGGCTGGACCAGCAGCTGCGTCTGTGATTGGCTAAGGCTAGGCCAATTACTGATGCGGCTGCTGGTCAGCTGAGGCAATTAGGTTGGGTAAGTATATTTAGGGTCTGATTTAGATATTTTAAACATAGGGTTTAGGGTTGGGGGGTTGCCTTACCTTATATAGATCGATGTAGCTGCCGAGGGATCCAGGGGGAGGGGGGAGAGCTCCACTACGCATTCCAAAGTCCTCTCACAGGAGCAGGAAGTGGCACGTACAGATTACACACAGAGAAGCTCCTACTCTTCATTTTTCTGGACTTTTATCAGGCCCTGCAGGACAACCATATTTTATAATGCATGCAACTGCACGTAAATCTTTCCCTTTCCCTTAGGCTAAATCTTTTACAAGATTACTTTTATTCTGCCACAGTCTTAGATATTGCCCATATCTCCTAAAAATGTCTTTAAATCTGACAGTCTCCCTCAGATTTCATTCCATCTGCATACCCTTAAATCTTATAATATCGTAATCGTATGGGCACCTGAACAGTGGTCTAGATAAAACTGGACTGAGCTCTCTTTAAGTGCATCTATAATGAAAAAAACACATTGCCCCATTGCAAAGTTAAATTCATGTACTCTGTGCTGCCTTTCTCCTACCTCTGTCAGTGACTTTGTTTTTCCATGGTGTCAGATCTTTGTCCAGCACTTCCTCCTTGTCTTAACTCCGGCTAACCGACAAGCTTATCATGTGCAGTAGGAGTTAAAAGTTCAACATTCTGAAAAACACACCCACACACAGTGGCCAATAGAAAGCAAGATGTCTTGGAGACATGGAACTCTTCGTGTCTTTCTAAAATACGATCTCTCTCTTTGTGACCCATCATCAATCAGTGAAGTCTATCAAGAAGGGAGGTCAAGTGCAGCCTTATCTCTGCTATCAAAGCTACCTCTCTCCCCCTGCTAATGCTCTTATATTTGTTTATTACAGAGCTGGGAGGAGGGAGGGACTTGAGCAGGGAAGAGGGTCACGTCACAGGGATTTGATGGACAGTACAAGGAGTAGAGGAATGCAATCATATATTCTTCTAACTTGTGTATCTCAGGACGGAGAGGGAATAAACAAAGTGAAAACACTCTGGGGGTTGGGGGGGAATTATAGATCACATGGAAAGAAAGAAAAAAAAGTACATTTTCCTACTATAGATGCCCTTTAAGATCTGTGTATGTATTTTCTCAGGTCCTTTATTTATATTGATTTTGTCCAATTGTTTCTGTACCATACCCTCTGTCAGTGAATATACTTTTATATCATTCTTATAATTACAGTTGTTGGACTAAGTTTCTCTGTAGAATACAGAGGGGAAAAACGGTTTAGCACATTTGCCTTTATGGTCATAAGGATTGTTCTGTTACCTCTGATTTGAAGATTCTAACAGGGAGATGTAATAAAAGTTCATTAAAAATGGTGCTAATTTTTCCCCAACCAATCAGATGTTAGCTTTCAAATGGTTAAAAACATCTCATTGGTTGGGGCAAAATTAGCACAATTTTTAACAATAAAAACTTTTATTACATCTCCCTGTAAATGCCCTAACCTTACCCAAGGTAGGGAAATATTTTTCATTTGATGACTTGGGGCACGGCCACACGGCGATTTCATGTGCGACTTCATTGCGAATGATTTTTTCATTAACTTTTGAAAAACGCATGAGATTGCGATTTAAAATGCGAAAAGCAAATCGCAACGCACCCGAAAACGCACGTTTTCAGTGCATTGTCGCGTTTTCAATGATATGAAAAAAACGCAAGAGCGAATGCAAAAAAAAGCGCAGCAGTGTGGCCTAGCCCTAAAGGTGCAATTTCAACACATTGACAGGGTAATTGAAAACTCCCATGACTAGAACGTGGTCCAAACTTGCGACCTTTGCCAACTACCCATGGAGGTGTATTTCCTGCTCTTCACTAGCATGTGGTGGCTTGTAACAGACACCTAAAGTTACTTGCTTCACCCTTACTGTTTATAGCCCCAAATATTTCCTTTTAAATGTTGTTTCAACTCTTGCTTTATAAAAATACTTAACCCCCTTTACTATTTACAATGTAATGCCTAAACAAGAAATTAACCTTCTAAATGTAAAGGGCAAGTTCACTCAAAAAAACTTTGCTCCAAAATATATATTACCCCACCAAACCCCACTTTCGCGATATTCATAGCTTCCAAAAACGCTCCTGAACTTTCTTACCTGATCCGGCCCCTTGCTGTCTAGGTGCAGCCCCCTGCTCCTGTTTCAAGCATAAACAGGAGCAGGGGACCTCTGCGCTGACACACTTTACTTCCTGGTAGCAGCTGTCAGGCTGTCATGTCCCATCACGCCATAACTGACAACCGCACCCAGGAAGTGGAGCGGTTGGCAGCAGAGGCAGAGTAGGAGTGGCGAGGGACCGGGTCAGGTAAGCAAGTTCAGGAGCATCTTTTGAACATGTGAAACTGGGGTTTGGGGGCGTAATTTACATTTTGAAACTACGTTTTTTTTTCCAGTGGACATGCCCTTTAATGCCCAGTCATGTGAATCATTTAGCCATGTTTCTGCTCTATCAAAGCATTTGCATTTTCTTTTAAAGCTATTTGTTCTAATTCTCCTATTTTTACAGCTAGGCATCTTGCATTTGTAAACACACATCAGTTCACTTCTCTAAAAACCCCAAAACAGATTTTGCGGACACATACATCAGTATCTAAATTTGTGTGCAAAACTGTGAGCAATGTTGCTAAAGTTAAATATAGCAGTTTATTATGGCATATTCACTACCAGGTCTCAAATATTTGAGAGAACAAATAATTTTGTGAAAGTTCCCCTGGCAGAGATGGGGAGCGATGCTCAACAGTTGACAGATGAAAGTAGAAAGTAGCCTCTACTAGGGCCTAGTCCCTGTTTTTGTACACATGGCTTGATAATGTCCTGTTATATATTTTTTTATTAATAAATATTAAAGGTCTTCTATAGTGAAATTTATACATTGCTCCAATCCAGACATAAAAAAAGGTTAGTGTATGCTGCCTTATTCTTACCTTCCTTTGTGGCTCCGTGTTTGCACACTGTCTGATTTATAGCAGAGCTCCTCACTCCCCCTCCCCTCCCCTCTCTGGGCATTCCTGCTTCAAGTAGTCCGGCTGTAAATTAAGCCTGTGAAACAAGCCGCTCATGCGCATTAATTCTCCTACACATGACACATCACTCTAACCTTTGTAAAAAAAAACAACAACAAAAAACCTTGTTACGTAAGCCTGTAGAAAGCAATTATCTCTGTTGTTGTGGTTGAGTTAGAAGAGACCCGAATCCTGCCTTATCACTGCAGCCCGATCTCCCTTTGACAGGCAATAAATTGGTGAAAGCTTTATGAGGAGGGGGACTTCTCCTTCCCTTTACTTCTGTTTTTAACCCAGCATTTGCCAAGCATTTTAGTGAGCAGGAAGGAGTCATTAGGAGACTTGCTGTAAAACCTGTGTAGGCCTTCACACTATACCGGCATGCCATTAGGGGATTTGATTGACAGCTCAAGCAGGAGTGGTGTATTGAAATCTTCACTTCTTTTAACTTGTATATATCGGGACAGAGAAGGAAACTGAAGAAAATAAACATAATCTGGGGGTTGGGGGGAATTATAAAACACATAGAAAGAAAAAAAATACATTTTCCCACTGTAGATGCCCTTTAAACTTATGTGCTTTTGTTTAAGGTGGATATGGACATTATAAGCAAGATGGCAAAATGGCCTATGGGAATGGCTTCTCAAACAACCAACGTTGGATGAAGGATCATATGGTAAGATATAACACATCAAAGGATTAAATAATGCAACCAAAATTTCCATAATTAATGCACATTGTTAAGTATCAGATTGTTTTCCTGGTTTCCTTTTCATCACATAAAAAGAAATTACTTCTGGTGCACAGTAGATCTGGCAATTGTACACAAATATTATCCGCAGACTCTACCTTGTATATATCCTGTGGAAGAGCTAATCCTGCATTGTATATGACTGACTAACAAAACTATTTGGCAATGTGGCAATATAACCCCTTTGTTATGTGAGCCATCATTGCTATACAGGAATATGCAATAGGTAAAAAAATGGGAACCATACATTGTTGCTTTCTTGTTTTAAATTTCTTGTAGGACTTAAATAAATAATATTTCCCTGTAATTTATTTTGTTAGAAAAGATCTAAGAAAGAACCAGTCTATACACATTACTGTGACACGTGTGACCGTGGTTTTAAGAACATGGAAAAGTATAATGTGCATCTCTCCCAGCATGTCAAGGTAGGACATAGAACAATTTAGTGTTTCTGTGAGATGGCTTTATTTCTTTGGTATCCATGTTTGAAAAGAAATTCCAACTTCCAAGCACTTACAGTTTTCTGAGATATACAGTTGTGTTCAAAATTATTCAACTCCCAATGCTGTAAAGGGTTTTAGGGAATTCAGTGTACATTTGTAGTTGTGTTCAGAATGAAATCTTAAAAGGACTTTTTAAAGAACCAATTGCAACTAAAATGACATTAATTGTTTTTGTAATAAAGTATTAAATGTTTTTTTTGTGATTTCTTCATTGACACAATTATTCAACCCCTTAAAGACTACCACTTTTAAGAACAGAGGTTCATCCAAGTGTTTTCGATCAGGTATTGAAAACAATTGTGGATGTCATTGAGCTGCAATCAAGCATAATAAGCACCAATTATGCAGATTTAAAATGACTGTGATACTTAGCTCCTTCTAGACATTTACTGGTGTGTTTACAAACATGGTGAAGTCAAGAGAATGGTCCAGGAAGAGAAGTGGTGATTTCTCTTCACAGGAAGGGCAATGTCTATAAGAAGATTGCAAAGATGTTAAACATACCAAGAGACACCATAGGAAGCATTATTCGCAAATTCAAGGCAAAGGGCACTGTTGAAACGCTCTCCCTGGTCGTGGCAGAAAGAAGATGCTGACTTCGACTGCTGTGCGCTACCTGAAGCGCAAAGTGGAGAAAAGTCCCCGTGTGACTGCTGAGGAACTGAAAAAGATTTGTCAGATGCGGGAACTGAAGTTTCAGCTCAGACAATAAGGCGCACACTGCGTAATGAAGGCCTCCATGCCAGAACTCCCAGGTGCACCCCTTGCTGTCTCCAAAGAAGAAGAGTCGACTGCAGTATGCCAAAAGTCATGTGGACAAACCACAAAAGTGTTCTGTGGACTGATGAAACAAAATTAGAACTGTTTGGGCCCATGGATTAATGCTATGTTTGGAGGAGGAAGAACAAGGCCTATCAAGAAAAGAACACCTTGCCTACTGTGAAGCATGGCGGGGGGGTCAATCATGCTGTTTTGCTTCTGCAGGTACAGGGAAGCTTCAGCGTGTGCAAGGTACCATGAATTCTCTTCAGTACCAGAAGATATTGAAAAAAAATGTGATGCAGTCAGTCACAAACCTGAGGCTTGGGAGACGTTGGACCTTTCAACAGGACAATGATCCCAAGCATAACTCCAAGTCCACTAGAGCATGGTTGCAGATTAAAGGCTGGAACATTTTGGAGTGGTCATCGCAGTCACCAGACTTAAATCCGATTGAGAACCTCTGGTGGGACTTAAAGCAGTTGCAGTGCGCAAGCCTAAGAATGTGTCTGAACTGGAGGCTTTTGCCCATGAAGAATGAGCTAAGATACCCGTAGATCGCTGCAAGACACTTGTGCCAAGCTAGGCTTCACGTTTAAAAGCTGTTATAACTGGAAAAGGATGTTGTACTAAGTTCTAAGAATGAATGTCACTTGGGGGTTGAATAAAACTGATATTTGAGCACAGAAAATTTGTGGTTATTTCATTATAAATGCTATCTTATATTTGTCTGACTTACAAGTGTCTCTTTGATTTAATTGTAAACAAAATGATCAAAATCAATCTTAAACTGGCCAAAATACTCAATTATCAGCACTTGGTGTTTATCAAGAATGGCAGGATCTCTTGTTTTTGGTTAGTACATGTAAACCGATATGCGTGATCAGCTATCTGACTTAAAGACCCAAACTGCAGAATATTGCATTGTATTGCTTTCCTTTCTAGATAATTTCTTCACCAAAATTCAGCGTTGTAAAGACATGAAAATCTTTTATTATA
Organism: Hymenochirus boettgeri; assembly: GCA_019447015.1. Classification (NCBI taxonomy): domain Eukaryota; kingdom Metazoa; phylum Chordata; class Amphibia; order Anura; family Pipidae; genus Hymenochirus; species Hymenochirus boettgeri. Next base: position 256,151,377 of record CM033470.1, on the reverse strand, counting down.
TCAGGCAGACCAGTCTTTCCACCCATTAAGGTCAATACACTTGGGATGATATTTTGGATCAGTGCAAAATTTTGTACCATGTGGACGAAATATCAGCAAGTTTGCCACAACCATTCTCGGTCAAATTTCAATAACATCTATAATCTGTCTGGTGAAATATTGGCAGTACTGCATTTTTTTGACCTGCAGGCTAACTAAAAGTATATTTGTGATAGAGATACTGGGCCTTTGCAAAAAGTTCTGAAAAGCTCTCTTTTTTGGAAGTAAACTTGACTTTTTTTTTTTGACAATTTGTGGTGTTACATTTTCGAAGATGATGAACATGAATTTATTTATATTGTTGTGTGATTTTATATGTTGATACTTTTTTGGCTGGTCAGATGCTAGTTATTATATTAAATATTTATATATGATTATGTTTATCTAGCACTCCAGTCTGAGTTTACCGTACCTCAGATGTTCCACAGTATCACTTGCTGGTGTCTTGCTGTGATAACTTTGAGCTTCCTACCTTTATTTATTCTTTTACTTTATGTACCCATTGTTATTTTACCACTAATTGTCTTTGGTTTTACAAAGAGGGGATCTCTGCTGACAAGGAGCCTTATTAATGTGACTAGTGTTAGTGCAATACCTTATTTGGCATATCATTTTCTTTATATACTCTCTCATACCTTTCAAACAAGCCTAAGATGATGTCGCTAATGTCTCTGGATCTTGAATTATAAACTTAAAAAGTTACACTTCCTGATCTATTCTGTCTGACTGTGACAGGCACATAATGAGCTGTGTAAGAAGCTCCACCCCCAAAGAATCAATCTTTTTTCAAAGCTACTTACAGACTAGCTTGTGGCTTTCTTTGAGGATGATTAAGAAGTTTGGGACCAGGGCTTATGGTAAAAGTGGGCATGCTCAAACCTGAGACTTGGGGCAGAGCAGTAGTGTTGGTGATATCCCCGTTCATGGTGCTAGCCGGGGGAAAATAAACACCCTTTATACTGCCACTTGTAAGGAGAACACCGTTCCCCTTTAAAGGACATGTCTACTCATAAAAAATATTCAGCATTGGGATTGGTACATAATCGATTTCTCTTGCATTTCTCTGCTGACAATGTAGCATTCAGGGGGTATAAAGTGACAGAAGCAGGTAGACAAATTATATATTTGGGGGTGAACATGCCCTTTAAGTAAATAATTAGATTGTTTACCATAATTCCACTTTAACTTTCTGTGTAACGTTTGAGGTAGTGACTGGTCTTTCTAGCGAAAAATTTGACATCCAGTGAAAATGTTCCATTGTAATCATAATATTTGTTCTTAAGGTCAATAAGAAAATATAATATTGATATTTGGCATGCCTAAAAATAGTCTTTCTAAAAAGGATTTATTCATGGAAAGTTGTTTATTTGCAGTGTGAAGAACCGGGGTGCAGTTTTAATGCTCATGAGAAACTGGTACACATTCACTGGAAAAATGTAAGTGAGAAATGTAACAGGTTTAAGCTCCCCTGTTCCTACCAACCAGCTGTATAAAGGGAATTTATTTTAAAGGGCATCTATAGTGAAAAAAACACATTGCACCTCTGCAAAGTTAAATTCATGTACTCTGTGCTGCCTTAATCCTATCTCTGTCAGTGACTTTGTTTAATCATGGTGTCAGATCTCTGTGCAGCACTTCCCCCCCCCCCCCTCCCCTCTGTTACCTCCTCCATGTCTCAACTCCAGCTAACCGACAAGCTTATCATGTGCAGTAGGAGTTAAAAGTTCAACATCCAGAAAAACACACCCACGCACATTGGCCAATAGAAAGGAAGCTGTCCTGGAGACAAGGAAGAACAGTACAGTTTATGATCTCTCACTTTGTGACCCATCATCAATTGGTGAAAGCTATTAAGAAGGGGGGTCAAGTGCAGCCTTATATCTACCATCAAAACTACCTCTCTCCCCCTGCTAATGCTCTTATCTCTATGTTTATTACAGAGCAGGGAGGGGGGGAATCACTCACAGAGATTTGATTGACAGTCCAAGTAGGAGTAGATGAATGCAATCACGTATTCTTCTAACTGGTGTATCTCAGGACAGAGAGGGAATCTAAAAGAAATGAAGACACTCTGGGGGTTGGGGGGAATTATAGAACACATGGAAAGAAAAAAAAGTTCATTTTCCCACTATAGATGCCCTTTAAACTAAAACTTGTGTGATGAAGAATGTGTACAGGAATCTGAATGGGATTTTACGATCTCGTGCAAAATTATTTAAAGGAGAACTAAACCCAAAATACAAAGGCAGCTCCACAGACTCTATAACTGTCACTTTGTAAAACTATTTGTCTCTCACCTCTGAATTCCGCTTCTTACTGTAGAAATCATTTATAGAACATTTCTGAGTACTGGCAATCTAAGATGTCACGGCTGGCTTCTAGTGTTGCCTCTTCCTGGTGGTCCAGGTACCAAAATTCCTTCTGCACATGCTAAATAGCTACCTTGTGTTTGTTTCCCACTCCCCTTATGCTAAGCTGCATGTAACAGTTGTACACCTGCCAGTGTCTCCCAGCCAATCATCAGTGATAGCAGTGAATATTATTAGTAGATTTTCCTGCTCAAACAGAGTGGGGGAAGGTGTTAAGCCTTTTCATATGTATTTAGGAAGCAACTTGTTAACCCTTTATATTTGTGAGCTTTTCTGCAAGACTGTGTCTTTGTATGTGTTTATTTCTGCACTCTACCATTTATATTAGTGTATGTATTGCTGAAATGTACATTTAGGGCACGGCCACACTGCAACGCACCTGAATCGTGCACGTTTGCGCTTGCAATTTTTCCATTGTCATTCTGAAAATGCATGCGACACGTGCGTGAATCGCAACACACCTGAAATCACAAGATTTTGGTGCGTTGCTGCGATTTCAATACAATTGGAAAAATTGCAATTTCCTGAAAAATGTGCTTGTGTGGTCTAGCCTTTAGAAGTGTAATGCAAGCTGCACTGATTTCTGTTTAGCCATACAGCATGCATTTAATGCAGTGGAACTTAGCAATTTCCTGAGGCTGTGGCCCCACTTAAGTGCAAGGTAAATCTTGTAAATGTACGATAGTCAACGTAAATCTATGACAGCCCGTAGAATATCATTACGGTAGTTTATTACCTCATGTTATGGTATACTACTGCCATGGTTGTACAGTAACGAAAACCAGCGGTATTGCAAGTTTTTAAATATGGCCCTCCAACACTTTTACATTGCAAGTGAAATATACAAAGACACAGGTCTGTAGCTGTAAATACTGCAGGTTTATTGCAAAACATGCGTGCTACATGTTTCTAACCCACTTGTCCTTCAAGTGCTTGAGTGGGTCTGAAACATGTAACACGCATGTTTTGCAATAAACTTGCAGTATTTACAGCTACAGACCTGTGTCTTTGTATGTTTCACCTGCAATTTATTGTTTATATATCGGATTTGGTGGAGTGAAAGCCGTAGGTGAGACATACGTTATTTCAGATCCAGACAAACTGGATACCCAGACCTATATACATCACACTACAACACTGCTACTAGGAAAGTAGCAGTGAGGCAAGTACTTTCTAACTTAAACTTTTTTGGGTGTAGTTCCCCTTTAAGCATTATGGCATGGCAGGTACCTTGTACCAAAAAATTAGCAACATCTAATAATACTAATCAAATGTTTGCCCAGGTAATGATGACCTGATCTGATATTACATTTTAAAAATGGTAATAAGACCATACAGTGTGCGTTCTCTGTTCCCATAGTCCTCTGTGGATAGTGATCTCAGACCTATTTATGCCTTAAGGGGCTGGCATCATATTTCTACCCAGCAGAGCAGCTTAAAAAGAAGATACATTGCCTTATATTTTATTTTTTATGTTATTATAACTACTTCATCTATAACTTTCATGCTACTTTAAAGAATACATTAGTTATGTTACATAATTTTTTTTTTTTTAGGAAAAAGTTATTCAGTTAAAAAAAATATTACAAGCAGGGTTAGTAAATAACATAACATACATGGTTATAAATACTGAGCAAATTAGTATGTGCACATCCTGCTGTTTGTTGTTCGAAAATAATATGCATATGTCATCTGCTTGTGAAGGTTCTCATTCATCCAGGTCATGGTATATCTGTTGTATTCAATTAGATCAACTACATTTCAAGTCCAGTTGATCTAATTGAATACAACAGATACATATGTCATCTGATTTGATCCTTTTTTGATCTAAGCATTTTATATCTTCATTTTACTTTGATTTCTCCTCAGATGCACGCACCTGGTGCTAAGAGAATAAAACTTGATACACCAGAAGAAATTGCAAAATGGAGAGAAGAAAGAAGAAAGTAAGTGTTTTTCACCAGCAATGCAGTGGAACCCACTAATAGCCTTTACTCTGGCCTGATTTGTTCTTGGGGGGGGGACACTACATATATTTTCTTATTCTTCAATTTACACCATAATACTGTTAACATGGATTGTGATGAAATGCAAGGAAATCCTATAGGGTAGTACACACGGCTAACCGTAGCAACATGGTAATCTAACAGTAATATAACACAGGTGTTTACAACATCAAATGCTTTATATACTGAATCAAATTAGTAGCCAGGAATTTAAAACAAGGGCCTAAACTTTGTATTTGTAATAAATGCAGTTTTACTATTCTCTGCATTACTGATATGTTCATAGGAATGCATCCTTACACACGGCACTGTCTCTTTTGGATCACGTTTTGCAATCCGCATGCACAGCAAACAGTGATATGATCTGGCCCTACTATTTGCATTTTAAGAAAGCATGCCATTTGTTATCCGTTTCTGTCAATCTAAACAACCCTTGTGTGGTTTAGTGGGACTGTACCTTTAACCCTTTCAGTGCAAGTAAATATTCCCTTTTTAAAGGGGAATATTCTATATTGGGGTTATTTCTGCCGAACAAAATGTACTTTTACCAAAAAGGCAAATTTTAGTAATTTTACTGTATGTATGGGTAACAATGTTTTTAAAGGGTATGTCCATCCCCAAACTAAAATCCTATATGTTATAGCAAATGGCCATAAACCTTGACAGAGGTTTATAGAACTGAAGGCTCTTCACAAATGTACTTACCAGCCTTCATTCCCCAATTTCCATGCCTTTTCTGTGTACGGAAGTCAAGCAGGAGGGGCTTGACCAGCATCCACTCATGTGATTGGCTAAGGCACGGATGCATTTAGAATTTTAGTTTGGGGGGTGGGCATACCATTTAAATTTGCAGCTTTTTATGAAATTGGACGTTTTTTTCCCTAAAATACAAAATCAGAGTAAAAAAAAAATTAAAAAAATCAAAGGTGAATGTTGTAGAAAGACTGTAGCTGAAACTATGAAACCAACACAAATCTGAAAGCTTATTCTCTTCTAAATCAAACCGTTTGCCGCATATATGGGTGTACACAAACGTGCCCAACAACTAACCCCCATATGGGACAGATGGTTAGTGCAGTACATAAACATTTTTGAAATTAAACACCCCTCAAACTTGAAAATACCCCATACAAAATAAATATTGCATAGCTACGTAACAGTGCCCTTCTTTCAACCATACATGCAGAATTACAGATGCGGTTCTACATAGAATTTCACATTTTTTCTTAAAAATTTAGGAAAAAGATGATTCATAGTTAGAAATCTTACACAAACCCAACTGACAAGTAAAAGACCAAAGGCTAATTTCTATTATACTAGTGGCAATACTGCAAGAGGACTTGAAATATTGTCTTGTATTTTATTTTTTAGCGTTGAACATTTTACAATGATTTAATCCATTCACACCATCCCCTCCACAAAGAGCTTGCAATCCACTTAATCTCACAAACACAACCTTATAAGTATCTTGGGGGTTTGTGTGTCTGCTCACCGAGTCTTTTAGTCTGAAAGCGAAAATAATAAAAACTGTGACTGGAAGTTGTTGTAGTGATGTCACCTGTGTGCCATTGTCATATAAACAGAATAAGAAAGAAAGCAGTGGGAATATACAGGCAACATAGCAGGAATGTGGTTGAAAACAGTTAAAAATGTTATTTCTGCTATGGCAAACAAACATAAATCACCCAATAAAGTGCATCATGCAAAAAAGATTAAAAATACATCTCCTACAAAACCCTAAAGGGAGTGGCCACTGAGGAAGTATATCAGGACGAAACGCATATGGCATGGATTCCTTTTTATTTAGCTCTCCTTACTTACCCTGTCACTGTTCCATGTGATTTATGGGTGGTCTGCCAGTCGGATCTGTTGTATCCTGTTAGAGTATAGTATTTGCTACTGTAATATATATATTATAACATATGATTCTAATATTATAGCTGCTATTACCTTGCTTAGTATGCACCTTATTATTATATATACCGGTATATATACTCCCTTTAGGGTTTTGTAGGAGATGTATTTTTAATCTTTTTTGCACTATGCACTTTATTGGGTGGTTTATATGTTGGTTTGCTATAGCAGAAATAAAATTTTGAACTGTTTTCAACCACATTCCTGCTGTGTTGCCCGTATATTCCCACTGCTTTCTGTTTCTTCTGTTTATATGTCTATTGTTAGTGGGGGTGCCCCACAGGTCTGTGGAACTTGTATATGTTTTACAGTTCATGTCCTAGTGCCCAGTACACATTCTTTGTTACATATATATAATTAACCAGTGCCATTGTCCTCACTTCCACCATCAACTGATCTGTATGTCTTTAAGATGTTCAGGAAATCTGGACTGCTCAGAGGAAAACAAAATAAGCTTAGGGAGAACAGACAGTCTCCTTGCAAATGTGGCCAATGGAGGATTTGAAGGACATACATTATTTCCCATACAAGATTCATATAACTGAGAGGGTATTCTTAATTGTTGTATATAATCCACTGTTGCTCTTCAAGCAAAAGTGCACATTTGTGTATTTTATAAGCGATAATGTACCCCTAATTGGTAATTTAACACACATTATATACTTGTGTAATATACAAGTGAATGTGTGTTATATAACAAATTTCAAGGTTCCCTCTAATCTAAAGATATATAAATTTGCATACGAATTGAAATTGTGTGCGCTACATACCGCAATACTTGTATTCCAGCAGAACTTTGTGTGCACACCACTTAAACCTATGTGCGCAGGCCTGCACTAAATCATCAAAAAATTAGGTTTTATGGTCAATAATACAAAAACATACCCCCACCTCGCACAGGAACATACACCTACTGATGCCCCCCTACACCCTTTCCACCCATCCACTTTAATGGCAGCCATACACACAATAATAAAATATATTTATTAATTATGCTTAGAGTAAAATGTTAAACTTCGTTTTTACTGTCGTTGCCATAGCAATACTAGTGTTTTTGTTTTTTTAACTTGCAGTATATACACACATAAGGCTCTATGCATTCATGCCGTGTCCCCTTCCAATATGTGCCTTTCAGTCCAAATTCAAGTTTTCATAAACTATGCTTTTTAGTTCTCCATTTCAAGGTCTCTATATTCCTTATTTAAAACAAACAGATCCTTATTATAAAAAGGAGCTATATCCAAATAATTCCTTTTTTACATTAGTAAGTACCATCTAAAACAGAAAAACTTTGCAGACTGCATTCTTGATAAGTGGGTCATTGAATGGATGTTTCTATATTAAGCCCATGTTGCCTTGGTAATTTTTAGTACCATGAAGTAATAACTAAAGACCACTGTTCAATGTTTGTTTTCATTGTAGCTTCAGAAATATAATACTTGTCTATTAAAATATTAATTCTGGATGTAAGAGCAGCTGTGCTTTTCTTTGTTAGGACGCAATTAGAAATCATCAAATCTATTCTACTTAAAATCATAGTCATAATACAAAGGCAGTTGAAAATTTCACCATTTGTTTCCACAGACTAATAACAAAATAAATATTAAAGCAGAAACAATACAATACATTAGGAAAGGAAAAAAAGCTCATTAAATATACTGAACATATATTCAATAACTCTTTACTGAGAGCTGGGAAATAATCCCATACAGGGCCTCATTCTTAGGATATCAAAGTCACTACACTGAAACAAATGTATTACTATTTATTTTATTTTTTTGCAACCAAAGAAACTTTCCAACACTAGCGAATATTGCCAAGAAACAGCAGCAGCAGAAAGAAAGAGAAGAGCGGGGAGAAGTGTTGAAAACACCCCAGTTTGGGTATGTATAAATGTATCTGTGTTGTTTTATTGTCTTAACCAATGGTTAGCAGTTAGTACCAATGCATTTCCACTATACCTCCATTCCCCTTATGTTGTGCAGATTTATAGTTTTTATTCTAGAAATGCAGATTTTACTGTTAACGGATATTTCCACCCCCAAATCTTCAAAATAATGTAGGGGACTCCCAACCCTAAACACCACCTTTAAAACTTTAAAATCAGACCAGAAATGTACTTACCCATTTTCGTTCCCTTGGTCACCGCCTCACTACTTCCAGAAATGGAAGAGCAGAAGGCACCAGACTGGCAGCCGCGTCTGTGATTTGCTGAGACTCAGAGGAAGCCGAGGGAACAACTTCAGGTGAGTACATTTCTGGGCTGATTTAAAAGGTAGTGTTTAGGGGGATTCCCCTACATTATCTGAAGTTTAACTTTTTAAAGAACATAGATAAAGTGCCGGGGGTTCCTGAGAGGGAGGGAGGGGGGAGAGCTCAGCTGTGCATGCCAGACTCCTCTAAGATGAGCAGGAAGTAACAGGCATGGATTAGACACAGAGCGGCTCCTACTCCTTTTTTTGACTTTCATCAGGCCCTGCAGGACAACCATAAGGAGCAGAAGAGAAAGGTAGAGCTCTTTTTAACACTACACAGTGGGGCAAAATTAAGTTGGGGGATGGACATGCCCTTTTATCCTGTTCCTGCCAAGTTGACTTTCTAACTAGGCAGGAATTAGTCATTCTTCTTAATAAATTATTCTCAGAAACTGGCCTTAAAATCTTTATATATATTTTTTCTTATTATTTTTGAATAACAGTTGTTTATGAGGACATATAGTGGTTTACATATTAACATAGTAATGGAGGTTGAATAAAGACGTAAGTCCATGATCCCTGCAGTATCCAGCACTGACTCGAACTCTTAAAAGGACAATAGTATTTTCTGTTATCTTTTGTATCTATTGTACAAAGCCACAACTGAATTTAAAAAATTTGTTCAAGCAGATTTTGTCCTCAAAACCCAAACTGCAATAGTTTCAAACCTCTAACCTTACCCACTTATCTTCTATTTAGCCCCATATTCCTGCAGCAGTCAGTCATGGCTGTGAAATATGACATCATGGCCAGTAAATGACTGCTGTTTCCCACACTGCCTCTTTTCGAACATCAAAGCCAGTAGCAGGAACATTGGACTAAAGTGTGTAACTTTGTATTTATTTGTGTCTTTTTAGTTCTAAATTAATTTTGCCCATCATGAACCCAAAAATTATATTTAAATTATATTTCCTCCTCCAAAAACAAAAAAGTAAGAGCAGGAAATGAAACCAAGCAACCCCCCCCCCCCCCCCCAACAACCTAAACCTCGCTAGGTTTAAAAACCCCAAATCGGCTCCTAAAGGTACTTGCCATCCATCACTCCCAGGCACTTCTGCTGCTCTTCTGCCCGAAACAAAGGGGCTGACCGTCAGCTGCGTCTGTAATTGGCTGAGACTCATCCTAGGGAACGCAGCAATGTGCAAGCTTAATGAGCTCTTAGAGTGGTAAATCTTTGACCATTACTGATGGCTGCAACCAGGAAAAAAGTGGCATAGGAAAAAGACCACTGCAGAGACAAGCAGATAAAAAGAGCTTCAGGGACTGCAGAGAGGTAACTATAGCAATCTCGGGTTTTTGGGGGTGGGGAAGGTAAGTATAGTTTTTTTTCAATGTAAGGGTTGACATGCCCTTTAATTATGCCAATGATATTTTAATTATAACTGTGATATGTTTTTTTAAAGAAATCTTAAAAATGAAATGAACATGTATTATTTTTTTTTTTTTTTTTTTTGGATCTTGCCTTAATAGTTTTCTTGTTCATATTTTTGTTTATGATCTAGAAAGATGAAGGGAATGAAAAAGGGTCAAGACAAAGGAAGCAGGAATTGGCAGAATCATAAAAAACAAAGAAACTTTAAAAAGAAAAGAAAAATTGAAAGTGAACAACAGAATGAAAGCACTAGTACAGGAGTAATAAAAACACCAGATTCCCAAGAAAACCCCAACAGGCAAAGAAAAAACCTAGATCCCTTAAACATGTTAGCTGGCAGTGACCCAGGTAAGAACGGCTAATTACTGTGTTACAGAAAGAAAGCTTTTAGTATGAGTGGTGCCAAAGATAAGGCAAATCTTTATACTGAAATACATTTTCTTGATTTACTGCCCAAAAACGTACGATTTAAATCTGGTGTATCCAGTCACTTTTTATGTAGTTCTATTTAAAAACCAACCAGTTGAAAAGGTGATGCTTAGACATTTGAATTTGGGTGATGCTATTTCCCCAGATCTGTGGGAATACTTAATGATTATCTCTTCTAAACGTAAGTGGAATTCTAAAGTGTTGGTGGAAATTGTGGTTAAGGTATATGTATGCATGTATGTTTTACATTCTAATATTCTTTGACCTATTTCAATGTCCACCCTTATAACAGAAAACTGGTCACATGTCCATTACCTGTCCCCAACCCCAACTGATATATTCAGAAAATTATTAGATGTATTATTAACCAGAAATTGAAGGATGATTATTGCCTCCATTCTGGTAGAGAAAGCTGGCTTCTCCCTTAAGTCAATCAAGGCTGTGACTGCTGACTTCATAACCAATGATTGACTGCTGTTTCCCCTGCTGCCTTTTCCGCAGATGCTCAAGCTTATAAAAAGCTCATTGAGCAGAGGGAGGAGGCAGAAACCTTTTCCAGAACAGAAAACTTACAATTAAATATCTGATTACAAAGGCATGCAATAAAACTGGTAAACCTAGCATAACTGACAAGTCACCAGGTCCACCCTCATAAAAAACTTTTGGCACCATGCAGGGGATACCCTCCCACCCCCAACCGCTCTATTCATAAGTGTAAAAGCGACTCCAATCTTTACTTACACCTCCTCGATTATGCGCTGTTTCTGGTCCATCTCCCCTGCCCGCCGTACCGGCAGCCACGACTGTGATTGGCTGAGAGGCAGCCAATCACAGCCGCGGCTGCATTCAGTGTAGAACAGCGCAGGAACGAGGACTTGTAAGTAGAGACTGGAAACGCTTTTACACTTATGAATAGAGTGGTTGGGGGTGTTTCACCTATAACTCACACAGGTAGACTAAGATTTGTATGTTTGACGTTAAGTTTTTCTTACAGTGTACATACCCTTTAAGAAGGTGAGCTGATTATTTACGCTTACATGATACTGACCTCTAGTGTACACAAACCTTTAGATGTTCTTTAGACTAGCATAAAACCTTCACAAAATCTTAATGACTCATATACTGCCACAGGAGGTTGGTCCTTTCTTTCTTGTTTATTCTGATAAATCCATCTCCATGGAGATCTGAAAAAAATGTAACATACAATTATGGAAAACTGTTCGTCTATTCTTTCTTTTAACCCTGTAGGCAAAACAGTATTTAAGAACTAGATCTTGTATATCTCCCTATAAAAGTGTTTTTATTAAAGGAATAGTTCACACAAAAAGTAAACTATTCCTTTAAAGTAGTGATTGAAGACCGGGAGGTAAAGGACCCATTACTTACCTTCCGTTCTTCAATCAATTGACCAGGATCAAAGGTAAGTATATATTTAGTTTACTATAGCACGCATTATCGTGCATGCACGCTATTGTGAAACTAAACCAGGAAGCGGTCGGGACTTGTCAACTAAGCTGCAGTGGATTGTGCCCGAGGTAAATCTAATTACCTTCAATCCTGGTCAAGTTATTGAAGAACGGAAGGTAAGGAATAGGTCCTTTACCTCCCGGTCTTCAATCACTGCTTTAAAGGAAAAGTTCACTTTTTTTGTGTGAACTATTTTTTTAAGACCACCTGTACCTCCAATTTGTCACGGTAAAAGTCACATCTGATTTTGGCTTCTTTTTAGTTTCTAGTTGCCAATGTTTCCTTTGTGCCAAATTTTCCAATACTTTCTTGCTTAATTTTAAGGTGCCCATAAACTAGGAACTCTCCTTTCGACGTTCATGCAACCTCAAAAGAACAGCCTTTCCTAATCTTTTTGAAGATTGACTTCCAATCTCAAAATGGGGAACATGGCAGGATGCTTGAAAGATTTGGCAATTGAAAGTTGTGTATGGGCAGCATTGCTCTGACTATTTTGCTATTTCTTATTACATATACTAAGTCACATGGACAATAAACTTGTAAAACATTCTAGGAAGTATGTGGGTTCACAATAAACCTTTTTCTGCAGTAAACTAATGCTGTTGTCTGTAATTTGATTTAATTTTAAAACATTATAGTAGAAGTAGTACAAACTGTTACTACCGGTACTTGCTAAATATTTTGTCTTGCAGAATCTGACAATGATGCACCATTAAATACTGGGTTATCAGTAGTTCCAAAGCAGGTAACCTCTGCACTGAGCAAACTCATCTGCAGTTATGGAAGTTCCTCTGACAGCGATTCGGAGCCATCTGGTAAGAAATTGTTTGCTACCTTCTGTGATTTTTTTTTTTGGCATTAAACCTGCATTATAGGTTGTCAGAGATATATCTTTATCATGAAGTGAGGATTTGGCTTTGCATCTCAAGTATTTCAAATATTTTAGGCAACAACTTTCAGTGTTGCTATGCAAAGCCATATCAATGTAGATAAAATAAGTATAGTCCAGAGGCTTGAGTGCTTTTTGAGTGCTTGTTTTACAATAAAAGGTTTTCATGTAGAGGGTCTCAAGCAAGTTTTGTTTTTCAGGGAAGGCACATTCTGTCAATAAAAACATTTAGCATTAACATTCTCTAATTTTGTTGCATGTTTTAAAAAATGTAATACTTTTTCTGTTGTAGAACAGCCAATTTTTGTCACAAGGAAAGCTTTGGAAGACAATAAGGAAATTCTTCAGCAAAATTTGCAAACGTCTACTTGTTCCTCTGTGAGCAAAATCACAAAGTCCTTGCCTACACAGATCCCCTCTTCAAATACAGTCGTACAATCTAAACTCCCTCAAAATAAAATGGCTCCCTATAAAAATTACCAGAGACGGGAAAAGAAGCAGTTCAATGCTCCAACTAAAAGTAGGCCTACGTTGCTGGAAATGGTAAATATCAGTTGTTTTTTTTTAATTTTCTTTTCTGTAGATTGTATTTAGTTAATTACGTAGTTGCCAAGATATAAATATACTGGTTTAACCTATTGACCTCCCAGATGCTCTTATGTAAAGGCCAATAATGCCTGAAAGAGGACTCTTAAAATTGCTAAAGCTGGGTACACACTTAAACGATAGTTATAAAATGACAGTCAGAATCTTTCAAATTGCCCTGTCTCACAGCCAATCATGGACGCGGCTGCCGGTCTGGCCCCCTGCTTGCAGTTTCATGCAAGCAGAGGGCCGTGTCTGAACGCTGTGGGAAAGAGGCTGTGTAAGTAGTGTTTGGCTTAGTTTTTTACACACAAATACAGAGGTTGGGGGTGGGTGAGGGAGCCCTTACACTACAGCAATTTTTTGTAAAAGAGGTGGACATGCCCTTTAAATAATGTATTTCTTCTGTGAAGTCCCTGATAAGAAAAATATACAATAAAATATTCATCTTCTAGATTCCTATAGTTAATGTCCCTTCCCCTCGCATGCTCTAAACTTCAAACATGATCAGTGTGTTTCAACCTAGACGAAAGAGGGGAATTCCCTAATTCAACTACTTGTAAGGCAAAGTTAGAGGGAGAAGTAAATATGGTAGTGAATGGGAGAGGGTATTCTTAAACCGATATTTAATAGCAGCAACATATCGACTGGATACTTATATGGATTCTTATTAATGTACATAATCATTTGTGTTTAGATTTTTTTATCCCACTTGTATGACTTTGAATTATAATATTAGACAGTGCTGTGTCCCCAGTTGATGCTATATAAATACACATACATTTTCTGAAAAGGAACATTCCCTTAATGCTGCAATCTGCTTTTTGGTTTTCAAAAGGTAAACCTAGATAGAATTTTTACAATGACATTTTGCTAAAATGACAGCTTTGCGATCTGTATACATGTTGCTTCCCACAGCCTGCTCTTTGCTGACAAAGAAAAAGTAAAAGTACTTATGTTACCATAGGGGCATCAATCTTCCCTCATAACACTAAAATGTTACAGTGCACTGAAAAGACTTGGTAATTAGAAATAACGAATCTGTGCCATATTCTTCACCCTCTGTAGAATCAATCAGAACAAAATCCAAATGCTTTCTTTGTGAAACAACATAATCCCTGGTATAAACCAATCTGCACTAAACTTCTGATGGTGCTGAATTGGAGATCTGGAGAATTTAAAGGCCTAGTCGACACCTCACACTTATTATTCCAGTCCCGCAAGAGCTGCAATTTGAAAGATGCTCTGATGCAGCCGTCTAGACAATACAATTACTATTTTACCAAAATCCACTTGCACATGTTTGGGCTACTACCCATACATGGATAAACATTTAATGATACAGACTAGTGCTGACTCCCTAATTGAGTATCCATCTTTTGCACCACATAAGCAGATAGTTATTTGATCAGATTATAGCAGATATCTCATTAAGAATTGATTGAGGCATATTTTTATCGCTTCAATACAGGATGTTGCTGTCACTCACCCCTGCTTGTTGAATAATCTACTGAAATTGACTGGGAAGTTGTAAAAAACTATTTTAGCCAGGTTTGATAAAAGTGATCGAATATGCCCCCAGAAAAGCCTTACTTGTTTACCCTGTCCATGGTAACGATGTTCGTGCTTGTAAAAATGTAGTGGCAACACTGGGATTACCCTACTTAGTTTAGTAATGTGGGAATTAAACACAGAGTTAAGGCTGGTCTTGGGTTAAAGGTATGTTTTTTTGGGGTGGGGGGGGTTTCAACAGTCACAGATCTAATCTCCATGAAGGTCATATAATAAATTGAATATTGTGTATATTATTTGTATTTTTATTTTGTTTTCTAGTTGCTGGCTAATGACATTCGACATGAAAGGAATGTAGTTTTGCAGTGTGTCCGTTATATCCTTCAGAATAACTTCTTTGACAAACCTGAGAAAATTAAGACTCCAAATGAGACTTCCCATCAGGTTAGAGAAGTATCGACTAGTTCTGTTCTAGGCCAAACAGACTGTTTTAATGCAGAAAGTAAATCTCTGGAAAGTGACCAGGATGACAAACTCTTTACTGAAAAAAAACCAGTGGACGTTGTTCAGGTGGATGATGAGATCTGGGAGACCTCTAAATGCTGTGATGATTCATCTGATGTGTAAGAAATATTTTGCAATAAATTTACCATTATTGCCAAAATTATTATTTTGGGTTTTTTTTACAGATAAATGTGCAGCTTTGGGCAGTTTAATTTCTGTTACTTATACTTGTATGAATGGAAAGTTGGTAAACATTAGATCATTGCATTGACATTCTCTCTGTATAAATGTAAATGTACCACTTTTATGAATTAAAAGTTTACTTGAAAACAAATGTTATTATTATTTTAAATAGAAGGAATACATATGATGTATACATTATCTATGGAATGAGCTACTTCCAGTTTTTTATAGATATTCCATTTGCAATAAATCCCCAGTCTGTGTGGTGCCCCCCCCTTCTCTGACACCCTTAATTCCTGCTCACTAGATTAATATGGTATTTATACATTTAGTTCCAATTATATGTTGTCTACCTAAATGTTTTTGGTATAAGAGTGCAAGGGAAAGTCACATATGTTTTTCAGGTTTCCACAAATACAAATTTAACAGGTTGGTAAACTACTGAAGCACAATAGGTGCGTATATACATTGGAGAAATGTCTTTATTCTGAGAAATGTATATCATAAAGACAATTTATTTGTTGGCCTCCTAAAGAATTCATTGTATAATCTGCTGTTGGAAGTCTTGCCACACAAATGAATAACACCCTTTATTTCATAAACTGTTTACATGTCATGTCTTATGTAGATCTAGCTCAGCACATTTACCTAATGGTTAGATGAAAAGAGAAATATCAAAGCAACACAAATATATTTAAATCTTTTGTGTTGCCTTGCTAAAAATAAAACTTCATTACCTTTATAATGGGGAAAGTGTGCATTGCAGGTTAATGCCTCTGTTACTCCATTCATATTATTTACCCTCTGCAAAACACATAAAGGATATTGCAGGTTTTTTTTTTTTTTACACACAAAATGGGTATAAGCTCTTAGCTCGGACAATATATTCTATGTGCATCGCACTTGCGCATAGAAGACAAGTCCGTCAGGACCTGTCAGAGGAAGCGGTGGAGCAACGATTGATCGGGTAAGTTCTTTACCTTTTTCCTGACTCACAGCTCAGTTACCTCCCATTCTACAATAAAACTGAATACCAAAATTTTGATTTTACCAGTGGAGATACCATTTAAAGTACTGCCCCGTGCTCAGCTGAAAATATATTGCAATGTTATGCTGGCCATTCCCTTATTTGATATTTGCTAAATTTGAAGGTTAATTGTGGGGAATCTATCTGTCTAAATAGCTTGCCAATAAACTCCAAATATTCCCATGACATTCTCCATCTATCGTTTTTTAATCAAATATCAGCCACCAAGTTACTGGGTAAGGCAGTTGTCCCAATGTTGCAGGAACTTTAGAAGGTAAGATTATAGTGTAGCATAGAAAACTGCAGCAGAATGGATCACCTTATTAGATTTAACATCATAGAGCAAACTTGCCTAGGAGAATGTGTCATTGTATGTAATACACTAATTTATATACATCGCTGAAGGACATGACTAGTTATCTGGTTAGTGCCCTACAGATGCCTACATTGATCTGTTATATACATATATTATACTAATATATTTGACTATGCAGTTTGTCAAGAACTCAAACATATTTTTCTCATCTGCTGTTTGTTTTCTATAAATATCTGTCTAAAATATAAAACGCAGCCTGAACCAATCTGGCATGTCAGTGTATTTTGTGTGTTGCCATAGAAACTGAAGAAATATTCATTCAACACCTGCCTTCACATCACAAGCCCCAGAAATTGGTTGCGAGGAAACTTGAGTGCAATAAGCAAAGGATAATGAAGTTTAAACTGTCATATCGGGGACAGAAACAGAGAATAAATCAATACACATATATAAATACTAGACATTAAGCCCGCTACAATAACGGGCGCTAGAAGCACAGAGTGCCCCCTTAGTGTCCCTAGGCCAGAGTACCCTTTTAGTGTCCATAGGCCAGAGTCCTACCTCTGTTAAAGGCCAGGGGCCCCCTGTCCCAAATCCAGGACACATCTGATTGCCCGTTCGTCCGATCAGGGGCAGGTCCCAACTGACCGATACATGGAAGTACCCAGCCTAATGGCCCAAACAGACACTGATTGTTTCATTTATAGAGAGAGAGAACAGCTGTCCAATCAGCTACTTTGTATCCTGACTAGTGGTAGGCTGAGTGAGAAATTTGGATTGGGCACATTTCATGTCTTTTGATATTTTTGTGTAGAAATCACATACGCTACTTTATTTGGCCCTATCTGTGCCATGTAAAGATGTATTTTAGCCTCAAAACTTCCTTAAAGGAACACTAAACCCAAAAAAATAAGTATTTGCCATTTGTTTGTATTATTCACAGGGAGGTGAGAACGCTTATTCTCACTTCCCTGTGAATAATATTACGCTCGGGGGACCTGGAACTTACTTTACCGCCGCTCCACTCTCCTTCACTGAACAGCTGTTCTCTCCCGATCACGCGCCCTATCTTTTGTATTGGCGCGCATGCGCCTAAGATAGGGCGCACGGTAAGGACATAGCGGCTGTCAATGAAGAAGCGGCTGCGAGTGGATCGCGGTAAGGTAAGTTCTAGGTTCTCCGAGCTTAATATTATACACAGGGAGGTGAGAATAAGCGTTCTCACCTCCCTGTGAATAATACAAACGAATGGATAGAAAGATAATATATAGATAGTAGATATGATGAGATAGATACAGACACGATGAATAGATGATAGAAAGATGATGGATAGTATAGATGATAGGACTGAGAATGATAGATAGAAGTTCTAGATAGATGATAGAGGGCGCGTACATTTTAAACATGATTGCACTTGCCCTTTAACTCAGACATGACACCACAAAACCCACTGATTAACCACGCACCACACCGACACCACCAGCAGCAGATAAGAAGTGGAGCCAATGTGTGATTTTTGTGACAGACAGACACTGACACGTCTCTGACTCTATTCGTTCTTGGACTGGGCAGTCAGTTGGAGGAAGAACGCTGGCTCACTGAACAGCATAACTGTCAGAGAGAGGGCTCTGACTAAACTAACTTTCAGCCGGGAGACCAGATAGGCTTAGATGAACATTGGTTGGAAACTGCGGAAGTCCGCCCGCCAAATCCACTTCCGTTTTCCTTCCCACCCCTACTCGTGCTAAACGGACTAAAAGGGGACGTGCAGGATTTTTGGGTATGTGCCGGGACGAGGTGATAATCACCGCAAAACGGGACAATACCACCAAAAACGGGACCAGTGTGAGCTATGCTAATATGACATCTTCATTATTAAAACTGTGGTGTCAGTTTCCTTACAGACCGTGGTAGGAACACCTATAAAAAGACACGCGCATGGCTGAATATTTAAATCACTACTAAGTTAAATTCAATTGGTGTCTCCTAATGGAAGAATGACTCTGTCAACGTAGTTGTCCCTTTCTCTTTAAAGGGTATCTCCACTCAAAAAGAAGAAAAAATCATATACAAAAGGAATTGCCCCCCCCCCAACCCCTTAATGGTGTTAAAAAAAACAAAGCCCATAATGTACTAGCCATCCTGTTCCCAGCCTCTTCGCTTATCTTGCCGTTGATGGACAGCAGCAAGGGGCTGGACCAGCATCTGCGTCTGTGATTGGCTAAGCTAGGCCAATTACTGATTGCGGCTGCTGGTTCAGCGAGGCAATTAGGTTGGGTAAGTAATATTTAGGGTCTGATTTAGATATTTTAAACATGGTTTGGTTGGGGGAATTGCCCTTACCTATATCTAGATCGATGTAGCTGTCCGAGGGATCCGGGGAGGGGGGAGGGAGAGCCTCACTAACGCAGTTCCAAAGTCCTCTCACAGGAGCAGGAAGTGGCACGTACAGATGACAATCACACAGCAGAAGCTCCTACTCTTTTCTTTCTGGATTTTATCAGGCCCGTCAGGACAACCCATTTTTATATGCATGCAGACTGCAACGTAAACTTTCCCTTTTCCCTTAGGTAAATCTTTACAAGATTACTATTATTCTGCCACAGTCTTAGTATTGGCCCATATCTCCTAAAAAGTCTTTTTAAATCGGACAGTTCTCCTCAGGATTTCATTCCATCTGCATACCCTTAAATCGTATAATCTCGTATCAGTGATGGGCACTGAAACAGTGGTCTAGATAAAAACTGACTGAGCCCTTTAAGTGCATTATAATGGAAAAAACACATGCCCCATTGCAAAGTTTAAATTCATGTACTCTGTGCTGCCTTTCTTTCATCTACCCTCTGTCATGTGGACTGTGTTTTTCATGGTGTCAGATACTTTGTCCATCACTTCCTCTTTGTCTTAACTCGGCTAACCGACAGCTTATCATGTGCAAGTAGGAGTTAAAAGTTCAACATTCTTGAAAAACAACACCCACACAACAGTGGCCACTAGAAGCAAGATGTCTTGGAGACATGGAAACTCTTAGTGTCTTTCTAAATCGAGCTTCTTTTGTGTACCCATCATCAATCAGGAGTCCTATCAGAAGGGAGGTCAGGCAGGGGCCTTATCTCTGTATCAAAGTACCTCTCTCCCCCTGCTAATGCTCTTTATTTGTTTATTACAGAGCGGGAGGAGGGAGGACTTGAGCGGGCTAGTGGTCACGTCACAGGGATTGATGAACAGTTACAAGAGTAGAGGAATGCAAATCATTATATTATCTTCTAACTTGTGGTATTCTCAGGACGGAGAGGGAATAAACAAAGATGAAAAACACTCTGGGGGGTTGGGGGGAAATTATAGATTCACCATGGAAGAAAGGAAAAAAAAGTACTGTTTTCTACTATAGATGCCCTTTAAAGATCTGTGTATGTATTTTCTACAGGTCACCTTTTATTAATTGATTTTGTCCAATTGGTTCTTGTACCATACCCTCTGTCAGTGAATATACTTTTATATACATTCTTATAATTCAGTTGTTGGACTAGTTTCTCCTGTAGAATAAGTGGGAAAAAACGGTGTTTAGCACATTGCTATGGTCACTAGGATTGTTCGTTACCTCTGATTGAAGATTTAACAGGGAGATGTTAATAAAAGTTCATTAAAAAATGGTGCTAATTTTCCCCAACCAAGCAGATGTTAGCTGTCCAAATGGTTAAAAACAATCTCATTGGGGGGCAAAATTAGACACATTTTTCTAACAATAAAACTTTTTATTACATCTCCTGTAAAGCCCTAAGCCTTATCCAAGTAGGGAAAATTTTTCATTTGATGACTTGGGACACGGCCACACGGCGATTCATGGCGACCTTCATTGCGAATGATTTTTTCATTAACTTTTGAAAAAACGCATGAGATGACGATTTAAAATGCGAAAAGCACACATCGCAACGGCACCCGAAAACGTCACGTTTTCAGGCATTGTGCGCTTTTCAAATTATATAAAAAACGCAATAGCGATGCAAAAAAAAGCGCAGCAGTGTGGCCTAGCCCTAAAGGGTGCAATTTCAACACATTGACAGTGTAATTGAAACAAACTCCATGACTCGAACGTGGTCCAAACTTGCGACCTTTGCCCATTTCAACTCCCATGGAAGTGTTGTATTTCCGCTCTTACTAGATCATGTGGTGGTTGTAACGACACCTAAAGTACTTGCTCACCCTTACTGTTTATAGCCCCAATATTTCCTTTTAATTGTTTTCCACTCTGCTTTATATACAAATACTTAACCCCTTACTATTTACAATGTAAGCCTCAACAAGAAATTAACCTTCTAAATGTAAAGGGCAAGTTCACCAAAAAACTTTGCTCCAAAATATATACTTACCCGCACCAAACCCACTTTCGCGATGATTCATAGCTTCAAATACGCTGCCATGAACTTCTTACACTGATCCGGCCCCGTGCTGTCTAGGTCAAGCCCCCTGACTCCTGTTTCAAGCATAAACAGGAGCAGGGGACCCTGCGCTGGACACCAACTTTACTTCTGGTAGCACTGCAGGCTGTCATGTCCCAATCACGCCATCACATAACTGACAACCCGCCCCAGGAGTGGATCGGTTGCAGCAGAGGCAGAGTAGAGTGGCGAGGGACCGGGTCAAAAGGTAACATTCGGAGATCTTTTGAACATGGAAACTGGGGTTTGGGTTGGGCGTAATTTACATTTGGAAACTACACGTTTTTTTTTCAGTGGACATGCCGTTTAAGAGCCCAGTGCAGTGGAACATTTGCATGTTTTGCTTACAAAGGCATGTGGCATTTTCTTTATAAGCTAATTGTTCTAATTTCTCCTATTTTACAGCTAGGCATCTGCATTTCGTAAACACACATCAGTCACTTCTCTATAAACCCCAAAACAGATTTTGCGGACCATACATCAGTATCTAAATTTGGTCGTGCAAAACTTGGACCAATGTGCGAAGTTAATATAGCAGTTTAATTATGGCATATTCACTACCAGGTCTCAAAATAGTTTGAGAGAACCAATAATTTGTGAGAAGTTCCCCCTGGCAGAGATGGGGAGCGATGCTCAACATGACAGATGAAACGTAGAAGTAGCTCTACGACTAGGGCCAGTCCCTGTTTTTTGTACACTGGCTTGATAATGTCCCTGTTTATATATTTTTATTAATAAATATTAAGGTCTTCTATTATAGTGAAATTTATACATTGCTCCAATCCAGACAATAAAAGGTTAGTGTATGCGCCTTATTCTCCTTACTTCCTTTGTGGGCTCCGTGTTTGCACACGTCTGATTTATAGCAGAGCTCCTCACTCCCCCCCCTCCCCTCCCCTCTCTGGCATTCCTGCTTCAAGTAGTCGGCTGTAAATTAAGCCTGTGAAACAAGCCGCTCATGCGCATTAATTCTCCTACACATGACACATCACTCTAACCTTTGCTAAAAAAAAACAACACACAAAAAACCTTGTTACGTAAGCCTGTAGAAAGCAATTATCTCTGTTTGTTGTGGTTGAGTTAGAAGAGACCCGAATCCCTGCCTTATCACGCAGCCCGACTCCCTTTGACAGGCAATAAATTTGTTGTGAAAGCTTTATGAGGAGGGGGACTTCTCCTCCCTTACTTTCTGTTTTTAACCCCGCCTTTGCCAGCATTTTAGTGAGCCAGGAAGGAGTCATTAGGAGACTTGTCTGTAAAACCTGTAGGCCTTCACACTATACCGGCATGCCATTGGGGGTTTGATGACATCTCAGCAGAGTGGTGTATTGAACTCTTCATTTTTTCTTTAACTTGTATGTATCTGGACAGAGGAAGGAAACTGAAGGAAAATAAACATAATCTGGGGTTGGGGGGAATTATAAAACCATAGAAGAAAAAAATACTTTCCACTGTAGATGCCCTTTAAACTTTATGTGCTTTTGTTTAAGGTGGATATGGACATTATAAGCAAGATGGCAAAATGGCCTATGGGAATGGCTTCACAACACCAACGTTGGTATAAGGATCATATGGTAAGTATAACCCATCAAGGATTAATAATGCACCAAATTTCCATAATTAATGCACATTGTTAAGTATCAGATTGTTTTCCTGGTTTCTTTCTCATCCACTAAAAGAATTACTTCTGGTGCACAGTAGATCTTGGCAATTGTACACAAATATTATCCGCAGGACTATCTACCTTGTCTATATCTGTGGAAGAGCTAATCCTGCATGGTAGTATTGCACTGACTAACCAAACTATTTGGCATGTGGCAATATACCCCTTTGTTATGTGAGCCATCATTGTCTATACAGGAATATGCAATAGGTAAAAAATGGGAACCATACATGTTGCTTTCTTGTTTTAATTTTCTTGTAGGACTTAAATAAATAATATTTCCCTGTATTTATTTGTTAGAAAAGATCTAAGAAAGAACACTTCATAACCCATTACTGTGACACGTGTGACCGTGGTTTTTAAGAACACATGGAAAAGTATAATCTTGCATCCTCTCCCAGCATGTCAAGGTTAGGACTAGCAACAATTAGTGTTTCTGTCGTGGAGAGGCTTTTATTCTTTGTATCCCATGTTTGAAAAGAAATTCCAACTTCCACCAACACTTACAGTTTTTCTGAGTATATTCCAGATTTTGTTGTTTCAAAATATTTCACTCCCAATGCTGTAAAGGGTTTTAGGGAATTCAGTGTACATTTGTAGTTGTGTTCAAGAATCTCTTAAAGGACTTTTTAAAGAACCAATTCAACTAACAGATGACATTAATTGTTTTTTGTAATAAGTAAATTAAATGTTTTTTTTTGTGATTTCTTCATTGACACAATTGATTCACCCCTTCAAAGACTACCACTTTAGCCAACAGAGGTTCATCCTAAGTGTTTTCGATCATGTATTTGAATAACAATTGTGGATGTCATGGAGTGCAATCACGATAAAGCACCCATTATGCCGATTAAAATGACGTGAGACTTAGCTCCTTCTAGACATTTCTGTTGTTTACAACCATGGTGCGGAAGTCAGAGAATGGCCAGGAAGAGAAGTGGTGCATTTCTCTTCACGGAAGGGCCATGTCCCCTATAGAAGATCGCAAGATGTTAACATACAAGAGACACCATAGAAGCATTATTCGCAAATTCAAGGCAAAGGGCACCTGTTGAAACGTCTCCCTGCTCGTGGCAGAAAGAATTGCGACTTCTCCTGCTGTGCGCTACCTGAAGCGCAAGTGGGAGAAAAGTCCTGTGTGACTGCTGACGCAACTGAAAAAGATTTGTCGGATGCGGCGACTGAAGTTTTCAGCTCAGACAATAAGGCGCACACTGCGTAATGAAGGCCTCCATGCCAGAACTCCCAAGGTGCACCTGCTGTCTCCAAAGGAGAAGAAGAGTGCGACTGCCGATTATGCCAAAGTCATGTGGACAAACCACAAAAGTGTTCTGTGGACTGATGAAACAAATTAAGAACTGTTTGGGCCAGTGATTAATGCTATGTTGTTTGGGAGGAGGAAAACAAAGGCCCATCAAGAAAAGAACACCTTGCCTACTGTGAAAAGCATGGCGGGGGGGTCACTCATGCTGTTTTGCTTCTGCGGTACAGGGAAGCTTCAGCGTGTGCAAGGTACCATGAATTCTCTTCAGTACCAGAAGATTGAAAAAAAAATGTGATGCAGTCAGTCACACAACCTGAGGGCTTGGGAGACGTTGGACCTTTCAACAGGACAATGATCCAAGCATAACTCCAAGTCCACTAGAGCATGGTTGCCAGATTAAAGCTGGAACATTTTGGAGTGGTCATCGCAGTCACCAGACTTAATCCGATTGAGAACCTCTGGGGGACTAAAGCAGTTGCAGTGCGCAAGCCTAAGAATGTGTCTGAACTGGAGGCTGTTTGCCCATGAAAATGAGCTAAGATACCCGTAGATCGCTGCAAGACACTTGTGCCAAGCTAGGCTTCACGTTTAAAAGCTGTTATAACTGAAAAGATGTTGTACTAAGTTCTAGAATGAATGTCACTTGGGGGTTGAATAAAACTGATATTTTGAATCACAGAAAATTTTGTGGTTATTTCATTTCTAAATGCTATCTTATATTTGTCTGACTTACAAGTGGTCTTTTGATTTAATATTAACCAAATGATCAAAATCAATCTTAAACTGGCCAAAATACTCAATTATCAGCACTTGGTTGTTATCAAAATGGCAGGATCTCTTGTTTTTGGTTAGTACATGTGCCGATATGCGTGATCAGCTATCTGACCTTAAGACCCAAACTGCAGAATATTGCATTGTTTGCTTTCCTTTCTAGATAATTTCTCACCAAAATTCAGCGTTGTAAAGACATGAAAATCTTTATTATATCAGGCAGACCAGTCTTTCCACCCATTAGGTCAATACACTTGGGATGATATTTTGGATCAGTGCAAATTTTTGTACCATGTGGACGAAATATCAGCAAGTTTGCCACAACCATTCTCGGTCAAATTTCAATAACATCTATAATCTGTTGTGAAATATTGGCAGTACTCGCATTTTTTTTACCTGCACGCTAACTAAAAGTATATTTGTGATAGAGATACTGGGCCTTTGCAAAAAGTTCTGAAAACTCTCTTTTTTTTGGAAGTAAACTTGACTTTTTTTTTTGACAATTTGGGTGTACATTTTCGAAGATGATGAACATGAATTTATTTATATTGTTGTGATTTTATATGTTGATACTTTTTTGGGCTGGTCAGATGCTAGTTATATAGATTAATATTTATATATGATTATGTTTATCTAGCACTCCAGTCTGAGTTTACCGTACTCAGATGTTCCACAGTATCACTTGCTGGTGTCGTGCTGTGATAACTTGAGCTTCCTACTTTATTATTCTTTTACTTTATGTACCCATTGTTATTACCACTAATTGTCTTTGGGTTTTACAAAGAGGGGATCTCTGCTGACAAGGAGCCTTATTAATGTGGACTAGTGGTTAGTGCAATACCTTATTGGCAATCATTTTCTTTATATACTCTCTCATACCTTTCAAACCAGCCAGATGATGTCGCTAATGTCTCTGGATCTTGAATTATAAACTTAAAAAGTTACACTCTCCTGATATATTCTGTCTGACTGTGACAGGCACATAATGACTGTGTAAGAAGCTCCACCCCCAAAGATCAATCTTTTTTCAAAGCTACTTACAGACTAGCTTGTGGCTTCTTGAGGATGATTAGAAGTTTGGGACCAGGGCTATGGTAAAAGTGGGCATTCTCAACCTGAGACTTGGGGCAGAGCAGTAGTGTTTGGTATATCCCCGTCATGGTGCTAGCCGGGGGAAATAAACACCTTTATACTGCCACTTGTAAGGGAACACCGTTCCCCTTTAAAGGCCATGTCACTCATAAAAAAATTCAGCATTGGATTGGTACATAATCGATTTTCTCTTGCATTTCTGCTGACAATGTAGCATTCAGGGGGATAAAGTGACAGAACAGGTAGAAAATTATATATTTGGGGTGAACATGCCCTTTAGTAAATAATTAGATTGTTACCATAATTCCACTTTAACTTTCTGTGAACGTTTGAGGTAGTGACTGGTCTTTCTAGCGAAAACTTGACATCCAGTGAAATATGTTCCATTGTAATCATAATATTTGTTCTTAGTCAGAAGAAAATAATATTGATATTGGCATGCCTAAAAATAGTCTTTCTAAAAAGGGATTTATTCATGGAAAGTTGTTTATTTGCAGTGTGAAGAACCGGGGTGCAGTTTTAATGCTCATGAGAAACTGGTACACCATTCACTGAAAAATGTAAGTGAAAAGTAACAGGTTTAGCTCCCTGTTCCTACCAACAGCTGTATAAAGGGAATTTATTTTAAAGGGCATCTATAGTGAAAAAAACACTTGCACCTCTGCAAAGTTAAATTCATGTACTCTGTGCGCCTTAACTCCTATCTCTGTCAGTGACTTTGTTTTAATCATGGTGTCAGATCTCTGTTGCAGCACTTCCCCCCCCCCCCTCCCCTCTGTTACCTCCTCCATGTCTCAACTCCAGTCAACCGACAAGCTTACATGTGCAGTAGGAGTTAAAAGTTCAACATCCAGAAAAACAACACCCACGCCATTGGCCAATAGAAAGGAAGCTGTCCGGAGACAAGGAAGAACATACATTTATGATCTCTCACTTTGTGACCCATCATCAATTGGTGAAAGCTATTACGAAGGGGGGTCAAGTGCAGCCTTATATCTACCAATCAAACTACCCCTCTCTCCCCCTGCTAATGCTCTTATCTCTATGTTTATTACAGAGCAGGGAGGGGGGGAATCACTCACAGAGATTGATTGGACAGTCCAAGTAGGAGTAGATGAATGCAATCACGTATTCTTCTAACTGGTGTCTCAGGACAGAGAGGGAATCAAAAAAAATGAAGACACTCTGGGGGTTGGGGGGAATTATAGAACACATGGAAAGAAAAAAAAGTTCATTTTCCCACTATAGATGCCCTTAACTAACACTAATGTGATGAGAATGTGATCAACATAGGAATCTGAATGGGATTTTACGATCTCGTGCAAAAATTATTTAAAGGAAACTAAACCCAAAATACAAAGGCACTCCACAGATCTATAACTGTCACTTGTTAAAACTATTTGTCTCTCACCTCTGAATTCCGCTCTTACGTGTAAATCATTTATAGAACATTTCTGAGTGTCTGGCAATCTAAGATGTCACGGCTGGCTTCTAGTGTTGCCTCTTCCTGGTGGTCCAGTACCAAAATCCTTCTGCACATGCTAAATAGCTACCTTTGTTTGTTTCCCACTCCCCTTATGCTAGAAGCTGAGTAACAGTTGTACACCCTGCCAGTGTCTCCCAGCCAATCATTCATTGAAGCAGTGAATATATTAGTAGATTTCCTGCTCAAACAGAGTGGGGGAAAGTGTTAAGCCTTTTCATATGTATTAGGAAGCACTTGTTAACCCTTATATTTGTGAGCTTTTTCTGCAAGACTGTGTCTTTGTATGGTTATTTCTGCACTCTACCATTTATATTAGTGTATGTATTGCTGAAATGTACATTTAGGGCACGGCCCACTGCAACGCACCTGAATCGTGCACGTTTGCGCTTGCCAATTTTTCCATTGTCATTCTGAAAATGCATGCGACACGTGCGTGAATCCAACACACCTGAAATCACAAGATTTTGGTGCGTTGCTGCGATTTCAATACAATTGGAAAAATGCAATTTTCTGAAAAATGGCTTGTGTGGTCTAGCCTTAGAAGTGTATGCAAGCTGCACTGATTTCTGTTTAGCCATACAGCATGCATTTAATGCAGTGGAACTTAGCAATTCCTGAGGCTGTGGCCCCACTAAGTGCAAGGTAAATTTGTAAATGTACGATAGTCAAACGTAAATCTAGACAGCCCGTAGAATATCATTACGGTAGTTTATTACCTCATGTTATGGTATACTACTGCCATGGTTGTACAGTAACGAAAAACCAGCGGTATTGCAGTTTTTAAATATGGCCCTCCAACAACTTTTACATTGGCAAGTGAAATATACAAAGACACAGGTCTGTAGCTGTAAATACTGCAGGTTTATTGCAAAACATGCGTGCTACATGTTTCTAACCCACCTTGTCCTTCAAGTGCTTGAGTGGGTCTGAAACATGTAACACGCAGTTTTGCAATAAACTTGCAGTATTTACAGCTAAGACCTGTGTCTTTGTATGTTTCACTGCAATTTATTGTGTTATATATCGGATTTGGTGGAGTGAAAGCCGTAGGGAGACATACGTTATTTCAGATCAGACAAACTGGATACCCAGACTATATACATCCACACTACAACACTGCTACTAGGAAAGTAGCAGTGAGGCAGACTTTCTAACTTAAACTTTTTTGGTGTAGTTCCCCTTTAAGCATTATGTCATGGCAGGTACCTTGTACCAAAAAATTAGCAACATCTAATAATATAATCAATGTTTGCCCAGGTAATGATGACCTGATCTGATATTACATTTTAAAAATGGTAATAAGACCATACAGTGTGCGTTCTCTGTTCCATAGTCCTCTGTGGTAGTAGTGATCTCAGACCTATTTATGGCCTTAAGGGCTGGCATCATATTTCTACCCAGCAGAGCAGCTTAAAAAGAAGATACATTGCCTTATATTTTATTTTTATGTTATTATAACTACTTCATCTATAACTTTCATGCTACTTTAAAGAATACATTAGTTATGTCATAATTTTTTTTTTTTTTAGGAAAAAGTTATTCAGTTAAAAAAAAAATAAAGCAGGGTTAGTACAATAACATAACATACATGGTTTAAAATACTGAGCAAATTAGTATGGCACATCCTGCGGTTTGTTGTTCGGAAAATAATATGCAATGTCATCTGCTTTGTGAAGGTTCTCATTCATCCAGGTCGGTATATCTGTTTATTCATTAGATCAACTACATTTCACAGTCCAGGTGATCTAATTGAATACAACAGATACATAGTCATCTGATTGATCCTTTTTTGATCTAAGCATTTATATCTTCATTTACTTTGATTTCTCCTCAGATGCACGCACCTGTGCTAAGAGAATAAAACTTGATACACCAGAAGAAAATTGCCAAATGGAGAGAAGAAGAAGAAAGTAAGTGTTTTTCACCAGCAATGCGTGGAAACCCACTAATAGCCTTTACTCTGGCCTGATTTGTTCTTGGGGGGGACACTACTAATATTTCTTATTCTTCATTTTACACCATAATCTGTTAACATGGATTGTGATGAAATGCAAGGAAAAGTCCTATAGGGTTAGTACACACGGCTAACCGTAGCAACATGGTAATCTAACAGTAATATAACACAGGTGTTTACAACATCACAATGCTTTATATACTGAATCAAATTAGTACCAGGAATTTAAAACAGGGCCTAAACTTTGTATTTGTAATAAATGCAGTTTTACTATTCTCTGCATTACTGATATGTTCATAGGAATGCCTCCTTACACACGCATGTCTCTTTTGGATCACGTTTTGCAATCCGCATGCACAGCAAACAGTGATATGATCTGGCCCTACTATTTGCTTTTAAGAAAGCACTCCATTGTTATCCGTTTCTGTCAATCTAAACAACCCTGTGTGGTTTAGTGGGACTGTACCTTTAACCTTTCAGTGCAAGTAAATATTCCCTTTTTAAAGGGGAATATTCTATATTGGGGTTATTCTGCCGAACAAAATGTACTTTTACAAAAAGGCAAATTTTAGTAATTTTACTGTATGTATGGGTAACAATGTTTTTAAAGGGTATGTCCATCCCCAAACTAAAATCCTATATTTATAGCAAATGGCCATAAACCTGACAGAGGTTTATAGAACTGAAGGCCTTCACCAATGTACTTACCAGCCTTCATTCCCCAATTTCATGCCTTTTCTGTGTACGGAAGTCAAGCAGGAGGGGCTTGACCAGCATCCACTCATGTGATTGCTAAGGCACGGATGCATTTAGAATTTTAGTTTGGGGTGTGGGCATACCATTTAAATTTGCAGCTTTTTATGAAATTGGACGTTTTTTCCCTAAAATACAAAATCAGAGTAAAAAAAAAATTAAAAAAATCAAAGAGTGTGAATGGTGTAGAAAGACTGTAGCTGAAAACTATGAAACCAACACAAATTGAAAGCTTATTCTCTTCTAAATCAACCGTTTGCCGCATATATGGGTGTACACAAACGTGCCCAACAACTAACCCCATATGGGACAGATGGTTAGTGCAGTACATAAACATTTTTGAAATTAAACACCCTCAAACTTGAAAATACCCCATACAAAATAAATATTGCATAGCTACGTAACAGTGCCCTTCTTTCAACCATACATGCAGAATACAGATGCGGTTCTACATAGAATTTCACATTTTTTCTTAAAAATTTAGGAAAAAGATGATCATAGTTAGAAATCTTACACAAACCAACTGACAAGTAAAAGACCAAAGGCTTATTTCTATTATACTAGTGGCAATACTGCAAGAGGACTTGAAATATTGTCTTGTATTTATTTTTTAGCGTTGAACATTTTACAATGATTTAATCCATTCACACCATCCCCTCCACAAAGAGCTTGCAATCCACTTAATCTCACAAACCAACCTTATAAGTAATCTTGGGGGTTGTGTTGTCTGCTCACCGAGTCTTTAGTCTGAAAGCGAAAATAATAAAAACTGTGACTGGAAGTTGTTTGTAGTGATGTCACCGTGTGCCATTGTCATATAAACAGAATAAGAAAGAAAGCAGTGGGAAATACAGGCAACATAGCAGGAATGTGGTTGAAAACAGTTAAAAATGTTATTTTGCTGCTATGGCAAACAAACATAAATCACCCAATAAGTGCATCGTGCAAAAAAGATTAAAAATACATCTCCTACAAAACCTAAAGGGAGTGGCCACTGAGGAAGTCTATCAGGACGAAACTATGGCAGGGATTCCTTTTTTTTAGCTCTCCTTACTTACCCTGTCACTGTTCCATGTGATTTAGGGGTGGTCTGCCAGTCGGATCTGTTGTATCTGTTAGGTATAGTATTTGCTACTGTAATATATATATTATAACATATGATTCTAATTTATAGCTGCTATTACCTTCTTAGTATGCACCTTATTATTATATATACCGGTATATATACTCCCTTTAGGGTTTTGTAGGAGATGTATTTTTAATCTTTTTGCACTATGCACTTATTGGGTGGTTTATATGTTGTTTGCTATAGCAGAAATAAAATTTTGAACTGTTTCAACCACTTACTGCTGTGTTGCCCGTATATTCCCACTGCTTTCGTTTCTTCTGTTTATATGTCTATTGTTAGTGGGGGGGCCCCACAGGTCTGTGGAACTTGTATATGTTTACAGTTCATGTCCTAGTGCCCAGTACACATTCTTTGTTACATATATATAATTAACCAGTGCCATTGTCCTCACTTCCACCATCAACTGATCTGTATGTCTTTAAGATGTTCAGGAAATCTGGACTGCTCAGAGGAAAACAAAATAAGCTTAGGGAGAACAGACCGTCTCCTTGCAATGTGGCCAATGGAGGATTTGAAGGACATACATTATTTCCCATAACAAGTTCATATACTAGAGGGTATTCTTAATTGTGTATATAATCCACTGTTGCTCTTCAAGCAAAAGTGCACATTTGTGTATTTTATAAGCGATAATTACCCCTAATTGGTAATTTAACACACCATATATACTTGTGTAATATACAGTGAATGTGTGTTAATAACAAATTTCAAGGTTCCCTCTAATCTAAAGATATATAAATTTGCATACGAATTGAAATTGTGTGCGCTACATACACGCAAATACTTGTATTCCAGCAGAACTTGTGTGCACACCACTTACCCTATGTGCGCAGGCCTGCACTAAATCATCAAAAATAGGTTTTATGGTCAATAATACAAAAACATACCCCCACCTCGCACAGGAACATCACCTACTGATGCCCCCCTACACCCTTTCCACCATCCACTTTAATGGCAGCCATACACCATAATAAAATATATTTATTAATTATGCTTAGAGGTAAAATGTTAAACTTTGTTTTACTGTCGTTGCCATGCAATACTAGTGTTTTTGTTTTTTTTAACTTGCAGTATATACACACATAAGGCTCTATGCATTCATGCCGTGTCCCCTTCCAATGTGTGCCTTTCAGTCCAAATTCAAGTTTTCATAAACTATGCTTTTTAATTCTCGATTTCAAGGCTCTATATTCCTTATTTAAAACAACACAGATCCTTATTATAAAAAGGAGCTATATCCAAATACTTCCTTTTTTTCATTAGTAATACCATCTAAAACAGAAAAAACTTGCAGACTGCATTCTTGATAAGTGGGTCATTGAATGGATGTTTCTATAATTAAGCCCATGTTGCCTTGGTAATTTTTAGTACCATGAAGTAATAACTAAAGACCACTGTTCAATGTTTGTTTTCATTGTAGCTTCAGAAATATAATACTTGTCTATTAAAATATTATTCTGGATGTAAGAGCAGCTGTGCTTTTCTTTGTAGGACGCAATTAGAAATCATCAAATCTATTCTACTTAAAATCATAGTCATAATACAAAGGCAGTTGAAATTTTCACCATTTGTTTCCACAGACTAATAACAAAATAAATATTAAAGCAGAAACAATACAATACATTAGGAAAGGAAAAAAAGCTCATTAAATATACTGAACCATATATTCAATACACGCTTTACTGAGAGCTGGGAAATAATCCCATACAGGGCCTCATTCTTAGGATATCAAAGTCACTACACTGAAACAAATGATTACTATTTATTTTATTTTTTGCAACCAAAGAAACTTTCCCAACACTAGCGAATATGCCAAGAACAGCAGCAGCAGAAAGAGGAAGAGAAGAGCGGGAGAAGTGTTTGAAACACCCAGTTTGGGTATGTATAAATGTATCTGTGTTGTTTTATTGTCTTAACCAATGGTTAGCAGTTAGTACCAATGCATTTCCATATACCTCCATTCCCCTATGTTGTGCAGATTTATAGTTTTTATTCTAGAAATGCAGATTTACTGTTAACGGATATTTCCACCCCCAAATCTTCAAAATATGTAGGGGACTCCCAACCCTAAACACCACCTTTAAAACTTTAAAATCAGACCAGAAATGTACTTACCCATTTTCGTTCCTTGGTCACCGCCTCACTACTTCCAGAAATGGAAAGAGCAAGAGGCACCAGACTGGCAGCCGCGTCTGTGATTTGCTGAGACTCAGAGGAAGCCGAGGGAACAACTTCAGGTGAGTACATTTCTGGGCTGATTTAAAAGGTAGTGTTTAGGGGGATTCCCCTACATTATCTGAAGTTTAACTTTTTAAAGAACATAGATAAAGTGCACGGGGGTTCCGGAGAGGGAGGGAGGGGGGAGAGCTCACGTTGCATGCCAGACTCTCTAAGATGAGCAGGAAGTAACAGGCATGGATTAGACACAGAGCGGCTCCTACTCCTTTTTTGGACTTTCATCAGGCCCTGCAGGACAACCATAGGAGCAGAAGAGAAAGGTAGAGCTCTTTTTAACACTACACAGTGGGGCAAAATTAAGTGGGGGGATGGACATGCCCTTTATCCTGTTCCTGCCAAGTTGACTTTCTAACTAGGCAGGAATTAGTCATTCTTCTTAATAATTATTCTCAGAAACTGGCCTTAAAATCTTTTATATATTTTTTCTTATTTTTTTGAATAACAGTTGTTTATGAGGACATATAGTGGTTTACATATTAACATAGTAATGGAGGTTGAATAAAGACGTAAGTCCATGATCCCTGCAGTATCCAGCACTGACTCGAACTCTTAAAAGGACAATAGTATTTTCTGTTATCTTTTGTATCTATTGTACAAAGCCACAACTGAATTTAAAAATTTGTTCAAGCAGATTTGTCCTCAAAACCCAAAACTGCAATAGTTTCAAACCTCTAACCTTACCACTTATCTTCTATTTAGCCCCATATCCTCCAGCAGTCAGTCATGGCTGTGAAATATGACTCATGGCCAGTAAATGACTGCTGTTCCCACACTGCCTCTTTTCGAACATCAAAGCCAGTAGCAGGAACATTGGACTAAAGTGTTGTAACTTTGTATTATTTATTGTGTCTTTTTAGTTCTAAATTAATTTTGCCATCATGACCCAAAAATTAATTTAAATTATATTTCCCTCCAAAACAAAAAGTAAGAGCAGGAAATTAAACCAAGCAACCCCCCCCCCCCCCCAACAACCTAAACCTCGCTAGGTTTAAAAACCCCAAATCGGCTCCTAAAGGTACTTGCCATCCATCACTCCCAGGCACTTCTGCTGCTCTTCTGCCCGAAACAAAGGGGCTGACCGTCAGCTGCGTCTGTAATTGGCTGAGACTCATCCTAGGGAACGCAGCAATGTGCAACGCTATGAGCTCTTAGAGTGGTAAATCTTTGACCATTACTGATGGCTGCAACCAGGAAAAAAGTGGCATAGGAAAAAGACCACTGCAGAGACAAGCAGATAAAAAGAGCTTCAGGGACTGCAGAGAGGTAACTATAGCAATCTCGGGTTTTTGGGGGTGGGGAAGGTAAGTATAGTTTTTTTTTCAATGTAAGGGTTGACATGCCGTTTAATTATGCCAATGATATTTTAATTATAACTGTGATATGTTTTTTAAGAAATCTTAAAAATGAAATGAACATGTATTATTTTTTTTTTTTTTTTTTGGATCTTGCCTTAATAGTTTTTTCTTTCATATTTTTGTTTATGATCTAGAAAGATGAAGGGAATGAAAAAGGGTCAAGACAAAGGAAGCAGGAATTGGCAGACATCATAAAAAACAAAGAAACTTTAAAAGAAAAGAAAAATTGAAAGTGAACAACAGAATGAAAGCACTAGTAACAGGAGTAATAAAAACACCAGATTCCCAAGAAAACCCCAACAGGCAAGAAAAAACCTAGATCCCTTAAACATGTTAGCTGGCAGTGACCAGGTAAGAACGGCATTACTGTGTTACAGAAAGAAAGCTTTTAGTATGAGTGGTGCCAAAGATAAGGCAAATCTTTATACTAAATACATTTTCTTGATTACTGCCCAAAACGTACATTTAAATCTGGTGTATCCAGTCAATTTTATGTAGTTCTATTAAAAACCAACCAGTTGAAAAGGTGATGCTTAGACATTTGAATTTGGGTGATGCTATTCCCCAGATCTGTGGGAATACTTAATGATTATCTCTTCTAAACGTAAGTGGAATTCTAAAGTGTTGGTGGAAATTGTGGTTAAGGTATATGTATGCATGTATGTTTTACATTCTAATATCTTTGACCTATTTCAATGTCCACCCTTATAACAGAAAACTGGTCACATGTCCATTACCTGTCCCCAACCCCAACTGATATATTCAGAAAATTATTAGATGTATATTACAGAAATTGAAGGATGTATATTGCCTCATTCTGGTAGAGAAAGCTGGCTTCTCCCTTAAGTCAATCAAGGCTGTGACTGCGACTTCATAACCAATGATTGACTGCTGTTCCCCTGCTGCCTTTTCCGCAGATGCTCAAGCTTATAAAAAGCTCATTGAGCAGAGGGAGGAGCAGAAAACCTTTTCCAGAACAGAAAACTTACAATAATTCTGATACAAAGGCATGCAATAAAAACTGGTAAACCTAGCATAACTGACAAGTCACCAGGTCACCCTCATAAAAAACTTTTGGCACATGCAGGGGATACCCCCCACCCCCAACCGCTCTTCATAAGTGTAAAAGCGACTCCAATCTTTACTTACACCTCCTGGATTATGCGCTGTTTCTGGTCCATCTCCCCTGCCGCCGTACCGGCAGCCACGACTGTGATTGGCTGAGAGGCAGCCAATCACAGCCGCGGCTGCATTCATGTAGAACAGCGCAGGAACGAGGACTTGTAAGTAGAGACTGGAAACGCTTTTACACTTATGAATAGAGTGGTTGGGGGTGTTTCACCTATAACTCACACAGGTAGACTAAGATTTGTATGTTTGACGTTAAGTTTTTCTTACAGGTACATACCCTTTAAGAAGGTGAGCTGATTATTTACGCTTACATGATACTGACCTCTAGTGTACACAAACCTTTAGATGTTCTTTAGACTAGCATAAAACCTTCACAAAATCTTAATGACTCATATACTGCCACAGGAGTTGGTCCTTCTTCTTGTTTATTCTGATAAATCCATCTCCATGGAATCTGAAAAAAATTAACACTACAATTATGGAAAACTGTTGTCTATCTTTCTTTTAACCTGTAGGCAAAACAGTATTTAAGACTAGATCTGTATATCTCCCTATAAAAGTGTTTTTATTAAAGGAATAGTTCACACAAAAGTAAATACTTCCTTTAAAGTAGTGATTGAAGACCGGAGGTAAAGGACCATTACTACCTTCCGTTTCAATCAATTGACCAGGATCAAAGGTAAGTATATATTAGTTTACTATAGCACGCATTATCGTGCATGCACCTATTGTGAAACTAAACCAGGAAGCGGTCGGGACTTGTCACTAAGCTGCAGTGGATTGTGCCCGATGTAAATCTTAATTACCTTCAATCTGGTCAAGTTATTGAAGAAACGGAAGGTAAGGAATAGGTCCTTTACCCCGGTCTTCAATCACTGCTTTAAAGGAAAAGTTCACTTTTTTTGTGGAACTATTTTTTTAAGATCACCTGTACCTCCAATTTGTCACGGTAAAAGTCAAATCTGATTTTGGCTTCTTTGTAGTTTCTAGTTGCCAATGTGTTCCTTTGTGCCAAATTTTCCAATACTTTCTGTGCTTAATTTTAAGGTGCCCATAAACTAGGAACTTTCCTTTCGACGTTCATGCAACCTCAAAAGAACAGCCTTTCCTAATCTTTTTGAAGATTGACTTCCAATCTCAAAATGGGGAACATAGCAGTGATCTTGAAAGATTTGGCATTGAAAGTTTGTATGGTGCAGCATTGCTCTGACTATTTTGCTATTTCTTATTACATATACTAAGTCACATGGACAATAAACTTGTAAAACATTCTAGGAAGTATGTGGGTTCACAATAAACCTTTTTCTGCAGTAAACTAATGCTGTTGTCTGTAATTTGATTTAATTTTAAAACATTATAGTAGAAGTAGTACAAACTGTTACTACCGGTACTTGCTAAATATTTTGTCTTGCAGAACTTGACAATGATGCACCATTAAATACTGGGTTATCAGTAGTTCCAAAGCAGGTAACCTCTGCACTGAGCAAACTCATCTGCAGTTATGGAAGTTCCTCTGACAGCGATTCGGAGCCATCTGGTAAGAAATTGTTTGCTACCTTCTGTGATTTTTTTTTTGGCATTAACCTGCATTATAGGTTGTCAGAGAATATCTTTACATGAAGTGAGGATTTGGCTTTGCATCTCAAGTATTTCAAATTTTAGGCACAACTTCAGTGTTGCTATGCAAAGCCATATCAAGTAGATAAAATAAGTATAGTCAGAGGCTTGAGTGCTTTTTGAGTGCTTGTTTTACAATAAAGGTTTTCATGTAGAGGGTCTCTAGCAAGTTTTGTTTTTCAGGAAGGCACATTCTGTCAATAAAAACATTTAGCATTAACATTCTCTAATTTTGTTGCATGTTTTAAAAATGTAATATTTTTCTGTTGTAGAACAGCCAATTTTTGTCACAAGGAAAGCTTTGGAAGACAATAAGGAAATTCTTCAGCAAAATTTGCAAACGTCTACTTGTCTCTCTGTGAGCAAATCACAAAGTCCTTGCCTACACAGAATCCCCTCTTCAAATACAGTCGTACAATCTAAACTCCCTCAAAATAAAATGGCTCCCTATAAAAATACCAGAGACGGGAAAAGAAGCAGTTCAATGCTCCAACTAAAAGTAGGCCCGTTGCTGGAAATGGTAAATACACAGGTTTTTTTTTTTAATTTTCTTTTCTGTAGATTGTATTTAGTTAATTACGTAGTTGCCAAGTATATAAATATACTGGTTTAACCTATTGACCTCCAGATGCTCTTATGTAAAGGCCAATAATGCCTGAAAGAGGACTCTAAAATTGCTAAAGCTGGTACACACTTAAACGATAGTTAAAATGACAGTCAGAATCTTTCAAATTGCCCTGTCTCACAGCCAATCATGGACGCGGCTGCGGTCTGGCCCCTGCTTGCAGTTTCATGCAAGCAGAGGGCCGTGTCTGAACGCTGTGGGAAAGAGGCTGTGTAAGTAGTGTTTGGCTTAGTTTTTTACACACAAATACAGAGGTTGGGGTGGGTGAGGGAGCCTTACACTACAGCAATTTTTTGTAAAAGAGGTGGACATGCCCTTTAAATAATGTATTTCTTCTGTGAAGTCCTGATAAGAAAAATAATACAATAAAATATTCATCTTCTAGATTCCTATAGTATGTCCCTTCCCCTGCGCATGCTCTAACTTCAAACATGATCAGTGTGTTTCAACCTAGACGAAAGAGGAATTCCCTAATTCAACTACTTGTAAGGCAAAGTTAGAGGGAGTAATAAATATGGTAGTGATGGGAGAGGGTATTCTAAAACCGATATTTAATAGCAGCAACATATCGACTGGATACTTATATGGATTCTTATTAATGTACATAATCATTTGTGTTAGATTTTTTTATCCCACTTGTATGACTTTGAATTATAATATTAGACAGTGCTGTGTCCCCAGTGATGCTATATAAATACACATACATTTCTGAAAAGGAACATTCCTTAATGCTGCAATCTGCTTTTTGGTTTCAAAAGGTAAACCTAGATAGAATTTTTACAATGACATTTTGCTAAATGACAGCTTTGCGATCTGTATACATGTTGCTTCCCACAGCCTGCTCTTTGCTGACAAAGAAAAAGTAAAAGTACTTATGTTACCATAGGGGCATCAATCTTCCCTCATAACACTAAAATGTTACAGTGCACTGAAAAGACTTGGTAATTAGAAATAACGAATCTGGCCATATCTTCACCCTCTGTAGAATCAATCAGAACAAAATCCAAATGCTTTCTTTGTGAAACAACATAATCCCTGGTATAAACCAATCTGCACTAAACTTCTGATGGTGGCTGAATTGGAGATCTGGAGAATTTAAAGGCCTAGTCGACACCTCACACTTATTATTCCAGTCCCGCAAGAGCTGCAATTGAAAGATGCTCTGATGCAGCCGTCTAGACAATACAATTACTATTTACCAAAGTCCACTTGCACATGTTTGGGCTACTACCATACATGATAAACATTTAATGATACAGACTAGTGCTGACTCCCTAATTGAGTATCATCTTTTGCACCACATAAGCAGATAGTTATTTGTCAGATTATAGCAGATATCTCATAAGAATTGATTGAGGCATATTTTTTTCGCTTCAATACAGGATGTTGCTGTCACTCACCCCGCTGTTGAATAATCTACTGAAATTGACTGGAAGTTGTAAAAAACTATTTTAGCCAGGTTTGATAAAAGTGATCGAATATGCCCCCAGAAAAACCTTACTTGTTACCCTTGTCCATGGTAACGATGTTCGTGCTTGTAAAAATGTAGTGGAACACTGGGATTACCCTACTTAGTTTAGTAATGTGGGAATTAAACACAGAGTTTAGGCTGGTCTTGGGTTAAGGTATGTTTTTTTGGGGGGGGGGGTTTCAACAGTCACAGATCTAATCTCCATGAAGGTTCATAAATAAATTGAATATTGTGTATATTATTTGTATTTTTATTTTGTTTTCTAGTTGCTGGCTAATGACATTCGACATGAAAAGGAATGTAGTTTTGCAGTGTGTCCGTTATATCCTTCAGAATAACTTCTTTGACAAACTGAGAAAATTAAGACTCCAAATGAGACTTCCCATCAGGTTAGAGAAGAAGTATCGACTAGTTCTGTTCTAGGCCAAACAGACTGTTTTAATGCAGAAAGTAAATCTCTGGAAAGTGACCAGGATGACAAACTCTTTACTGAAAAAAAACAGTGGACGTTGTTCAGGTGGATGATGAGATCTGGAGACCTCTAAATGCTGTGATGATTCATCTGATGTGTAAGAAATATTTTGCAATAAATTTACCATTATTGCCAAAATTATTATTTTGGGTTTTTTTTACAGTAAATGTGCAGCTTTGGGCAGTTTAATTTCTGTTACTTATACTGTATGAATGGAAAGTTGGTAAACATTAGATCATTGCATTGACATTCTCTCTGTATAATGTAAATGTACCACTTTTATGAATTAAAAAGTTTACTTGAAAACAAATGTTATTATTATTTAAAGAAGGAATACATATGATGTATACATTATCTGGAATGAGCTACTTCCTTTTTTATAGATATTCCATTTGCAATAAATCCCCAGTCTGTGTGGTGCCCCCCCCCTTCTCTGAACACACCTTAATTCCTGCTCACTAGATTAATATGGTATTTATACATTTAGTTCCAATTATATGTTGTCTACCTAAATGTTTTTGGCAAGAGTGCAAGGGAAAGTCACATGTTTTTCAGGTTTCCACAAATACAAATTTAACAGGTTGGTAACTACTGAAGCACAATAGGTGCGTATATACATTGGAGAAATGTCTTTATTCTGAGAAATGTATATCATAAAGACAATTTATTGTTGGCCTCCTAAAGAATTCATTGTATAATCTGCTGTTGGAAGTCTTGCCACACAAAATGAATAACACCCTTTATTTCATAACTGTTTACATGTCATGTCTTATGTAGATCTAGTCAGCACATTTACCTAATGGTTAGATGAAAAGA
The DNA here is from genome assembly GCA_019447015.1 of Hymenochirus boettgeri. Lineage (NCBI taxonomy): Eukaryota > Metazoa > Chordata > Amphibia > Anura > Pipidae > Hymenochirus > Hymenochirus boettgeri. The sequence goes on along the minus strand of CM033470.1, from coordinate 256,110,234 downwards.
AATATCAAAGCAACACAAATATATTTAAATCTTTTGTGTTGCCTTGCTAAAAATAAAACTTCATTACCTTTATAATGGGGAAAGTGTGCATTGCAGGTTAATGCCTCTGTTACTCCATTCATATTATTTACCCTCTGCAAAACACTAAAGGATTTGCAGGTTTTTTTTTTTTTACACACAAATGGGTATAAGCTCTTAGCTCGGACATATATTCTATGTGCATCGCACTTGCGCATAGAAGACAAGTCCGTCAGGACCTGTCAGAGGAAGCGGTGGGAGCAACGATTGATCGGGTAAGTTCTTTACCTTTTTCCTGACTCACAGCTCAGTTCCTCCCATTCTACAATAAAACTGAATACCAAAATTTTGATTTTACCAGTGGAGATACCATTTAAAGTATGCCCCGTGCTCAGCTGAAAATATATTGCAATGTTATGCTGGCCATTCCCTTATTTAATTGCTAAATTTGAAGGTTAATGTGGGGAATCTATCTGTCTAAATAGCTTGCCAATAAACTCCAAATATTCCCATGACTTCTCCATCTATCGTTTTTAATCAAATATCAGCCACCAAGTTACTGGGTAAGGCAGTTGTCCCAATGTTGCAGGAACTTTAGAAGGTAAGATTATAGTGTAGACATAGAAACTGCAGCAGAATGGATCACCTTATTAGTTTAACATCATAGAGCAAACTTGCCTAGGAGAATGTGTCATTGTATGTACATACCTAATTTATATACATCGCTGAAGGACATGACTAGTTATATCTGGTTAGTGCCCTACAGATGCCTACATTGATCTGTTATATACATATATTATACTAATATATTTGACTATGCAGTTTGTCAAGAACTCAAACTATTTTTCTCATCGCTGTTTGTTTTCTATAATATCTGTCTAAAATATAAAACGCAGCCTGAACCAATCTGGCATGTCAGTGTATTTGTGTGTTGCCATAGAAACTGAAGAAATATTCATTCAACACCTCCCTTCACATCACAAGCCCCAGAAATTGGTTGCGAGGAAACTTGAGTGCAATAAGCAAAGGATAATGAAGTTTAAACTGTCATATCGGGGAACAGAAACAGAGAATAAATCAATACACATATATAAATACTAGACATTAAGCCCGCTACAATAACGGGCGCTAGAAGCACAGAGTGCCCCCTTAGTGTCCCAGAGCAGAGTACCCTCTTAGTGTTCCTAGGCCAGAGTCCTACCTCTGTTAAAGGCCAGGGCCCCCTGTCCCAAATCCAGCCCCCCCCTGTCCCAATCCAGGGCCCCCCTCTGTCCCAATTCCGGTCCCCTTGTCCCAACCAAGGCCCCTCTGTCCAATCCAAGGCCTCTGCCTAAATCAAGGGCCCCCCTCTGTCCTAAATCCAAGGGCCCCCCTCGTCCTAAACCAAGGGCCCCCCTCTGTCCAAATCCAAGGGCCCCCCTCTGTCCTAAATCCAAGGGCCCCCCTCTGTCCTAAATCGGGCCCCCCCTCTGTCCTAAATCCAAGGGCCCCCCCTGTCCTAAATCCAAGGCCCCCCTCTGTCCATCAGGCCCCCTGTCTGTCCCCCGAATCCAGGCCCCCCGTCTGTCCCGAATCCGGGCCCCCCTCTGTCCCGAATCCAGGGCCCCCCTGTCCCGAACCAGGGCCCCCGTCTGTCCCGAATCCAGGGCCCCCCGTTCCTGTCCCGAATCCAGGGCCCCCCGTCTGTCCGATCCACCCCGTTGAATCCAGGGCCCCCGTCTGTCCCGAATCCAGGCCCCCGTCTGTCCCGAATCCAGGGCCCCCTCGTCCCGAATCCAGGGCCCCCTCGTCCCGAATCCAGGGCCCCCCGTCTGTCCCGAATCAGGGCCCCCGTCTGTCCGAATCCAGGGGCCCCTGTCCCCAACAACCTTACCTGCAGTCTGTTTAATTGCTGTTGTCCCTACGTGTTTTCCTGTGTTTTTCCCTCTAGTGGTGAGTCAATAGGAACTGCAGACAACACTCCCTCAGGTGTGGGAGTCAATAGGAACTGCAGACACACTCCCTTAGTGGTGAGTCAATAGGAACTGCAGAGACTCTCCCTCTAGTGGTGAGTCCATAGGAACTGCAGTGACACACAAGGACACGGGACGCACATTAGGGTTTTATATATGATAATAGTTTGTTTGCAGGCACACTTGCAGCTGGTGTATTGCCTAGGTGCAATCCTTTTCTTCACCTCATATAAGCCAAATACAAAATAAAAGGAGCACTCCGGGTCTTAAGTAATTTTATTCACTTCATAGTGCAAAGCGACAGGCAAAGTTTTCGGTCTACCACACTCCGAGAAAGGTCTACACACTCCGAGAAGGTTACACTGAGTAGTGACGAAACTTTGCCTGTCGTTTGCACTATGAAGTGAATACACACACACAGCGAAAAGTTGTATTTCTAATACAGGCCATCCCCGTTACAAATATTTGACTTACATACAACTACTACAAACGTAGAAAGTGAAGGGGTATAAGGGCAAATAATGTACAGCATGGGGTCTGCAAGAGCGTACAGCCAGATGGTCCACTAGTTGTTGGCTACACCACACTGTTTAATGGGCCTTCACCTTGAGCTGTATAAGAAGCAGCTTTTAAAAATAGCTGATCGCAAAGCCTTCCAGCACCACAATCCCTTTTTAAAAAATCCTGCGAATATCAGTTTAATATATGCATTAATAGATATATGTAACTTGTTCCAACTTGTGTACATATTCAACGTGGTTTGTAACCTGGTGACTGCCTCAAATGTAGCCAAAATTTTGCCTAACGGGAAAAGACGGTGAAAAATTAAAAACAGTGCTTAAAAATTCAAATGTGACCCTTGTAAAATATGCTTAAAGTGTGGCCTATGATATGTCAAAAAACTGATTTCCTAACTGCAGTTCACATAATTTCATTTATTTTTTTTAATCTAAAAAATAGTGAAATGTTTGTAGGTATTTATTTATTTCAGCTATAGATTTTAAAACACTCAACGTTATCTAAGTTGTTGATTCATAGAGGCAGATGACTCCTTATAAATAGTTTCAATTTCAAAACGTAACTAGAACAATACTTAAAGGGAATATTGTTAATTTATTAAAGGAACACTAAAACCCAAAAAATAAGTATTTGCCATTTGTTTGTATTATTCACAGGGAGGTGAGAACGCTTATTCTCACTTCCGTGAATAGTAATATGCGCGGGGACCTGGAACTTACTTACCCGCGCTCCACTCGCACCCGCTTCTTCACTGAACAGCTGTTCTCTCCCGATCGCACCCCTATCATTTTATTGGTCGCATGCACCTAAGATAGGGCCGCGCGGTCGGGACAGAGCAGCTGTCGTGAAGGAGCGCCTGCGAGTGGAGCGGCATTAAGGTAAGTTCAGGTCCCTCCGGCATAATATTATTTACAGGGAGGTGAGAATAAGCGTTCTCACCTCCCTGTGAATAATACAAACGAACAAATTTGGCAAATACTTATTTTTGGGGTTTTATGTTCTTTTAAATCGAGTAAACAAAAAAACCATACAAACCAATAAACAAAAACACATTTATAGATGTGGTGCTTCCCTTACATTATAATCATAAATAGTTTTAGATAGATAGATAGATAGATAGATAGATAGATAGATAGATAGATAGATAGATAGATAGATAGATAGATAGATAGATAGATAGATAGATAGATAGATAGATAGATAGATAGATAGATAGATAGATAGATAGATAGATAGATAGATAGATAGATAGATAGATAGATAGATAGATAGATAGATAGATAGATAGATAGATAGATAGATAGATAGATAGATAGATAGATAGATAGATAGATAGATAGATAGATAGATAGATAGATAGATAGATAGATAGATTAGATAGATTAGATAGACACTTTGATTTATATTGATTGTGGAGCTACAGGTATCCACTGGTTAATGCATCTAAATTTCCTAGTGCTGATCCCTATCTGTAATATGTAGATATTCCTTTATTTCCTAAAAATGCAACAATGTTTGATTGAAGAAAAAAAAAAAACATTTAAACTGCTGTTAATATAATGGCAGGTGAGGAAAAGTGTTTAATGCAAAATTACATTACAATATGTCTGTGAATCACAGAACTATTACAAAAGGTACAAATAAGAACGAAGGTTGCAAACAAAAGAAAAGTTTGCAAATGCAATATAATTTCCTTCATCTGGCCTACCAGCTAGTAAATTTTCCAATTAAATGAATTGTATTGCAGTAATATGTTGACTGTGAAAATGTGATACCTTGATTGTACAGTCGTTATTGTTGCGTGCATAGGCCCCTTTATTACTGTTTAAAGTGGATAGGGCATTATTCTATACTATTACATTCATAACAATTTTCTTTTGGAGATTCAGCCTTGTTTTGTACTCTCTGTGAGGGGGGTGGGTACTTACTGGAATGCAGGGAAATAACGAATTTATAAAATATTAATAAGAATTATAAATTTCAATTTATATTATGTAATTATTATATTAATATTATTTTGTATTATTTATATAACAGCAATGTAAATAACATAAATAATCCACGTTAATAAGGCAAACTTTGCAATAACCACGGTATAATGAGTGGTTAAACAGAGGAATCTGTGTAATTATATAGTGGATAATGCACCCCCAACTGTAAATTATAAGGATATTAGAAGTCACCTTGGAGTACCGTGTCCTGTATAAAAGGTACTCGGCCTGCGGCCTCGTACTTTTATATGTTCACGGAACTCCTCGGTGACTATAGAAAGATAATATATAGATGTCATAGATATGATGAAGATAGATACAGTACCGATGAATAGATGATAGAATAAACTGATGGATAGTATAGATGATAGGACTGAGAATGTATAGATAGATAGTTCTAGATAGATGATAGAGAGGCGCGTTACATTTTAAAACATGATTGCACTTCCCTTTAACTCATACACTGACACACAAAACCCACTGAATGTACCCGGCACCACACCGACCCACCACAGCAGATAGAAAGGGAGCAATGTGATTTATTTGACAGGACAGACAACTGACACTCTCTGACTCTAGTCGTTCTTGGATGGGCAGTCAGTTGAGGAAGAACGCTGCCTCATGAACAGCATAACTGTCAGAGAGACGGGCTTCTAAACTAACTTTCAAGCCGGGAGAACAGCATAGGCTTAGATGAACATTGGTTGGAAACTGCAGGAAGTCCCCCGCCCAAATCCACTTCCGTTTTCCTCCCACCCCTACTCGCTAAACGCGACTAAACGGGGACGTGCAGGATTTTTGGGTATGTGCCGGGGACGAGCGTGATAATCACCGCAAAACGGGACACATCCCACCAAAAACGGACCAGTGTTGAGCTATGCTAATATGACATCTTCATATTAAAGACTGTGTGCATTTCCATTACAGACCGTGTAGGAACGACCTATAAGAAATACACGCAGCATGGCTGAAATTATTTTAAATTCAGCTACTAATTAAATTCAATTGGGTGTCTTCCTAATGGCAAGAATGATCTGTCAACGTAGTTGTACCCTTTCTCTTTAAAGGGTATCTCCCTCAAAAAGAAGAAAAAATCATATAAAAAGGAATTGCCCACCCCCCCCACCCTTAATGTGTTAAAAAAAACAAAGCCCCATAATGTACTAGCCATCCTTGTTGCCCAGCCTCTTCTGCTTATCTTCCGTGATGGAACAGCAGCAGAAGGGGCTGGACCAGCAGTCTGCGTCCTGTGATTGGCTAAGGCTAGGCCAATTACTGCTGCGGCTGCTGGTTCAGCTGAGGCAATTAGTTGGGTAAGTAATATTTAGGGTCTGATTTAGATATTTTAAAACATGGGTTAGGGTGGTGGGATTGCCCATACCTTATCAGACGATGTAGCTGTCCGAGGGGATCCAGGGGGAGGGGGGAGGAGACCCACTAACGCATTCCAAAGTCCTCTACAGGAGCGGAAGTGGCACGTACAGATGACAATCACACAGGAAGCTCCTACTCTTTTTTTCTGGAATTTTATCAGGCCCGTGCAGGACAACCCATTTTTATAATGCATGCAACTGCACGTAATACTTTCCCTTTCCCTTAGGTAAAATCTTTACAAGATTACTTTATTCTGCCACAGTCTTAGTATTGCCCAATCTCCTAAAAATGTCTTTTAAATCTGACATTCTCCCAGATTTCATTCCATCCTGCATACCCTAAAGCTCGATAATTCGTACTCAGTATGGGCACACTGAAACAGGGTCTAGATAAAAACTGACGTGAGCCCTCTTAAGTGCATTATAATGAAAAAAACACATGCCCCATTGCAAAGTTAAATTATGTACTCTGTGCTGCCTTTCTCACTACCGTCTGTCAGTGACTTGTTTTTCAATGGTGTCAATACTTTGTCCACACTTCCTCTTGTCTTAACTCGCTAACCGACAAGCTTATCATGTGCAAGTAGGAGTTAAAGTTCAAATTCTTGAAAAACACACCCACACAACAGTGGCAACTAGAAGCAAGATGTCTTTGAGACATGGAACTCTTCGTCTTTACTAAAATCGAGCTTCTCTTTGTGACCCATCATCAATCAGGAAGTCCTAATCACGAAGGGAGTGCAGAGTGCAGGCCTTATCTCTGATATCAAAGCTACCTCTCTCCCCCTGTCTAATGCTCTTATATTTGTTTTATTACAGAGCGGGAGGAGGGAGGGACTTGAGCGGGACAGTGGTCACGTCACAGGATTGGATGGTACAGTTACAAGGAGTAGAGGATGCAAATCATATATTACTTCTAACTTGTGTATTCTCAGGACGGAGAGGGATAAACAAAGAGTGAAAACACTCTGTGGGGTTGGGGGGAAATATAGATCACCATGGGAGAAAGAAAAAAAAGTACTTTTTCCCTACTATAGATGCCCTTTAAGATCTGGTATGTATTTTCTACAGGTCACTTTTTTTTAATGATTTTGTCCAATTGTTCTTGTACCTACCCTCTGTCAGTGAATATACTTTTTATACATTCTTATAATTCAGTTGTTGGACTAAGTTTCTCTGTAGAATACAGTAGGGAAAAACGGTGTTTAGCCATTGCTTCTATGGTCATAAGGATTGTTCGGTTACCTACTGATTTGAAGATTTACTAACAGGGAGATGTAATAAAGTCATTAAAAAATGGTGCTAATTTTTCCCAACCAAGCAGATGTTAGCTTCAAATGGTTAAAAACATCTCATTGTGTGGGGCAAAATTAGACACAATTTTTTAACAATAAAACTTTTTATTACATCTCCTTGTAAAGCCCTAAGCCTTATCCAAGTAGGGAATAATTTTTCATTTGATGACTGGGACACGGCCACACGGCGATTCATGTGTCGACCTTCATTCGAATGATTTTTTCATTAACTTTTTGAAAAAACGCATGAGATGACGATTTAAAAATGCGAGGAAAGCAATCGCAACCGGCACCCGAAAACGCACGTTTTCAGTGCATTGTCGTTTTCAAGATATAGAAAAAACGCAAGAGCGAAGCAAAAAAAAGCGCAGCAGTGTTGGCCTAGCCTAAAGGGTGCAATTCAACACATTGACAGGGGTAATTGAAAAACTCCATGACCTCGAACGTGGTCCCAACTTGCGACCTTTGCCATGCAACTCCCATGGAAGTTGTGTATTTCCGCTCTTACTAGAACATGTGGTGGTTGTAACGACACCTAAAGTGACTTGCTTCACCCTTACTGTTTATAGCCCCAATATTTCTTTTAAATTGTTTTCACTCTTGCTTTATAAAAAATACTTAACCCCTTACTATTTACAATGTAGCCTAACAAGAATTAACCTTCTAAATGTAAGGGCAGTTCACTCAAAAAACTTTGCTCCAAAATATATATTACCCCACCAAACCCACTTTCGCGGATTAATAGCTTCAACGCTCCTGAACTTTCTTACTGACCGGGCCCCTTGCTGTCTAGGTCAAGCCCCCTGACTCCTGTTTCAAGCATAACAGAGCAGGGGACCCTGCGCTGACACACTTTACTTCTGGTAGCAGCTGTCAGCGGTCATGTCCAATCACGCCATAGAAACTGACACCGCACCCAGGAAGTGGAGTCGGTTGGCAGCAGAGGCAGAGTAGAGGTGGCGAGGGACCGGGTCAAAAAGGTAAGAGTTCAGGAGCATCCTTTTGAACATGGAAACTGGGGTTTGGGGGCGTAATTTACATTTTGGGAAACTACTACGGTTGTTTTTTTCAGTGGACATGACCCTTTAAAGCCAGTCAGTGTGAATCATTTGCCATGTTTTGCTTATCAAGCATTGTGCATTTCTTTATAAGCTATTGTTCTAATTTCTCCTATTTTACAGTAGGCATCTGCATTTTCTAAACACACATCAGTTCACTTCTCTAATAAACCCAAAACAATTTTGCGGACACATACATCAGTATCTAAATTTGGTCGTGCAAAACTTGGACGCAATGTTGCGAAAGTTAAGTATAGCAGTTTAATTATGGCATATTCACTACCAGGTCTCAAATATTGAGAGAACAAATAATTTGTGACAGTTCCCCTGGCAGAGATTGGGGAGCGATGCTCAACTTGACAGATGAAAGTAGAAAGTAGCTCTACGATAGGGCCTAGTCCCCTGTTTTGTACACATGGACTTGAGAATGTCCTGTATATATTTTTATGAATTAAATTTAAGGTCTTCTATCTATAGTGAAATTTATACATTGCTCCAATCCAGACAAAAAAAGGTTAGTGTATGCGCCTTATTCTCTACTTCCTTTGTGGGCTCCGTGTTTGCACACGTCTGATTTATAGCAGAGCTCCTCACTCCCCCCCCTCCCCTCCCCTCTCTGGCATTCCTGCTTCAAGTAGTCGGCTGTAAATTAAGCCTGTGAAACAAGCCGCTCATGCGCATTAATTCTCCTACACATGACACATCACTCTAACCTTTGATAAAAAAAAACAACACACAAAAAACCTTGTTACGTAAGCCTGTAGAAAGCAATTATCTCTGTTTGTTGTGGTTGAGTTAGAAGAGACCCGAATCCCTGCCTTATCACGCAGCCCGACTCCCTTTGACAGGCAATAAATTTGTTGTGAAAGCTTTATGAGGAGGGGGACTTCTCCTCCCTTACTTTCTGTTTTTAACCCCGCATTTGCCAGCATTTTAGTGAGCCAGGAAGGAGTCATTAGGAGACTTGTCTGTAAAACCTGTAGGCCTTCACACTATACCGGCATGCCATTGGGGGTTTGATGACATCTCAGCAGAGTGGTGTATTGAACTCTTCATTTTTTCTTTAACTTGTATGTATCTGGACAGAGGAAGGAAACTGAAGGAAAATAAACATAATCTGGGGGTTGGGGGGAATTATAAAACCATAGAAGAAAAAAATACTTTCCACTGTAGATGCCCTTTAAACTTTATGTGCTTTTGTTTAAGGTGGATATGGACATTATAAGCAAGATGGCAAAATGGCCTATGGGAATGGCTTCCAACACCAACGTTGGTATAAGGATCATATGGTAAGTATAACCCATCAAGGATTAATAATGCACCAAATTTCCATAATTAATGCACATTGTTAAGTATCAGCATTGTTTTCCTGGTTTCTTTGTCATCCACTAAAAGAATTACTTCTGGTGCACAGTAGATCTTGGCAATTGTACACAAATATTATCCGCAGACTATCTACCTTGTCTATATCTGTGAAGAGCTAATCCTGCATGGTAGTATTGCACTGACTAACCAAACTATTTGGCATGTGGCAATATACCCCTTTGTTATGTGAGCCTCATTGTCTATACAGGAATATGCAATAGGTAAAAAATGGGAACCATACATGTTGCTTTCTTGTTTTAATTTTCTTGTAGGACTTAAATAAATAATATTTCCCTGTATTTATTTGTTAGAAAAGATCTAAGAAAGAACACTTCATAACCCATTACTGTGACACGTGTGACCGTGGTTTTTAAGAACACATGGAAAAGTATAATCTTGCATCCTCTCCCAGCATGTCAAGGTTAGGACTGCAACAATTAGTGTTTCTGTCGTGGAGAGGCTTTTATTCTTTGTATCCCATGTTTGAAAAGAAATTCCAACTTCCACCAGCACTTACAGTTTTTCTGAGTACATTCCAATTTTGTTGTTTCAAAATCTGTTCACTCCCAATGCTGTAAAGGGTTTTAGGGAATTCAGTGTACATTTGTAGTTGTGTTCAAGAATCTCTTAAAGGACTTTTTAAAGAACCAATTCAACTAACAGATGACATTAATTGTTTTTTGTAATAAGTAAATTAAATGTTTTTTTTTGTGATTTCTTCATTGACACAATCGATTCACCCCTTCAAAGACTACCACTTTACGCAACAGAGGTTCATCCTAAGTGTTTTCGATCATGTATTTGAATAACAATTGTGGATGTCATGGAGTGCAATCACGATAAAGCACCCATTATGCCGATTAAAATGACGTGAGACTTAGCTCCTTCTAGACATTTCTGTTGTTTACAACCATGGTGTAAGTCAGAGAATGGCCAGGAAGAGAAGTGGTGGATTTCTCTTCACGGAAGGGCCATGTCCCCTATAGAAGATCGCAAGATGTTAACATACAAGAGACACCATAGAAGCATTATTCGCAAATTCAAGGCAAAGGGCACCTGTTGAAACGTCTCCCTGTCGTGGCAGAAAGAGATTGCTGACTTCTCCTGCTGTGCGCTACCTGAAGCGCAAGTGGGAGAAAAGTCCTGTGTGACTGCTGACGCAACTGAAAAAGATTTGTCGGATGCGGAGACTGAAGTTTTCAGCTCAGACAATAAGGCGCACACTGCGTAATGAAGGCCTCCATGCCAGAACTCCCAAGGTGCACCTGCTGTCTCCAAAGGAGAAGAAGAGTGCGACTGCCGATTATGCCAAAGTCATGTGGACAAACCACAAAAGTGTTCTGTGGACTGATGAAACAAATTAAGAACTGTTTGGGCCAGTGATTAATGCTATGTTGTTTGGGAGGAGGAAAACAAAGGCCATCAAGAAAAGAACACCTTGCCTACTGTGAAAAGCATGGCGGGGGGGTCACTCATGCTGTTTTGCTTCTGCGGTACAGGGAAGCTTCAGCGTGTGCAAGGTACCATGAATTCTCTTCAGTACCAGAAGATTGAAAAAAAAATGTGATGCAGTCAGTCACACAACCTGAGGACTTGGGAGACGTTGGACCTTTCAACAGGACAATGATCCAAGCATAACTCCAAGTCCACTAGAGCATGGTTGCCAGATTAAAGCTGGAACATTTTGGAGTGGTCATCGCAGTCACCAGACTTAATCCGATTGAGAACCTCTGGGGGACTAAAGCAGTTGCAGTGCGCAAGCCTAAGAATGTGTCTGAACTGGAGGCTGTTTGCCCATGAAAATGAGCTAAGATACCCGTAGATCGCTGCAAGACACTTGTGCCAAGCTAGGCTTCACGTTTAAAAGCTGTTATAACTGAAAAGATGTTGTACTAAGTTCTAGAATGAATGTCACTTGGGGGTTGAATAAAACTGATATTTTGATCACAGAAAATTTTGTGGTTATTTCATTCTAAATGCTATCTTATATTTGTCTGACTTACAAGTGGTCTTTTGATTTAATATTAACCAAATGATCAAAATCAATCTTAAACTGGCCAAAATACTCAATTATCAGCACTTGGTTGTTATCAAAATGGCAGGATCTCTTGTTTTTGGTTAGTACATGTAACCGATATGCGTGATCAGCTATCTGACCTTAAGACCCAAACTGCAGAATATTGCATTGTTTGCTTTCCTTTCTAGATAATTTCTCACCAAAATTCAGCGTTGTAAAGACATGAAAATCTTTATTATATCAGGCAGACCAGTCTTTCCACCCATTAAGGTCAATACACTTGGGATGATATTTTGGATCAGTGCAAATTTTTGTACCATGTGGACGAAATATCAGCAAGTTTGCCACAACCATTCTCGGTCAAATTTCAATAACATCTATAATCTGTTGTGAAATATTGGCAGTACTCGCATTTTTTTTACCTGCACGCTAACTAAAAGTATATTTGTGATAGAGATACTGGGCCTTTGCAAAAAGTTCTGAAAACTCTCTTTTTTTTGGAAGTAAACTTGACTTTTTTTTTTGACAATTTGGGTGTACATTTTCGAAGATGATGAACATGAATTTATTTATATTGTTGTGATTTTATATGTTGATACTTTTTTGGGCTGGTCAGATGCTAGTTATATAGATTAATATTTATATATGATTATGTTTATCTAGCACTCCAGTCTGAGTTTACCGTACTCAGATGTTCCACAGTATCACTTGCTGGTGTCGTGCTGTGATAACTTGAGCTTCCTACTTTATTATTCTTTTACTTTATGTACCCATTGTTATTACCACTAATTGTCTTTGGGTTTTACAAAGAGGGGATCTCTGCTGACAAGGAGCCTTATTAATGTGGACTAGTGGTTAGTGCAATACCTTATTGGCAATCATTTTCTTTATATACTCTCTCATACCTTTCAAACCAGCCAGATGATGTCGCTAATGTCTCTGGATCTTGAATTATAAACTTAAAAAGTTACACTCTCCTGATTATTCTGTCTGACTGTGACAGGCACATAATGACTGTGTAAGAAGCTCCACCCCCAAAGATCAATCTTTTTTCAAAGCTACTTACAGACTAGCTTGTGGCTTCTTGAGGATGATTAGAAGTTTGGGACCAGGGCTATGGTAAAAGTGGGCATTCTCAACCTGAGACTTGGGGCAGAGCAGTAGTGTTTGGTATATCCCCGTCATGGTGCTAGCCGGGGGAAATAAACACCTTTATACTGCCACTTGTAAGGGAACACCGTTCCCCTTTAAAGGCCATGTCACTCATAAAAAAATTCAGCATTGGATTGGTACATAATCGATTTTCTCTTGCATTTCTGCTGACAATGTAGCATTCAGGGGGATAAAGTGACAGAACAGGTAGAAAATTATATATTTGGGGTGAACATGCCCTTTAGTAAATAATTAGATTGTTACCATAATTCCACTTTAACTTTCTGTGAACGTTTGAGGTAGTGACTGGTCTTTCTAGCGAAAAATTGACATCCAGTGAAAGATGTTCCATTGTAATCATAATATTTGTTCTTAGGTCAGAAGAAAATAATATTGATATTGGCATGCCTAAAAATAGTCTTTCTAAAAAGGGATTTATTCATGGAAAGTTGTTTATTTGCAGTGTGAAGAACCGGGGTGCAGTTTTAATGCTCATGAGAAACTGGTACACCATTCACTGAAAAATGTAAGTGAAAAGTAACAGGTTTAGCTCCCTGTTCCTACCAACAGCTGTATAAAGGGAATTTATTTTAAAGGGCATCTATAGTGAAAAAAACACTTGCACCTCTGCAAAGTTAAATTCATGTACTCTGTGCGCCTTAACTCCTATCTCTGTCAGTGACTTTGTTTTAATCATGGTGTCAGATCTCTGTTGCAGCACTTCCCCCCCCCCCCTCCCCTCTGTTACCTCCTCCATGTCTCAACTCCAGTCAACCGACAAGCTTACATGTGCAGTAGGAGTTAAAAGTTCAACATCCAGAAAAACAACACCCACGCCATTGGCCAATAGAAAGGAAGCTGTCCGGAGACAAGGAAGAACATACATTTATGATCTCTCACTTTGTGACCCATCATCAATTGGTGAAAGCTATTAGAAGGGGGGTCAAGTGCAGCCTTATATCTACCAATCAAACTACCCCTCTCTCCCCCTGCTAATGCTCTTATCTCTATGTTTATTACAGAGCAGGGAGGGGGGGAATCACTCACAGAGATTGATTGACGTCCAAGTAGGAGTAGATGAATGCAATCACGTATTCTTCTAACTGGGTGTCTCAGGACAGAGAGGGAATCAAAAAAAATGAAGACACTCTGGGGGTTGGGGGGAATTATAGAACACTGGAAAGAAAAAAAAGTTCATTTTCCCACTATAGATCCCTTTAACTAACACTATGTGATGAGAATGTATAACAATCAGGAATCTGAATGGGATTTTACGATCTCGTGCAAAATTATTTAAAGGAAACTAAACCCAAATACAAAGGCAGCTCCACAGATCTATAAACTGTCACTTTTAAAACTATTTGTCTCTCACCTTGAATTCCGCTTCTTACGTGTAAATCATTTATAGAACATTTCTGAGGTACTGGCAATCTAAGATGTCACGGCTGGCTTTAGTGTTGCCTCTTCCTGGTGGTCCAGTACCAAAATCCTTTCTGCACATGCTAAATAGCTACCTTTGTTTGTTTCCCACTCCCCTTATGCTAAGCTGAGTAACAGTTGTACACCTGCCAGTGTCTCCCAGCCAATCATTCAGTTGATAGCAGTGAATATATTAGTAGATTTCCTGCTCAAACAGAGTGGGGGAATGTGTTAAGCCTTTTCATATGTATTTAGGAAAGCACTTGTTAACCCTTATATTTGTGAGCTTTTCTGCAAGACTGTGTCTTTGTATGGTTATTTCTGCCTCTACCATTTATATTAGTGTATGTATTGGCTGAAATGTACATTTAGGGCACGGCCCACTGCAACGCACCTGAATCGTGCACGTTTGCGCTTGCCAATTTTTCCATTGTCATTCTGAAAATGCATGCGACACGTGCGTGAATCACAACACACCTGAAATCACAAGATTTTGGTGCGTTGCTGCGATTTCAATACAATTGGAAAAAAATGCAATTTCCTGAAAAATGTGCTTGTGTGGTCTAGCCTTAGAAGTGTAATGCAAGCTGCACTGATTTCTGTTTAGCCATACAGCATGCATTTAATGCAGTGGAACTTAGCAATTTCCTGAGGCTGTGGCCCCACTAAGTGCAAGGTAAATTTGTAAATGTACGATAGTCAAACGTAAATCTATGACAGCCCGTTAGAATATCATTACGGTAGTTTATTACCTCATGTATGGTATACTACTGCCTGGTTGTACACGTAACGAAAACCAGCGGTTATTGCAAGTTTTTAAAATGGCCCTCCAACACTTTTACATTGGCAAGTGAAATAATACAAAGACACAGGTCTGTAGCTGTAAATACTGCAGGTTTATTGCAAAACATGCGTGCTACATGTTTCTAACCCACCTTGTCCTTCAAGTGCTTGAGTGGGTCTGAAACATGTAACCGCAGTTTTGCAATAACTTGCAGTATTACCAGCTACAGACCTGTGTCTTTGTATGTTTCACTGCAATTTATTGTTATATATCGGATTTGGTGGAGTGAAAGCCGTAGGGAGACATACGTTATTTCAGATCAGACAAACTGGATACCCAACTATATACATCTCACACTACAACACTGCTACTAGGAAAGTAGCAGTGAGGCACGTACTTTCTAACTTAAACTTTTTTGGGTGTAGTTCCCCTTTAAGCATTATGGCATGGCAGGTACCTTGTACCAAAAAATTAGCAACATCTAATAATATAATCAATGTTTGCCCAGGTAATGATGACCTGATCTGATATTCATTTTAAAAATGGTAATAAGACCATACAGTGTGCGTTCTCTGTTCCATAGTCCTCTGTGAGTAGTGATCTCAGACCTATTTATGCCTTAAGGGCTGGCATCATATTTCTACCCAGCAAGCAGCTTAAAAAGAAGATACATTGCCTTATATTTTATTTTTATGTTATTATAACTACTTCATCTATAACTTTCATGCTACTTTAAAGAATACATTAGTTATTCATAATTTTTTTTTTTTTTTAGGAAAAAGTTATTCAGTTAAAAAAAAAATAAAGCAGGGTTAAGTAAAATAACATAACATACATGGTTTAAAATACTGAGCAAATTAGTATGTGCACATCCTG
Organism: Hymenochirus boettgeri; assembly: GCA_019447015.1. Taxonomy (NCBI): domain Eukaryota; kingdom Metazoa; phylum Chordata; class Amphibia; order Anura; family Pipidae; genus Hymenochirus; species Hymenochirus boettgeri. Next base: position 256,094,415 of record CM033470.1, on the reverse strand, counting down.
CGTTTGTTGTTCGGAAAATAATATGCATATGTCATCTGCTTTGTGAAGGTTCTCATTCATCCAGGTCGGTATATCTTTTATTCATTAGATCAACTACATTTCACGTCCAGGTTGATCTAATTGAATACAACAGATACATATGTCATCTGATTTGATCCTTTTTTGATCTAAGCATTTATATCTTCATTTACTTTGATTTCTCTCAGATGCACGCACCTGTGCTAAGAGAATAAAACTTGATACACCAGAAGAAAATTGCAAAATGGAGAGAAGAAGAAGAAAGGTAAGGTTTTTCACCAGCAATGCAGTGGAACCCACTAATAGCCTTTACTCTGGCCTGATTTGTTCTTGGGGGGGGACACTACATAATATTTCTTATTCTTCAATTTACACCATAATCTGTTAACATGGATTGTGATGAAATGCAAGGAAAAGTCCTATAGGGTAGTACACAACGGCTAAACCGTAGCAACATGGTAATCTAACAGTAATATAACACAGGTGTTTACAACATCACAATGCTTTATATACTGAATCAAATTAGTACCAGGAATTTAAAACAGGGCCTAAACTTTGTATTTGTAATAAATGCAGTTTTACTATTCTCTGCATTACTGATATGTTCATAGGAATGCCTCCTTACACACGCATGTCTCTTTTGGATCACGTTTTGCAATCCGCATGCACAGCAAACAGTGATATGATCTGGCCCTACTATTTGCTTTTAAGAAAGCACTCCATTGTTATCCGTTTCTGTCAATCTAAACAACCCTGTGTGGTTTAGTGGGACTGTACCTTTAACCTTTCAGTGCAAGTAAATATTCCCTTTTTAAAGGGGAATATTCTATATTGGGGTTATTCTGCCGAACAAAATGTACTTTTACAAAAAGGCAAATTTTAGTAATTTTACTGTATGTATGGGTAACAATGTTTTTAAAGGGTATGTCCATCCCCAAACTAAAATCCTATATTTATAGCAAATGGCCATAAACCTGACAGAGGTTTATAGAACTGAAGGCCTTCACCAAATGTACTTACCAGCCTTCATTCCCCAATTTCATGCCTTTTCTGTGTACGGAAGTCAAGCAGGAGGGGCTTGACCAGCATCCACTCATGTGATTGCTAAGGCACGGATGCATTTAGAATTTTAGTTTGGGGTGTGGGCATACCATTTAAATTTGCAGCTTTTTATGAAATTGGACGTTTTTTCCCTAAAATACAAAATCAGAGTAAAAAAAAAATTAAAAAAATCAAAGAGTGTGAATGGTGTAGAAAGACTGTAGCTGAAAACTATGAAACCAACACAAATTGAAAGCTTATTCTCTTCTAAATCAACCGTTTGCCGCATATATGGGTGTACACAAACGTGCCCAACAACTAACCCCATATGGGACAGATGGTTAGTGCAGTACATAAACATTTTTGAAATTAAACACCCTCAAACTTGAAAATACCCCATACAAAATAAATATTGCATAGCTACGTAACAGTGCCCTTCTTTCAACCATACATGCAGAATACAGATGCGGTTCTACATAGAATTTCACATTTTTTCTTAAAAATTTAGGAAAAAGATGATTCATAGTTAGAAATCTTACACAAACCAACTGACAAGTAAAAGACCAAAGGCTTATTTCTATTATACTAGTGGCAATACTGCAAGAGGACTTGAAATATTGTCTTGTATTTATTTTTTAGCGTTGAACATTTTACAATGATTTAATCCATTCACACCATCCCCTCCACAAAGAGCTTGCAATCCACTTAATCTCACAAACCAACCTTATAAGTAATCTTGGGGGTTGTGTTGTCTGCTCACCGAGTCTTTAGTCTGAAAGCGAAAATAATAAAAACTGTGACTGGAAGTTGTTTGTAGTGATGTCACCGTGTGCCATTGTCATATAAACAGAATAAGAAAGAAAGCAGTGGGAAATACAGGCAACATAGCAGGAATGTGGTTGAAAACAGTTAAAAATGTTATTTTGCTGCTATGGCAAACAAACATAAATCACCCAATAAGTGCATCGTGCAAAAAAGATTAAAAATACATCTCCTACAAAACCTAAAGGGAGTGGCCACTGAGGAAGTCTATCAGGACGAAACTATGGCAGGGATTCCTTTTTTTTAGCTCTCCTTACTTACCCTGTCACTGTTCCATGTGATTTAGGGGTGGTCTGCCAGTCGGATCTGTTGTATCTGTTAGGTATAGTATTTGCTACTGTAATATATATATTATAACATATGATTCTAATTTATAGCTGCTATTACCTTCTTAGTATGCACCTTATTATTATATATACCGGTATATATACTCCCTTTAGGGTTTTGTAGGAGATGTATTTTTAATCTTTTTGCACTATGCACTTATTGGGTGGTTTATATGTTGTTTGCTATAGCAGAAATAAAATTTTGAACTGTTTCAACCACTTACTGCTGTGTTGCCCGTATATTCCCACTGCTTTCGTTTCTTCTGTTTATATGTCTATTGTTAGTGGGGGGGCCCCACAGGTCTGTGGAACTTGTATATGTTTACAGTTCATGTCCTAGTGCCCAGTACACATTCTTTGTTACATATATATAATTAACCAGTGCCATTGTCCTCACTTCCACCATCAACTGATCTGTATGTCTTTAAGATGTTCAGGAAATCTGGACTGCTCAGAGGAAAACAAAATAAGCTTAGGGAGAACAGACCGTCTCCTTGCAATGTGGCCAATGGAGGATTTGAAGGACATACATTATTTCCCATAACAAGTTCATATACTAGAGGGTATTCTTAATTGTGTATATAATCCACTGTTGCTCTTCAAGCAAAAGTGCACATTTGTGTATTTTATAAGCGATAATTACCCCTAATTGGTAATTTAACACACCATATATACTTGTGTAATATACAGTGAATGTGTGTTAATAACAAATTTCAAGGTTCCCTCTAATCTAAAGATATATAAATTTGCATACGAATTGAAATTGTGTGCGCTACATACACGCAAATACTTGTATTCCAGCAGAACTTGTGTGCACACCACTTACCCTATGTGCGCAGGCCTGCACTAAATCATCAAAAATTAGGTTTTATGGTCAATAATACAAAAACATACCCCCACCTCGCACAGGAACATCACCTACTGATGCCCCCCTACACCCTTTCCACCATCCACTTTAATGGCAGCCATACACCAATAATAAAATATATTTATTAATTATGCTTAGAGGTAAAATGTTAAACTTTGTTTTACTGTCGTTGCCATGCAATACTAGTGTTTTTGTTTTTTTTAACTTGCAGTATATACACACATAAGGCTCTATGCATTCATGCCGTGTCCCCTTCCAATGTGTGCCTTTCAGTCCAAATTCAAGTTTTCATAAACTATGCTTTTTAATTCTCGATTTCAAGGCTCTATATTCCTTATTTAAAACAACACAGATCCTTATTATAAAAAGGAGCTATATCCAAATACTTCCTTTTTTTCATTAGTAATACCATCTAAAACAGAAAAAACTTGCAGACTGCATTCTTGATAAGTGGGTCATTGAATGGATGTTTCTATAATTAAGCCCATGTTGCCTTGGTAATTTTTAGTACCATGAAGTAATAACTAAAGACCACTGTTCAATGTTTGTTTTCATTGTAGCTTCAGAAATATAATACTTGTCTATTAAAATATTATTCTGGATGTAAGAGCAGCTGTGCTTTTCTTTGTAGGACGCAATTAGAAATCATCAAATCTATTCTACTTAAAATCATAGTCATAATACAAAGGCAGTTGAAATTTTCACCATTTGTTTCCACAGACTAATAACAAAATAAATATTAAAGCAGAAACAATACAATACATTAGGAAAGGAAAAAAAGCTCATTAAATATACTGAACCATATATTCAATACACGCTTTACTGAGAGCTGGGAAATAATCCCATACAGGGCCTCATTCTTAGGATATCAAAGTCACTACACTGAAACAAATGTATTACTATTTATTTTATTTTTTGCAACCAAAGAAACTTTCCCAACACTAGCGAATATGCCAAGAACAGCAGCAGCAGAAAGAGGAAGAGAAGAGCGGGAGAAGTGTTTGAAACACCCAGTTTGGGTATGTATAAATGTATCTGTGTTGTTTTATTGTCTTAACCAATGGTTAGCAGTTAGTACCAATGCATTTCCATATACCTCCATTCCCCTATGTTGTGCAGATTTATAGTTTTTATTCTAGAAATGCAGATTTACTGTTAACGGATATTTCCACCCCCAAATCTTCAAAATATGTAGGGGACTCCCAACCCTAAACACCACCTTTAAAACTTTAAAATCAGACCAGAAATGTACTTACCCATTTTCGTTCCTTGGTCACCGCCTCACTACTTCCAGAAATGGAAAGAGCAAGAGGCACCAGACTGGCAGCCGCGTCTGTGATTTGCTGAGACTCAGAGGAAGCCGAGGGAACAACTTCAGGTGAGTACATTTCTGGGCTGATTTAAAAGGTAGTGTTTAGGGGGATTCCCCTACATTATCTGAAGTTTAACTTTTTAAAGAACATAGATAAAGTGCACGGGGGTTCCGGAGAGGGAGGGAGGGGGGAGAGCTCACGTTGCATGCCAGACTCTCTAAGATGAGCAGGAAGTAACAGGCATGGATTAGACACAGAGCGGCTCCTACTCCTTTTTTGACTTTCATCAGGCCCTGCAGGACAACCATAGGAGCAGAAGAGAAAGGTAGAGCTCTTTTTAACACTACACAGTGGGGCAAAATTAAGTGGGGGGATGGACATGCCCTTTATCCTGTTCCTGCCAAGTTGACTTTCTAACTAGGCAGGAATTAGTCATTCTTCTTAATAATTATTCTCAGAAACTGGCCTTAAAATCTTTTATATATTTTTTCTTATTTTTTTGAATAACAGTTGTTTATGAGGACATATAGTGGTTTACATATTAACATAGTAATGGAGGTTGAATAAAGACGTAAGTCCATGATCCCTGCAGTATCCAGCACTGACTCGAACTCTTAAAAGGACAATAGTATTTTCTGTTATCTTTTGTATCTATTGTACAAAGCCACAACTGAATTTAAAAATTTGTTCAAGCAGATTTGTCCTCAAAACCCAAAACTGCAATAGTTTCAAACCTCTAACCTTACCACTTATCTTCTATTTAGCCCCATATCCTCCAGCAGTCAGTCATGGCTGTGAAATATGACTCATGGCCAGTAAATGACTGCTGTTCCCACACTGCCTCTTTTCGAACATCAAAGCCAGTAGCAGGAACATTGGACTAAAGTGTTGTAACTTTGTATTATTTATTGTGTCTTTTTAGTTCTAAATTAATTTTGCCATCATGACCCAAAAATTAATTTAAATTATATTTCCCTCCAAAACAAAAAGTAAGAGCAGGAAATTAAACCAAGCAACCCCCCCCCCCCCCCAACAACCTAAACCTCGTAGGTTTAAAAACCCAAATCGGCTCCTAAAGGTACTTGCCATCCATCACTCCCAGGCACTTCTGCTGCTCTTCTGCCCGAAACAAAGGGGCTGACCGTCAGCTGCGTCTGTAATTGGCTGAGACTCATCCTAGGGAACGCAGCAATGTGCAACGCTGATGAGCTCTTAGAGTGGTAAATCTTTGACCATTACTGATGGCTGCAACCAGGAAAAAAGTGGCATAGGAAAAAGACCACTGCAGAGACAAGCAGATAAAAAGAGCTTCAGGGACTGCAGAGAGGTAACTATAGCAATCTCGGGTTTTTGGGGGTGGGGAAGGTAAGTATAGTTTTTTTTTCAATGTAAGGGTTGACATGCCTTAATTATGCCAATGATATTTTAATTATAACTGTGATATGTTTTTTTAAGAAATCTTAAAAATGAAATGAACATGTATTATTTTTTTTTTTTTTTTTTTGGATCTTGCCTTAATAGTTTTTTCTTTCATATTTTTGTTTATGATCTAGAAAGATGAAGGGAATGAAAAAGGGTCAAGACAAAGGAAGCAGGAATTGGCAGACATCATAAAAAACAAAGAAACTTTAAAAAGAAAAGAAAAATTGAAAGTGAACAACAGAATGAAAGCACTAGTAACAGGAGTAATAAAAACACCAGATTCCCAAGAAAACCCAACAGGCAAGAAAAAACCTAGATCCCTTAAACATGTTAGCTGGCAGTGACCCAGGTAAGAACGGCATTACTGTGTTACAGAAAGAAAGCTTTTAGTATGAGTGGTGCCAAAGATAAGGCAAATCTTTATACTGAAATACATTTTCTTGATTACTGCCCAAAACGTACATTTAAATCTGGTGTATCCAGTCAATTTTATGTAGTTCTATTAAAAACCAACCAGTTGAAAAGGTGATGCTTAGACATTTGAATTTGGGTGATGCTATTCCCCAGATCTGTGGGAATACTTAATGATTATCTCTTCTAAACGTAAGTGGAATTCTAAAGTGTTGGTGGAAATTGTGGTTAAGGTATATGTATGCATGTATGTTTTACATTCTAATATCTTTGACCTATTTCAATGTCCACCCTTATAACAGAAAACTGGTCACATGTCCATTACCTGTCCCAACCCCAACTGATATATTCAGAAAATTATTAGATGTATATTACCAGAAATTGAAGGATGATATTGCCTCATTCTGGTAGGAAAGCTGGCTTCTCCCTTAAGTCAATCAAGGCTGTGACTGTGACTTCATAACCAATGATTGACTGCTGTTCCCCTGCTGCCTTTTCCGCAGATGCTCAAGCTTATAAAAAGCTCATTGAGCAGAGGGAGGAGCAGAAAACCTTTTCCAGAACAGAAAACTTACAATAATTCTGATACAAAGGCATGCAATAAAACTGGTAAACCTAGCATAACTGACAAGTCACCAGGTCACCCTCATAAAAAACTTTTGGCACATGCAGGGGATACCCTCCCACCCCAACCGCTCTATCATAAGTGTAAAAGCGACTCCAATCTTTACTTACACCTCCTGCGATTATGCGCTGTTTCTGGTCCATCTCCCCTGCCCGCCGTACCGGCAGCCACGACTGTGATTGGCTGAGAGGCAGCCAATCACAGCCGCGGCTGCATTCATGTAGAACAGCGCAGGAACGAGGACTTGTAAGTAGAGACTGGAAACGCTTTTACACTTATGAATAGAGTGGTTGGGGGTGTTTCACCTATAACTCACACAGGTAGACTAAGATTTGTATGTTTGACGTTAAGTTTTTCTTACAGTGTACATACCCTTTAAGAAGGTGAGCTGATTATTTACGCTTACATGATACTGACCTCTAGTGTACACAAACCTTTAGATGTTCTTTAGACTAGCATAAAACCTTCACAAAATCTTAATGACTCATATACTGCCACAGGAGGTTGGTCCTTCTTTCTTGTTTATTCTGATAAATCCATCTCCATGGAATCTGAAAAAAATTAACACTACAATTATGGAAAACTGTTGTCTATTCTTTCTTTTAACCCTGTAGGCAAAACAGTATTTAAGACTAGATCTGTATATCTCCCTATAAAAGTGTTTTTATTAAAGGAATAGTTCACACAAAAGTAAATACTATCCTCTTAAAGTAGTGATTGAAGACCGGGAGGTAAAGGACCATTACTTACCTTCCGTTTCAATCAATTGACCAGGATCAAAGGTAAGTATATATTTAGTTTACTATAGCACGCATTATCGTGCATGCACGCTATTGTGAAACTAAACCAGGAAGCGGTCGGGACTTGTCACTAAGCTGCAGTGGATTGTGCCCGATGAAATCTAATTACCTTCAATCTGGTCAAGTTATTGAAGAAACGGAAGGTAAGGAATAGGTCCTTTACCCCGGTCTTCAATCACTGCTTTAAAGGAAAAGTTCACTTTTTTTGTGGAACTATTTTTTTAAGATCACCTGTACCTCCAATTTGTCACGGTAAAAGTCAAATCTGATTTTGGCTTCTTTGTAGTTTCTAGTTGCCAATGTGTCCTTTGTGCCAAATTTTCCAATACTTTCTTGCTTAATTTTAAGGTGCCCATAAACTAGGAACTTTCCTTTCGACGTTCATGCAACCTCAAAAGAACAGCCTTTCCTAATCTTTTTGAAGATTGACTTCCATCTCAAAATGGGGAACATAGCAGTGATCTTGAAAGATTGGCATTGAAAGTTTGTATGGTGCAGCATTGCTCTGACTATTTGCTATTTCTTATTACATATACTAAGTCACATGGACAATAAACTTGTAAACATTCTAGGAAGTATGTGGGTTCACAATAAACCTTTTTCTGCAGTAAACTAATGCTGTTGTCTGTAATTTGATTTAATTTTAAAACATTATAGTAGAAGTAGTACAAACTTGTTACTACCGGTACTTGCTAAATATTTTGTCTTGCAGAATTGACAATGATGCACCATTAAATACTGGGTTATCAGTAGTTCCAAAGCAGGTAACCTCTGCACTGAGCAAACTCATCTGCAGTTATGGAAGTTCCTCTGACAGCGATTCGGAGCCATCTGGTAAGAAATTGTTTGCTACCTTCTGTGATTTTTTTTTTGGCATTAAACCTGCATATAGGTTGTCAGAGAGATATCTTTACATGAAGTGAGGATTTGGCTTTGCATCTCAAGTATTTCAAATTTTAGGCACAACTTTCAGTGTTGCTATGCAAAGCCATATCAAGTAGATAAAATAAGTATAGTCCAGAGGCTTGAGTGCTTTTTGAGTGCTTGTTTTACAATAAAGGTTTTCATGTAGAGGGTCTCTAGCAAGTTTTGTTTTTCAGGGAAGGCACATTCTGTCAATAAAAACATTTAGCATTAACATTCTCTAATTTTGTTGCATGTTTTAAAAATGTAATACTTTTTCTGTTGTAGAACAGCCAATTTTTGTCACAAGGAAAGTTTGGAAGACAATAAGGAAATTCTTCAGCAAAATTTGCAAACGTCTACTTGTCTCCTCTGTGAGCAAATCACAAAGTCCTTGCCTACACAGAATCCCCTCTTCAAATACAGTCGTACAATCTAAACTCCCTCAAAATAAAATGGCTCCCTATAAAAATACCAGAGACGGGAAAAGAAGCAGTTCAATGCTCCAACTAAAAGTAGGCCCGTTGCTGGAAATGGTAAATACACAGGTTTTTTTTTTTAATTTTCTTTTCTGTAGATTGTATTTAGTTAATTACGTAGTTGCCAAGTATATAAATATACTGGTTTAACCTATTGACCTCCAGATGCTCTTATGTAAAGGCCAATAATGCCTGAAAGAGGACTCTTAAAATTGCTAAAGCTGGTACACACTTAAACGATAGTTAAAATGACAGTCAGAATCTTTCAAATTGCCCTGTCTCACAGCCAATCATGGACGCGGCTGCCGGTCTGGCCCCTGCTTGCAGTTTCATGCAAGCAGAGGGCCGTGTCTGAACGCTGTGGGAAAGAGGCTGTGTAAGTAGTGTTTGGCTTAGTTTTTACACACAAATACAGAGGTTGGGGTGGGTGAGGGAGCCCTACACTACAGCAATTTTTTGTAAAAGAGGTGGACATGCCCTTTAAATAATGTATTTCTTCTGTGAAGTCCTGATAAGAAAAATATACAATAAAATATTCATCTTCTAGATTCCTATAGTATGTCCCTTCCCCTGCGCATGCTCTAAACTTCAAACATGATCAGTGTGTTTCAACCTAGACGAAAGAGGAATTCCTAATTCAACTACTTGTAAGGCAAAGTTAGAGGGAGAAGTAAATATGGTAGTGATGGGAGAGGGTATTCTAAACCGATATTTAATAGCAGCAACATACTCGACTGGATACTTATATGGATTCTTATTAATGTACATAATCATTTGTGTTAGATTTTTTTTACCCACTTGTATGACTTTGAATTATAATATTAGACAGTGCTGTGTCCCCAGTGATGCTATATAAATACACATACATTTCTGAAAAGGAACATTCCTTAATGCTGCAATTGCTTTTTGGTTTCAAAAGGTAAACCTAGATAGAATTTTTACAATGACATTTTGCTAAAATGAACAGCTTTGCGATCTGTATACATGTTGCTTCCCACAGCCTGCTCTTTGCTGACAAAGAAAAAGTAAAAGTACTTATGTTACATAGGGGCATCAATCTTCCCTCATAACACTAAAATGTTACAGTGCACTGAAAAGACTTGGTAATAGAAATAACGAATCTGGCCATATTCTTCACCCTCTGTAGAATCAATCAGAACAAAATCCAAATGCTTTCTTTGTGAAAACAACATAATCCCTGGTATAAACCAATCTGCACTAAACTTCTGATGGTGCTGAATTGGAGTCGGAGAATTTAAAGGCCTAGTCGACACCTCACACTTATTATTCCAGTCCCGCAAGAGCTGCAATTGAAAGATGCTCTGATGCAGCCGTCTAGACAATACAATTACTATTTACCAAAGTCCACTTGCAATGTTTGGGCTACTACCCATACATGATAAACATTTAATGATACAGACTAGTGCTGACTCCCTAATTGAGTATCCATCTTTTGCACCACATAAGCAGATAGTTATTTGTCAGATTATAGCAGATATCTCATAAGAATTGATTGAGGCATATTTTTTCGCTTCAATACAGGATGTTGCTGTCACTCACCCCGCTGTTGAATAATCTACTGAAATTGACTGGAAGTTGTAAAAAACTATTTTAGCCAGGTTTGATAAAAAGTGATCGAATATGCCCCCAGAAAAAGCCTTACTTTGTTACCCTTGTCCTGGTAACGATGTTCGTGCTTGTAAAAATGTAGTGGCAACACTGGGATTACCCTACTTAGTTTAGTAATGTGGGAATTAAACACAGAGTTAGGCTGGTCTTGGTTAAGGTATGTTTTTTTGGGGGGGGGGGTTTCAACAGTCACAGATCTAATCTCCATGAAGGTTCATAAATAAATTGAATATTGTGTATATTATTTTGTATTTTTATTTGTTTTCTAGTTGCTGGCTAATGACATTCGACATGAAAAGGAATGTAGTTTTGCAGTGTGTCCGTTATATCCTTCAGAATAACTTCTTTGACAAACTGAGAAAATTAAGACTCCAAATGAGACTTCCCATCAGGTTAGAGAGAAGTATCGACTAGTTCTGTTCTAGGCCAAACAGACTGTTTTAATGCAGAAAGTAAATCTCTGGAAAGTGACCAGGATGACAAACTCTTTACTGAAAAAAAACAGTGGACGTTGTTCAGGTGGATGATGAGATCTGGAGACCTCTAAATGCTGTGATGATTCATCTGATGTGTAAGAAATATTTTGCAATAAATTTACCATTATTGCCAAAATTATTATTTTGGGTTTTTTTTACAGTAAATGTGCAGCTTTGGGCAGTTTAATTTCTGTTACTTATACTGTATGAATGGAAAGTTGGTAAACATTAGATCATTGCATTGACATTCTCTCTGTATAAATGTAAATGTACCACTTTTATGAATTAAAAGTTTACTTGAAAACAAATGTTATTATTATTTTAAAGAAGGAATACATATGATGTATACATTATCTGGAATGAGCTACTTCCTTTTTTATAGATTTCCATTTGCAATAAATCCCCAGTCTGTGTGGTGCCCCCCCCCTTCTCTGAACACCCTTAATTCCTGCTCACTAGATTAATATGGTATTTATACATTTAGTTCCAATTATATGTTGTCTACCTAAATGTTTTTGGCATAGAGTGCAAGGGAAAGTCACATGTTTTTCAGGTTTCCACAAATACAAATTTAACAGGTTGGTAACTACTGAAGCACAATAGGTGCGTATATACATTGGAGAAATGTCTTTATTCTGAGAAATGTATATCATAAAGACAATTTATGTGTTGGCCTCCTAAAGAATTCATTGTATAATCTGCTGTTGGAAGTCTTGCCACACAAAATGAATAACACCCTTTATTTCATAACTGTTTACATGTCATGTCTTATGTAGATCTAGCTCAGCACATTTACCTAATGGTTAGATGAAAAGAAATATCAAAGCAACACAAATATATTTAATCTTTGTGTTGCCTTGCTAAAAATAAAACTTCATTACCTTTATAATGGGGAAAGTGTGCATTGCAGGTTAATGCCTCTGTTACTCCATTCATATTATTTACCCTCTGCAAAACACCTAAAGGATTTGCAGGTTTTTTTTTTTTACACACAAATGGGTATAAGCTCTTAGCTCGGACATATATTCTATGTGCATCGCACTTGCGCATAGAAGACAAGTCCGTCAGGACCTGTCAGAGGAAGCGGTGGGAGCAACGATTGATCGGGTAAGTTCTTTACCTTTTTCCTGACTCACAGCTCAGTTACCTCCCATTCTACAATAAAACTGAATACCAAAATTTTGATTTTACCAGTGGAGATACCATTTAAGTACTGCCCCGTGCTCAGCTGAAAATATATTGCAATGTTATGCTGGCCATTCCCTTATTTATATTGCTAAATTTGAAGGTTAATGTGGGGAACTCTATCTGTCTAAATAGCTTGCCAATAAACTCCAAATATTCCCATGACATTCTCCATCTATCGTTTTTTAATCAAATATCAGCCACCAAGTTACTGGGTAAGGCAGTTGTCCCAATGTTGCAGGAACTTAGAAGGTAAGATTATAGTGTAGATCATAGAAACTGCAGCAGAATGGATCACCTTATTAGATTTAACATCATAGAGCAAACTGCCTAGGAGAATGTGTCATTGTATGTACATACCTAATTTATATACATCGACTGAAGGACATGACTAGTTTATCTGGTTAGTGCCCTACAGATGCCTACATTGATCTGTTATATACATATATTATACTAATATATTTGACTATGCAGTTTGTCAAGAACTCAAACTATTTTTCTCATCGCTGTTTGTTTTCTATAATATCTGTCTAAAATATAAAACGCAGCCTGAACCAACTGGCATGTCAGTGTATTTGTGTGTTGCCATAGAAACTGAAGAAATATTCATTCAACACCTCCCTTCACATCACAAGCCCCAGAAATTGGTTGCGAGGAAACTTGAGTGCAATAAGCAAAGGATATGACGTTTAAACTGTCATATCGGGGAACAGAAACAGAGAATAAATCAATACACATATATAAATACTAGACATTAAGCCCGCTACAATAACGGGCGCTAGAAGCACAGAGTGCCCCCTTAGTGTCCCAGGCAAGTACCCTCTGTAGTGTTCCTAGGCCAGAGTCCTACCTCTGTTAAAGGCCAGGGCCCCCTGTCCCAAATCCAGCCCCCCCCTGTCCCAATCCAGGGCCCCCCTCTGTCCCAATTCCGGTCCCCTTGTCCCAATCCAAGGCCCCTCTGTCCAATCCAAGGCCTCTGCCTAAATCAAGGGCCCCCCTCTGTCCTAAATCCAAGGGCCCCCCTCGTCCTAAACCAAGGGCCCCCCTCTGTCCAAATCCAAGGGCCCCCCTCTGTCCTAAATCCAAGGGCCCCCCTCTGTCCTAAATCGGGCCCCCCCTCTGTCCTAAATCCAAGGGCCCCCCCTGTCCTAAATCCAAGGCCCCCCTCTGTCCATCAGGCCCCCTGTCTGTCCCCCGAATCCAGGCCCCCCGTCTGTCCCGAATCCGGGCCCCCCTCTGTCCCGAATCCAGGGCCCCCCTGTCCCGAATCCAGGGCCCCCGTCTGTCCCGAATCCAGGGCCCCCCGTTCCTGTCCCGAATCCAGGGCCCCCCGTCTGTCCGATCCACCCCGTGAATCCAGGGCCCCCGTCTGTCCCGAATCCAGGCCCCCGTCTGTCCCGAATCCAGGGCCCCCTCGTCCCGAATCCAGGGCCCCCTCGTCCCGAATCCAGGGCCCCCCGTCTGTCCCGAATCAGGGCCCCCGTCTGTCCGAATCCAGGGGCCCCTGTCCCCAACAACCTTACCTGCAGTCTGTTTAATTGCTGTTGTCCCTACGTGTTTTCCTGTGTTTTTCCCTCTAGTGGTGAGTCAATAGGAACTGCAGACAACACTCCCTCAGGTGTGGGAGTCAATAGGAACTGCAGACACACTCCCTTAGTGGTGAGTCAATAGGAACTGCAGAGACTCTCCTCTAGTGGTGAGTCCATAGGAACTGCAGTGACACACAAGGACACGGGACGCACATTAGGGTTTTATATATGATAATAGTTTGTTTGCAGGCACACTTGCAGCTGGTGTATTGCCTAGGTGCAATCCTTTTCTTCACCTCATATAAGCCAAATACAAAATAAAAGGAGCACTCCGGGTCTTAAGTAATTTTATTCACTTCATAGTGCAAAGCGACAGGCAAAGTTTTCGGTCTACCACACTCCGAGAAAGGTCTACACACTCCGAGAAGGTTACACTGAGTAGTGACGAAACTTTGCCTGTCGTTTGCACTATGAAGTGAATACACACACACAGCGAAAAGTTGTATTTCTAATACAGGCCATCCCCGTTACAAATATTTGACTTACATACAACTACTACAAACGTAGAAAGTGAAGGGGTATAAGGGCAAATAATGTACAGCATGGGGTCTGCAAGAGCGTACAGCCAGATGGTCCACTAGTTGTTGGCTACACCACACTGTTTAATGGGCCTTCACCTTGAGCTGTATAAGAAGCAGCTTTTAAAAATAGCTGATCGCAAAGCCTTCCAGCACCACAATCCCTTTTTAAAAAATCCTGCGAATATCAGTTTAATATATGCATTAATAGATATATGTAACTTGTTCCAACTTGTGTACATATTCAACGTGGTTTGTAACCTGGTGACTGCCTCAAATGTAGCCAAAATTTTGCCTAACGGGAAAAGACGGTGAAAAATTAAAAACAGTGCTTAAAAATTCAAATGTGACCCTTGTAAAATATGCTTAAAGTGTGGCCTATGATATGTCAAAAAACTGATTTCCTAACTGCAGTTCACATAATTTCATTTATTTTTTTTAATCTAAAAAATAGTGAAATGTTTGTAGGTATTTATTTATTTCAGCTATAGATTTTAAAACACTCAACGTTATCTAAGTTGTTGATTCATAGAGGCAGATGACTCCTTATAAATAGTTTCAATTTCAAAACGTAACTAGAACAATACTTAAAGGGAATATTGTTAATTTATTAAAGGAACACTAAACCCAAAAAATAAGTATTTGCCATTTGTTTGTATTATTCACAGGGAGGTGAGAACGCTTATTCTCACTTCCCTGTGAATAGTATTATGCTCGGGGGACCTGGAACTTACCTTACCGCGCTCCACTCGCACCCGCTTCTTCACTGAACAGCTGTTCTCTCCCGATCGCACGCCCTATCATTTGTATTGGTGCGCATGCACCTAAGATAGGGCGCGCGGTCGGGACAGAGCAGCTGTCTGTGAAGGAGCGCCTGCGAGTGGAGCGGCATTAAGGTAAGTTCCAGGTCCCCCGAGCATAATATTATTTACAGGGAGGTGAGAATAAGCGTTCTCACCTCCTGTGAATAATACAAACGAATGGCAAATACTTATTTTTTGGGGTTTAGTGTTCTTTTAAATACGAGTAAACAAAAAAAACCATACAAACCAATAAACCAAAAACACATTTATAAGATGTGGTGCTTCCCTTACATTATAATATAAATATTTTATGTCAGAGTTCCTTGCTCTGTGTATGGTCAGGGATTCCCTTTTGACTGTCTTTATATTACACTGTAGGGTGGATTCATATACAGTATATGAGAAGAAAAGCGGACCAAGACTCATCCAATCCTGGAATACAAAGCTTTTATTTTCAATGATTACAAACATGAGGTGAAAAGGAGGAAACTAAAGCCCTCGGAGGGCGTCACGAAACGTGTCAGGGCTTTAGCTTTCCTCCTTTTCACCTCATGTTTAATCCGTTGAAAATAAAAAGCTACTTTTTATCCCACAATTGGATGGAGTCTTGGCCCGTCTTTTCTTCTGAATATAGTTACTGCCTTTCTGGAGTGCTCCAGATTCTCCTTGGGACAGACTCTCCGCCACTGGTGATCACGGTATCGGAGGGTAGGATACATACATATTGACTTTATTACGGGGGTGCATTATGCCTTAATATGTTTATTCTATGCTGATGCCATTCAAATTCCATTGACCGTTTTATAAGATGAATAACCTTTATATCAATAAAAAAAATGGAACAGTACTTTATAAACAAGCAAATTATCTGTTTTCGGAATTCTTTTATATTTTTAAACAACAGACAATGAGTGTATAATTTTGGACAAAAAATCTGGACTAAGGGCACGGCCACATGCAACGCAACCGCACACGGAATCGCATCATGTGCGATTTCGTTGCGTTTGCACATGCATTTTTTCATTAAGTATTGGAAAACGCATGCGATTGCGATTTAAATGCGGAATGCAAATCGCAATCGCATCACACCCGAAAACGCGCGTTTTGCGTTGCCGCGATCTAATGGTTTAAAAAAAAGCAAACACAGAAAAATCGCAGCAGTGTGGCCTAGCCCTATGTGCACTTTAATAAAGGATAACTTGGTGTGCTGTGTTGTACAATATTTGTATACCGTATATACTCGAGTATAAGTCGAGGTACCTATTTTTACTGAAAAATGTGTAAAAATGATTGACTCGAGTATAAGTCGAGGTAAGAAATTATCACCATACTGCCTTCTGATTCTGTTGGTTTTAGGCTTTAGTTGCCCTTTAAATGGACAGCAGAATTCCCATACATGAATCCCATACAGTAATAGCCAAATCCAGTACCAGTAACCTCCAGTTCTTTGGCACTCCAGATGTTTGGAAACTACAACTCCCAGCATGCTTTGTTGCTGGGAGTTTCAGTTTCTAAACATGTGGAGTGGCAAGGTAATGGACTCTCTAACCCCTATAGTTAAAAATGTCACCTGAGAGTTGTAGTTTCAAGCTGTCATTTGCACTGTACTAGCAGCTGTTTTTTGCCCCAAACTGAGGAGACCCATCAGATTTACAGCATCCAGTGACAGTTCTGAGTGTGAGTCCAGCAGCCCAATACAGGAAGCAGGAAGTGTAAAGGCAGATCAGCTCTGTAACTTTCTATACAGGTTACACAAGCCCACTACTGGTTACTATCTGTAATTGCCAGAATTTGGATCTAAATTAGGACTAATTTTAAAGCCTGAAAAATTCGACTTATACTCAAGTATATACGGTAATTTGACAAAAGTTCAATACAGTCAATGTATTGGGACTTTACACTATATTGAATATAACCTACCCCTGTAGTGGATTTCTATAGGAGGAACTGTAAGATTATAGTCTTATAATCTTACAGTTCCAGGAGGAGAAGGAAACCAGAAGACACAAAGGGGTAGGTTATAATAAATAATGCACCCGAACTGTAAATTATAAGGATATTAGAAGTCACCTGGAGTACCGTGTCCTGTATAAAAGGTACTCGGCCTGCGGCCCTCGTACTTTTATATGTTCACGGAACATAACCTCGTCAGGCCTGTCAGAGGAAGCGTTTGGAGCCCCCGACTGATCGGGTAAGTTCTTTCCTTTTTCCTGACTCACACTCAGTTACCTCCCATTTTCTAACAATAAACTGAATACCAAATTTTTGATTTTACTCAGATGGATGATACCAATTAAGACGCCCGTGCTCAGCTGAAAATTATATTCAATTTAGCTGCCATTCCCTTATTATATCTGTAATTTGAAGGTTAATGTGGGGAATCTATCTGTCTAAATAGCTTGCCAATAAACTCCAAATATCCCATGACTTCTACATCTATCGTTTTTAATCAAATATCAGCCACCAAGTTACTGGGTAAGGCAGTTGTCGCAAGTTGCAGGAACTTAGAAGGTAAGATTATCGTGGATCATAGAAACTGCAGCAGAATGGAATCACCTTATTAGATTTAACATCATAGAGCAACCTGCCTAGGAGAATGTGATCATTGTATGTAATCCCTATTTATATTACAGCCTGAAAGGACATGACTATTTATCTGGTAGTGGCCCTACAGATGCCTACATTGATTGTTTATAACATGATATATACTAATATAGTTTGAATATGCAGTTTGTCAAGAACTCAAACACTATTTTTCTCATTCGCTGTTTGTTTGTCATCAATTCTATCTGTCTAAAATATAAAACGCAGCCTGAACCAATCTGGCATGTCAGTGTATTTGTGTGTTGCCATAGAATATGAAGTAAAAATATTCATTCACACCTTCCTTCACATCACAAGCCCCAGAAATTGGTTGCGAGGAAACTTGAGGGCATAAGCAAAGGATAATGAACGTTTAATGCATATCGGGGACAGAAACAGAGAAAATATCAATTACAATCCATATAAAATAATCTAACATTAAGCCCGCTACAATACGGTCGCTAGAAGACAAGAGTGCCCCCCTAGTGTCCCAAGGCCAGAGACCTTTCTGTAGTGTCCATGGGCCCAGAGTTCCTACCTCGTTAAAGGACAGGGGCCCTGCCCAAATGCCCCCCCCCCCTCCCCCCTGTCCCAAATCAGGGCCCCACCATCTGTCCCAATCCAGGCTCCCACTCGTGTCCCAATCCAAGGTCCCCCTCTGTCCTAATCCAGAGGCCCCCCTCTGCCTAAATCCAAGGGCCCCCCCCTCTGTCCTAAATCCAAGGGCCACCCCCTCGTCCTAAATCCAAGGGCCCCCCCTCGTCCTAAATCCAGAGGGCCCCCCCTCTGTCCTAAAAAGGGCCCCTTTCCAACGGGCCCCCCCTCTGTCCTAAATCCAAGGGCCCCCCCTGTCCTAAATGCAAGGCCCCCCTCGTCCCACATCCAAGGCCCCCTCGTCTGTCCCGAATCCAGGGCCCCCGTCTGTCCCGAATCCAGGGCCCCCCCCTCTGTCCCCGAATCCCAGGCCCCCGCTGGTCCCGGAACCAGGGCCCCCCCGTCTGTCCCCCGAATCCAGGGCCCCCCGTTCTGTCCCGAATCCAGGGCCCCCCTCGTCTTCTAGCCCCGTCCCCGAATCCAGGGCCCCCCGTCTGTCCCGAATCCAGGCCCCCGGGGTCTGTCCCGATATCCAGGGCCCCCCTCTCTGTCCCGGAATCCAGGGCCCCCACTCTGTCCCGAATCCAGGCCCCCCGTCCTTGTCCCGATACAGGGCCCCCGTCTGTCCGAATCCAGGGGCCCCGTCCCCAACAACCTTACCGGCAGTCTGGTTTAATGCTGTGTCCCTCCGTGTTTTTCCTGTGTTTTTTCCCTCTAGTGTAGTTAGGAACTGAGCCCAGTGGAGATCAGGAATCTGCAGACACACTCCCTCTAGTGGTGAGTCAATAGAACTGAGACATCCTCGGTAGGAGGACAGAGCTCTCCCTCTAGTGGTGAGTCCATAGGAACTGCAGTGACACACACAGGACACGGGACGCCACTTAAGGGTTTTCATATATATGGATATAGTTTTGTTTGCAGGCACAACTTGCAGCTGGTTATTGCCTAGGTGCAATCCTTTTCTTCCCTCATATAAGCCAAATACAAAATAAGGAGACTCCGGGGTCTTAGTCATTTTCATTCACTTCATAAGTGCAAAGCGACAGGCAAAGTTTCGGTCTACACACTCCGAGAAAAAAGGTCTACACAACTACCGAGAAGGTCTAACACTGAGTAGTAGACACGAAACTTTGCCTGTTCGTTTTGCACTATGAAGTGAATACACACACACAGCGAAAGTGTCTGTTCACCAATACAGGCCATCCCCGTCCAGGTTACAAAATATTTGACTTACATACAACTACTTACAAACGTAGAAAGTAAGGGTGTAAAGGGCAACTAATGTACAGCCTGGGGGTCTGCAAGAGCGTACAGCCAGATGGTCCACTAGTTGTTGGACTACCCCACCACTGTTTAATGGGCCTTCACCTTGAGCCTTATAAGAAGCAGCTTTTTTAAAAATAGCTGATCGCAAAGCCCTTCTCAGCAGCACCACAATCCCTTTTTAAAAAAATCCTGCGAATATCAGTTATACATAAATTGCATTAATAGTAATATATGTACACTTGTTCCAACGCTTGATGTACAATATAACGTGGTTTGTAACCTGGGTGACCTGCCTCCCCCCCAAAGTAGCCAAAATTTTGCCTACCGGGAAAAGGGTGACAAATTAAAAAACGTGCTTAAAATTCAAATTGACCCTTGTAAAATACTGGCTTTAAAGTGTGGCCATATGATATTGGTAACAAAACTGAATTCCTAACGTGCAGTTCACATAATTTTCATTTATTTTTTTTTAATCTATAAAATAGTGAACATGTGTGTAGGTATGTTTATTTTTCAGCTATAGAATTTTAAAACACCAACGTTTATCTAAGTTGTTGATTCATAAGCAGCAGATGATTCCTTATAAATAGTTCAATTTTCAAAATCGTAACTAGAACAATTACTTAAGGAATATTGTTATTTATTAAATGAACACTAAAACCCAAAAAAAAAGTTATTTGCCATTTGTTTGTATTATTCACAGGGAGGTGAGAACGCTTATTCTCACTCCCTGTGAATAGTTATATATGCTCGCGGGGGACTGGAATTACCTAAACCATACCGCGCTCCACTCTCACCGCCTTCTTCACTGAACAGCTGTTCTCTCCCGATCGCACTCTCCTATCTTTTATTGTTGCGCATGCCACCTAAGGATAGGCGCCGCTGCGGTCGGGACAGAGAGCTGTCTGTGAAGGTGCGACCTGCGAGTGGAGCGGCCATTAAGGTAAGTTCCAGGTCCCCCGCGCATAATATATTTTCAGTGGGGTGAGAATAAGCGTTCTCACCTCCTGTGAATAATACAAACGAATACAACAATTGGGGGGGGGGAAATACTTATGTTTTGAGGGTTTATGGTTCTTTTAAATACGAGTAAACAAAAAAACCATACAAACCAATAAACAAAAACACATTCTAAGATGGGTGCTTCCCTTACATTATAATATAAATAGTTTATGTCAGAGTTTCCTTGCTCTGTGTATGGTCAGGGGATTTCCCTTTTGACTGTCCTGTTATATTACACTGTAGGTGGGATGACTTATACTAACGTATATGAGAAGAAAGCGGACCAGAACTCCATCCAATCCTGGAATACAAAGCTTTTATTTTCATATGGTATAAACATGAGGTGACAGGAGGAATCTAAAGCCCTCGGAGGGGTCCACAAACGCTGTCAGGGCTTTAGCTTTCCTCCTTTCACCTCATGTTTTAATCCGTTAAAAAAAAGCTATTTTTATCCCACAATTGGATGGAGTCTTGGCCCGCTTTTCTTCTGATATAGTTACTGCCTTTTTGGAGGTGCTCCATATTCTCCTTGGGACAGCACTCTCCGCCATCTGGTGATGCACTGGGGTAGCGGAGGTAGGATACATACATATTGACTTTATTACGGGGTGTGCATTATGCCTTATATGTTTTATGTTCTATGCTGAATTGCCATTCCAAATTCCATTGACCGTTTTATAAGATGAATACCTTTATATCAATAAAAAAAATGGAACAGTACTCTTATAAACAACAGCAAATTATCTGTTTTTCGGAATGTCTTTTATATTTTGTAAAAACGACACACTGGGTGTTATAATTGATGGACAAAAAAATCTGGACTACGGGCACCGGCCACATGCAACGCAACCGCACACGGAAGCATCATGGTGCGATTTCGTTCGTTTGCACACTGCATTTTTTTTCATTAAGTATTGGAAAACGCATGCAGATTGCGATTTAAATGCGAATGCAACATCGCAATCCATCAACCCGAAAACGACGCGTATTTGCGTGCCGCGCTATCTAATGGTTTAACAAAAAGCAAACACAGACAAACACAGAGCAGTGTGGCCTAGCCTATGTTGCACTTTATAAAGGATAACTTGGGGTGCTGTGTTGTCAATATTTGTTTATACCGTATAATACTCGAGTATAAGTCGACGGGTGGTACCTACTTTTACCTGAAAAATGTGATAAAAACTGATTGACTCAGTATAAAGTCGAGGTAAGAAATTATCACACCACTACTGCCTTCTGATTCTGTTGGTTTTAGGCTTTAGTTGCCTCTTTAATGGACAGCAGAATTCCCATACACATGATCCCATACAGTAATAGCCAAACCAGTACCAGTAACCTCCAGTCTTTGTGCCAGCTCCAATGGTTGTGCAAACTACAATCTCCCCCCCCCAGCAATGGCTTTGTTGCTGGAGTTCAGGTTTCTAAACATGTGGAGTGGCCAGGTAATGGGCCTCTTAACCCCTATAGTTAAAAATGTCCCTGAGAGTTGTAGTTTCAACGCTGTCATTTGCACTGTACTAGCAGCTGGTTTTTTGCCCCCCCGCCCCAAACTGAGGAGACCCATCAGATTTACAGCATCACAGTGAAGTCTGAGTGAGAAGCGAGCCGAATACAGGAAGCAGGAAGTGTAAAGGCAGATCAGCTCCTGTAACTTTCCTAAGGTGTGACACAGCCCACTACTGTCTAATATCTGTAATTGCCAGAATTTGATCTAAATAGGACTAATTTAAGCCCTGAAAAATTCGACTATACTCACGTATATACGGTAATTTGACCCAAAAAAGTGTCAATACAGTCAATGTATTGGGACTTTACACTATATTGAATATAACTACCCCTGTGAGTGGATTTCTATAGGAGGAACTGTAAGATTATAGTCTTATAATCTTCACCACGTTCCAGGAGGAGATGAAACCAGAAGACACAAGGGGTAAGGTTATAATAAATAATGCACACGAACTGTAAATTATAATGAATTAGAAGTCACCTTGGAGTACCGGTCCTGTAATAAAAGGTACTCGGCTCGCGGCACCTCGTACTTTTATTGTTCACGGAACATACCTCGGTGACTTCTAACTTATCCTTAAATTTACAGTTGGGGGTGCATTATCCACTATATAAGTACCCAAATTCCTCTTTTAAACCACTCATTATACCGTGGTTATTGCACAGTTTGCTTATTAAACGTGGATTATTTATGTTTGATCATTGCTTTTATAAATAATCAAAATAATATTAATATAATAATTACATAATATAAATTGAAAGTTAATTCTATATTAATATTTTTATAAATTCGTTATTTCCCTGCATTCAGTAAGATACCCCACCCCCCTCACAGAGACGTACAAAACAAGCTGAATCTCCAAAAGAAATTGTTATGCAATGTAATAGTTATAGAATAATGCCCTATCCACTTTAAACGTATTATAAAGTGGCCTATGCACGCAACAATAACGACTTGTAACAATCAAGGTATGCACATTTCACAGTCAACATATTAACGCCAACAAGTTCATTTAATTGGGAAAATTTACTGCTGGTGGCCAGATGAAGAAAGGTTAAGTTGCGTGCAAACGTGTTCGGGTTAGTGCACACCGTCGGGCGGAGGGGGACCTGGGGGAATGAGGGCGGGGAGGCACAGACCCAGAGGGGAAGGGCAGGGGCAGGGAAACACTGGTGCCGCACCGGCCAGGAGAGGAACCGCAGGGGAAAGGGGGGGTTTTTTGTCGGCCAAGCAAACCGTGGGGCATGGGAGGAATAGAAAGGAGAGAGCGAAGAGGACAGAGAGGGAGCAGCACGAGAAAGGAGAGCGTAGAACCAGGGGTAGACCGGGAGCGCCACAAGCAAGAGAAAGCAAAGGGGCGAGCGAAGCGAGCGAAGTCTGCTTTGTTAGGCCGAGCGAGCGAGCGAGCTAGCGAGCGAGCGCGCGAGCGAGCAGAGAGCGAGGCGAGCGAGCGAGCCAGCGAGCGAGCAGCGAGCAGCGAGCGAGGAGCGAGCGAGCGAGCGATAGTAGCGAGGCTGAGCGAGGCGAGCGAGCGAGCGAGCGAGCGAGCAGCGAGCGAGCGAGCGAGCGAGGCGAGCGAGCGGAGCGAGCTAGCAGCGAGCGAGCGAGCGAGCGAGCGAGCGAGTCGAGCGAGCCAGCGAGCGAGCGAGCAGCGCGCCGAGGAGCGAGCGATCAGGAGAGAGCGACGAGCGAGCGAGCGAGCGAGCGAGCGGATCGAGCGAGGAGCTGAGGCGAGCGAGCAGCGAGCGAGCGAGCGAGCGAGCGGAGCGAGCGAGCGAGCGGCGAGCGAGAGAGCGAGCGAGCGAGCGAGCGAGCGAGGCTAGCGAGCAGCGGCGAGCGAGCAGCGAGGAGCGAGCGAGCGAGCGAGCTGAGCGAGCAGGAGCGAGCGAGCGAGTAGCGAGCGAAGCTAGCCGAGCGAGGAGCGAGGCTAGCGAGGAGCAGCGAGCGAGCGAGGAGCGAGCGAGCGAGCGAGGCTGAGCGCCAGAGCGAGCGAGCGAGCGAGCGAGCGGACGAGCTGAGCGAGCGAGCGAGCGAGCGAGCAGCGATGCGAGCGAGAGACGGAGCGAGCCGAGCGAGCGAGCGAGCGAGCGAGCGAGCGAGCGAGCGAGCGAGCGAGCCGATGCGAGCGAGCGAGTCAGCGAGCGGCGAGCGAGCGAGCGAGCGAGCAGAGCAGCGAGCGATGCAGAGGAGGAGCGATCGAGCGAGGCGAGCGAGCGGAGCTGAGCGAGCGAGCGAGCTAGGAGCGCGAGCGAGCGAGCGAGGCGAGCGAGCGAGCGAGCGAACGAGCGAAAAGGGAAATCGAGCGGAGGCGAGCGAGCGGAGCGAGCGAGCGAGCGAGCGAGCGAGCAGAGCGGAGCGAGCGAGCTGAGCGAGCGTAGCATAGGCGAGCGAGCGATCGAGGAGCGAGCGCGCGAGCGAGCGGCGAGCGAGCGAGCGAGCGAGCGAGGCGAGCGAGCGAGCGAGCGAGCGAGCGCGCGAGCGAGCGAGAGAGCGAGGAGCGAGCGAGCGAGCGAGCGAGCGAGCGAGGCGAGGCGAGCGGAGCGAGCGAGGAGCCGAGACGAAGCGAGCGAGCGAAGAGCGAGCGAGCGAGCGAGCGAAGCGAGCGAGGCGAGCGAGCCGAGAGAGCGAGCGGCAGCGAGCGAGCGAGCGAGCGAAGGAGAGAGAGAGCGAGCGAGGAGCGAGCGGGAGCGAGCGCAGCCGAGCGAGCCGAGCGAGCGAGACGAGCGAGCGAGCGAGCGAGCGAGCGAGCGAGCGAGCGAGCGGGAGCGAGCGAAGGCGAGCGAGCGAGAGAGCGAGCGAGCGAGCGAGGGGCGAGGAGCGAGCGAGCGGCGAGGAGCGAGCGAGCGAGCGAGCGAGCGAGCGAGCTGGAGCGAGCGAGCCGAGGCGAGCGAGCAGCGAGCGAGCGAGCGAGCGAGAAGCGAGCGAGCGGAGCGATGAGAGCGAGCGAGCGAGCGAGGCGAGCGAGCGAGGCAGAGCGAGCGCGCGAGCGAGCGACGAGCGAGCGAGCGAGCGAGAGAGCGAGCGAGGATAGCGAGCGAGCGAGCGAGGCAAGCGAGCAAGCGAGCGAGCAAGCGGAGCGAGAAAGCGAGCGAAGCAACGAGCGAAGCAAGGAGCGAAGCAAGCGAGCGAAGCAAGCGAGCGAAGCAAGCGAGCCGAAGCAAGCGAGAGAAAGCAATGGAGCGAAGCAGCGAGCGAAGCAAGGAGCGAAGCAAGCGAGAGCGAAGCAAGCGAGGCGAAGCAAGCAGCGAGCGAAGGACAAAGCGAGCGAAGCAGCGAGCGAGCAAGCGAGCGAAGCAAGCGCGCGAAGCAAGCGAGCGAGCAAGCGAGCGAAGCAGCGAGCGAATCGCGAGCGAGCGAAGCGAGCGAGCGAAGCGAGCGTAGCAAGCGAGCTGAGGAAGCGAGCGAGCGAAGCGAGCGAGCGAATCTATCTAATCTTATCTATCTAATCTATCTATCTATCCTCAATAGAATGAGACTGGCACACACTCCCGTTATGCAAATGCCAGGGTGCTCCGAGGGAGTCCAATAATACAAAATGCACAGTGAATCAGGGCCCTACTTGGTCTGATCAAACAAGGGGGTTTATTCACATCACAACACTGGCAACGTTTCGGTCCCTGTTCGGGGACCTTTATCAAGCCTACAAGATAGATATACGAGAGAGAGAGAGAGAGATAGAGGTACTATATAGATATATATATATGATAGACAAAAAACAAGTTGTAACAGCAGCACTGCCACTTAGTGAAAGATTGCAGGGTGGTGCACGTACTGGTGAGGAGTACCTGTATTCCTCCACTAGATATAGAAAAGAGACCATATTTGTGCAGCACACGTAGAATGTTTTATTTCTTGTAATCATCATATCAAGATAAAAGGCATAACGAATGATGTAGTTATCAGCTCATTAGCAACCTTAAGGCCGGTGCAAAACACCTGACCTTGTCACTGACAAATACAATCAAGCAACAAAGCATCCATATGCAAAATGTCAACATGTAGTGAAATATAAAAGATACAATTATATGTAATTATACATATAGGTATAATCTCTGTTAGACCATTAGGCCACAGAGTATTGAGTTCAGAATCCAGAACGACTTCCCTTTGTCTTAATTTTAAAACCCATTACCTCCCCTGTCGGTTTACAAATCTGTTCAATAACAAAAAACTAAAGCTGGTTCACAATTGTGGCCAGCTTCAGCATAATGCTGAGGAACAGGTAAGGTGAAGTTGCCCCCATCTAATGGAAGACCTATGTTGGGAGATACGACTCTTCACCTTTGGGTGGTCTTCCAAACATGAGTAACCCACAAGGGCCACTTTAATACATAAATGCAGAAGTCGGTATCACACTGTGAAAAAGTTTTTCAGTTCATAAGTCCGTTGAGTAGTCGGGTAGTATGTCTGATTTTACAAGGAATGTACTAGTGCCTATGAGATCTGCTTCAAGGTACAAATCTATTGTGCCACAATTACGCCTATGACCTTTCTCTACTGATTCAACACCCAACACATGTCCTTCAGAGTATGATCCTAATTTTGTTTAGAGGTCCTTAATGTTGTTTTGCCCAAATGCATAACTTGCATTTTTCAATCCATTTGTGTCCATTACAATTCTATTTAAATCACTTTGTGAGGTATTTACTGACAGACTCGCCTAAGGATCATTAGCAACACAAAATTGTACACACAGCCAACCTAACTCGTGTCATTAAGGAACCACTACGAACCAACTAAAAAAGTTTAAAGGACATGTAAACTGAGGCAAATATTTTTTAACTAATCACACTAGTAATTAGGATGAATTACCACCAATCTTAAATCTGCTTTTTTTTTTCTTCTCTTGAACCTTCCTAACCTTGTTTTTAGCTAGTCGGTAAAGAACTGTCAATCAACCAGCCCCTCCCCCTGGGCACACTACAGGTAGAACTATCCATTCTATAACAGTTAAAGCTTATTTCTCGGTCACTGCCATGGCTAATTGATGTCAGCTTAAATCAGAAACAAGAGATAAGCATTATCTTTTCTTTGTGCTCTTCCGTGCAGATAAACCCAATCCTGCAGTTAGCTTAAACACAACCTTCAAACCTTTACAGCAAAAGAAAATCTTACTTGATTCAAGCAGTTATACAGCTCCCATCGGTGCTTACTTCCCATAGCAAAGCTAGTTTAGCTTTTACACTTTCTCATAACACAAAATCACGGGGTTGAATTGGTTGTAGTGGGGCACAGATCATGGTCCACTGCACACATGACTCCACACTCTAGCTCATTGCATTGGTTTGCGGAGGGCGTGGATCCATAGAGAGGAGAGACATGCCTTAACTAATCTGGGAAGTGAGCTGAATAGGACATAGGACGATCTAGTGACAGGGAGCACGAGAGCAAAAAGGGATTAAGTTCCTGAAAGCACTAAAAATAAGAAAAGGAGATAAGGCAAGTCTTTCAGTTTGTGTCCCTGTATAAAGGGATGTCCCCCCAAAACTACTTTTTTATATTTATTTGGCCCAAATAAGTGCCGTCCAAACAAACTTTACAGAATGTAAATCGGTTCCATGTGAAAAGTTACAGCCTTTGTAGCTGGCTAACCTGCAGATGGACCAATCACAGCGATGAACAGCAGACAGGTTTTACATTACTTGCCTCTGTCTTCAGTTCTTGAGCATGTCTGTACATCCAGAGTGAGAACAGAGGAAGTTGCAATCAGTAAGGGTCTGACCCCTGGATCCTGCCCTCTTTTCCCTCCACCCAATCACAGCTGTAAAGTAGTGTACTGAAGAAATCCAGGATCAACAGCTGCAGCCAGCCCAGAGAGAGAAGAGTTAGAGAGAGAGAGAGACACACAAACAGGCAAGAATTATTTTTTTTACCCTACAGCTGCAGCTCGGGGGTCCTCTAATAGAGGAAGGGGAGAGAGGAAGTGCAGAATGATATATATCTCATTAAAATCAGGCAAGGCAAATGTTTCTAGAAAATGAACATGGCGTTTGAGGTGGTGTGCTATTATATAAAGACACATATTAAAAAGTTTATTTTTGGTGGAGACATACCCTTTAATTTACTACTGACCATTGTATGCTATCCTTTATGCCAGGGAGAGCCAAACCCAGAAGCTTCCAGATGATTGAAAACTGAACTTCCAGCAGTACATAGGCTGCAAAGTGCTAGTAGAGAAATGCTGGGAGTCTGTTAATTTGAAACAAATGGAGGGCCATTTGTGCCTACCTGCTATTAGCCCAGTTCTCAATTCCCAGTACAAAAAGTTAATGTTAGACCATGTTAGCAACATAGTACCCTTCTATAAGGGCCTATATCAATTACTGGAAAAAAAAAAACATCTACACATGGCCAATCCCAAGATTAGATTCTGACGTCCCAATCAGATTTTATGCATGAAACCATGCAGTGGAACCTACTTAATGATGGTGATCATATAATCACACGTAGCGGATGTACCGGCATTGCCCATGTACACATGAAGGCATAGTTACATGCATGTGAGTGTTATCGCATAGTGAAAGAGAATAGGAGAAAATAAGTTGCCCATTTAGGAGGCGTGCGTGACGTTTGACCTGTCCAGGTGGCGTGGCCGGGTAATCTGTTCAGGCCATGGACAAGGACATTTGATCTCCATCCAGGAGGTTTGGCCTGGGCATTTAACCTGTATAAGGGTGTGGCCGCGAGGGTTACCCGTCATGGGTGGACGTGGCCACGTGGTATCCGTTCCAGGGGTGTGGGACACGGAGTAGTTAACCCGTTACAGGAGGACGTGGCCGCCCATCGTTTTCAGCTCCAGGGGGCGGTGCTTGTGATGTCAGAATGTCTCGGAGAATAAACGTGATGTCAAGGCGTTCAGGGGAATGATGGCCTAAAGTTGGGTGTGTACAAGGAGCATGTCCTCGATGTTAAGCATTCTGCTGCCATGGGTGCTGTGATCACAGGGGGCGTGTCATACGCCTAAGTGTATTAGGGGCAGTGGCCTGACGGCGGCGCATCACAGGGGCATTGGTCATGGTTGGCAGCCCAGTCGTGGGGAGTTGGCGTCAGTGAAAACATTTGGGGCGTGTAATCACAAAAATGCACCTGGGACGCTCCAAAATTATTTGAAAAAATTCTGTTATTAACCAAATGTGAGATCTTCCAGCAACGTTTCAGGTGGACCTCCACCTTATCACGCTGGAGAGTAAAGGTTCGTAAACACGTGCGATCCCTGGTCCGCATCCGCGATGCACGATGGTGTTAGAATGTTCCATTTCGGCAGATAATGGCCCATGATATGGAAAGGGCCCATGCGGGACCCACGATGAACATGTGTAAGAACCTTAAGTGATCACAACAACCGTAGATCCAGTGTGTCCTCCAAATGGGCAGGAATAATCAATTACACATTAATTAGCGATTTAACTATGCAATTAATGTTGTACACATAAATTTAAAAATACAGTGATTTAAATACAGTGACTTTTTTATTTTTAAAGTGATTAAGACTGAGGCGCAGTACAGTATGCAGAGGTGAACGGTCGGGAGAAGAGAGTAGGCTCCAAAAAACGTGTAAGTTACTACATTCTGAATATAGGAAAACAAACGATCATGCACACTCCTGACTTAGTCAACTTCCTAGATAAATGCTGGTGCCACAGTTGCTGGCACGATAGAAACATCATATATAGAAACACTGTGCACACCAGTTTCTTGATGCAGATGGTGTTTATTGAAACATCAAAAAACACCTTGTGACTTTTCGGTGCCTCCGCACCTTCATCAGACACATAATGTGTCTGATGAAGGTGCGGAGGCACCGAAACGTCACATTTGTATATATGTTAAATACATTTCATCTATTTTACAAATATTGGATATATGGCTGCTCTGTGATATGGTGTGCACCGGAAAAGTGCTTGAATATTGGCTTGCTATGTATGAGGAATCTGGTGAAGGGTTCAGGGCAAACAGCACCCTTTGAATATTTTCAAGGGAAAGGTTTGGGGTTATTTTGCACCCGGACCTCTTATCATACTACCTCTTATCATACTATTTAAGTGTTTAGCTTAAGGGGTTTGGTCAAAAGGTTCCCCCTGGTATACAGCATCATAGCAATCAGTTAGGGCAATGTGTTTGCTGTTTAGGATTTATCCTCTTAAAAGGTATGTCCATCAAAAAATTTACTTTCTTTCTAACTGTTTTACTGAAGAACAGGAGGTAAATGCACTATTTCTTACTTCCCTTCAGTGAATCTTGCAGGAGAACTTACCGGGATCGTTCCCCGACACCTCAGACTCTTCCAATCTCCTTAGTACAGTGTGCGCATGCGCACAGTGCAAAGGATTGGAGATGCGTCGGGGATTTCGGCCGCGGTTCTGTCATTGCTGGAACGATCACGGTAAGTGTCTCCTGCTCTCCTGCAAGATTCACTGAAGATCTGGAGGTAAGAAATAGTGCATTTACCTCCTGTTCTTCAGTAAAACAGTTAGTAAGAAAGTTAATTTTTTGATGGACATACCCTTTAAAGCCAACCACTACCTGGAACGAATGAGAAATTAGACTATAAGATCTTTATTTAAGGTATAATTGTGCTACTCTCCTACTGGAGTCATGCTTATGGCAGTTTGGGAATAAGAGACTGGAATGTGCATGGCTGCAACCCTTAGGTTCCAGTTATAATGTTGGTTTTCATTCAAAGGGAATCCCTTCCACAGTTATGGATCCTTTTCGCAAAAACAAGGATGTTTCTGTGGACTCCCTTTAACATATATTTTGACTTTTAAACATTTGTTTCATTTATAATTGAATTGACCAATTACCTGTTTATATATGTTATTATATGAAAGTCCCAAAGAATTGTTGCTTTAGGACTCTGCAAAGCTTCGTTCTAAACATATGTGACCTCAAATGCCCAAAAGAAGCAATAAAGTATTGGATATTTGTATCCAAGAAAATGACATCTATATGCAAGAACAACATAAAAATATTACCAGAAATTAAAACCGTGAAAAGAGAGAACAAGCAAAGTATGAAAATGATCCAAATGCATTTATCACAAATATAAGATTTTGTGCCAGCATCTGTTAAATCTGGGAATGGGTAACCATGCCAACTATGCATGTAATTTGATAAGCAAGATTCAAAGTCATTGTAAAACCATGTGCCAATAGTACACCCTATTTCATATCAGAGGCACAATTTTGGCAGTTATAGTTAAACCAAAGCCGATTCTAAGAATTTAGAATTTGTTCAGGATTTTAAGAATGTTTATTATAAAGCCAGCAGTTTATTTCCTGTAAAATACTGAATATAAAAGGGTTGTCTTAAAACTAATGTTCATATCCATTAGAACATATATGTAACCTCTTTAATATGATGGAGAAATTAAATATAATGGAACCATTTGGCTTAAATGATTCATACAGGATTAAGTTTTTTTTATACTACCAGGTACATGACTTATGATCCCCCCCCCCCCTTCTTTACAGATAATGAACTGTGGTAGGTAGAGATTAGCCTACCCTTCATCCTGTAGGATTTCTGTAACATTAAATATTGTGATACAATGTGATAGACCAGACTGGTCATGTCCATAAATGTATCATTATGCATCCTGGCCACTAGATGGAGCTGGTTATTAGCTGGTATGTATATTGCTTTTATCCTATTTAAAGTGTATGTCCACCCCAAATGTAAACTTTTCTGTAGTGTAGGGCACCCCAGACCACACTCAATCGCTGTGTTAGTTTTGTAAAATAATCACAAGAAAAATAGTTATGTAACTTCATTACCTTGGCTCCTGGCTTTCTGCTTGCTGGAAGCAGCAGAGAGGGGTCAGACTAGCAGTCGCGACTGTGATTGGCTGAGAGTCAGCCAATCACAGACACGGCTGCTGGCTATGCAGACAGCAGAGGGAACAAATGAGTGTGAGTAGAATTCTTGGCAGGTACAATTAGTACTAGGGCACTGTGGAAAAAATATAGTTTATACTTTAAGTAAGGTTGAGGTGCAAAAAAACTCTATAGAATCAAGTATAACTTGCAAAAGAAAAAAAAGAGGGGATGCACAACTCTATAGATAGTGAAAAAAATATAAAATCCTTTATTAACTCGGGACACAATTTAAAAACAACTAAAACAAAGAGCAGGTTTGCCCTACAGTGAAAAGTAAGTAAGCACATGATACTGTATTAACTTTAATGTTGGACACTATACATTATAGCTACCAGTCCTTCAGTTGACAGGTCAGAAAACGTCCATGGTGTATGTCTAGGAATCACCCAGGGAGGTCATTGAAGAAGTAGGGCTCCTTCTAAGAGGAAAAGAAGGCTGAGGGGATGCATTTCGCTCCTACGCCACTTGTCTGGAGGAGCTTTTTCAATCACGCTAAGCCATGTGGAAGCCACATTATTTAAAGCTGATTCCGGGTTTGTAGATTTCTTGTGCTTATTTTACAAAAATAAATTGGCAGTTGGGGTGTGGTGGGGTGCCCTATACTATGCAATGGGAAGAAGCAACCAGAAGGGATCTTAAGAGTGGGAGGAAGGGGGGGGGGGGCCCCCCTGCGGCTGCCCGTGGTCTCCCTGACAAGGACATGGATGAAACAGGGACTGGATGACTTACAGACTCCCACTTTCTGGGACTTTGAACAGGCACTGCAGGAGAACTATAAAGAGCACAGGTGGAAGGTAAGGGTTTTTTAACACTACACAGTGGGGTCAGTAGTGACTAAAATTTTGGTTTTAAAGGGTTGACATACCCTGTAAGGAAGGTGATGGGGCTCAATTTGTAATTTGCGCTTGATGAAGGACCATGTAGATTAGAAACATGTGCTTCACTCTAATACACTAACGGGGTTATTCAATAAAAGTTCTTTAAAAAAAATTGTGCTAATTTTGCCCCAACCTATAAGATATTATTTAACATTTGAAAGCTAACATCTGATTGATTGTGGCAACATTAGCACCATTTTTAACAATAAGAACCTTTATTAAATAGCCCTGTAAATATTTAGCATTCATGCTCAAGCTCAACAACTGCTTCTGAACTCCTGAATTAAAGCACAGGGCAACAGCAAATTAAGTAAAACCAATAATAACACGGTTGTCCCACCCCTTCTTCCATATTACAAGCATTGCTTGTGAAGATTCTCACTCATCCAGGCAGGGGTGTTTCTAGATTTTTCCCCACCTAAGACAAACTTTGTAAAGACGACCCCCACCCCCCCACACTAAAAAACAAAAACTATTTTTAGTAAGTATAGAGTATTTTAAACATTGTGGACCATGGCTCTCTAATGTCTGAAGTACAGTGAACAAGATATCTCACCCACTGTTGAGTCGAGAATAAAGATTTTAAAAATGGCATGTCTGTAATTTTTAAAAACAAAAAAATGATGTTCTCTTTGTCCCACTGTCTGGACTCACAGTTGTGGTCTAGTTGTTTACAATCTGTACTTATCTTTTACTTAAAACTTACTCCACTAAAACTCCTCCCAGTGGTGGACCAAGATACCAGAGAGTCCTGTGAAGTTATTTAGTACTTTTACTGTAACAATACACAATCTAATACCTAATAAAACCCAGATGACCTCAGTCCAAACTGGCCTCAGTATAATTCTCCTTTAGGTTATCAAACAAATGACTGCAAACATGCGAAATGCACGTTGAAACAAGTACCCCAGAACTTTGGTGTTGTAGGTGCATTAATACAGACAATCACATTCTTACACTGCAAACTCATAGATGACCGTAATACAGATTCACAAACAAAATATCAAATGTAACCTATAAAGGGACAGTCCAGTGGAAATGTTAAATATTTGTTAAATTGTTAGTTTGTGTAATTCCTTCTTAGTTATTCTACATATTCTCTCCCATTTTGAAAAATCATTTGATTTCATACCCTTTGCTGTGTCCTGCTGTTGACATTAGTGAGCTGACATTTTAGGTTCTAACAGTCCTTCTTCTTCCCAGGATGCACCACATCCTTGGAATGTTCCTAACAGTAATTTCTACTGATTGGCTGTTGGATGGGTCAAAGATGCTCAGATATCTACTGAGCAACTGAATCAACCCAGGCGCTGGGTCAAGGGCAAAACCATAACGGTCTCTACTAGGGGTCCTGCAAACAGGAAGTCAGTATTTCGGTTACATTTATTTATACACAGACAAAATGGTGAATGGGCAGGTTAAGGTCATTGGGATGGAAAAATACTGCTCTTTTTTCTGAAAAGCATATGTATTTGCACTGAACTTCCCTTTTAATATTATAAACAAGGCGCAAGTTCTCTGGGCAAATCTCCCGTTCCAGATTTACCAAAGGCTGTGCGACTCTGGGTGAATCTCACCCACACGTAAGTATTTAATGCCAGCTATTAGTTGGCTTTAAATACCTACGCTCAAAGAGCCGGGTAGCCTCTGGTAAATTGTTTTGGGACAGCTACGCAAGTGTCTCTAACGTTACTCGCGCAGCCTCCGCAAAGCGAGACTTAACCAACCATAAATTGGTTATCGCAACGTTAAGGGCTGAAAGGAGCAATGTGCGCCCGCTGCGCTCTTCTGTAAATTACCCTGTTTAAATCTTTGAACCAAAGTCCCTCATAAATGTCACAGAGTTCAAAAAAGTAAAACACCTTTTAATCCACTAGATGGCGCTAAAAATCGTATGCTTAAGTTATACTGAAATTAAAACAAAATCCAAATGTTATTGTGCTCCTAAAATATAATCTTAAATTAGGGGGATAAAGGCAAGGTACAGCTTTCCATTATAAAAAATCTAAGCAAAAGGTTTTTTGTTGAATCTCTGAAAATCCTCTTTTTGTGAATGTTTAACTACTTTAATAATAAGACATTAAACAGATTTTAATCCTTGAGTTCACATTTATAGAACAGAGGCTGATCAGGGATCTGGTATTTTACTGCATTGTGTTCCCTGACACTTTCCCTGGCTTACCTTTTTCTTTTCCCTAAATAGAACCATGGATTTGGGTGTTTTGATAGGTAGATTACCACACCTTTGTAAAGCAAGTAGCAAAATTCTTCAGATGGAGCATACAGTAGATTTCTTTCACATGATTTTATTCTAGGGTCTTCAGTCTACCAGGATCCTCTGTCTAGCAGGGTCTCTAGTCTACCAGGTGTTGCTTCAGAGAGATAGATGTGTGCCTTCAAATTTTGCAAGTACCTTTTGTTATGTTAAATTGTTTAAATGTTGAATGTCAATTGATATGACATTTTCCTTTTCCATCTTTTTCCCCCCAATGTTATATTTTTGAACACATGGAAAAAGGAGCTGGCTGCTTCGGAGATCAACCAATCAGGACATCACTTCAATGTATATTAGAATAAAACTCCAGTTTATTAGTAGTCCACAACAGGTACTACAGTTTAAAACATATCAAAATAGCAAAATGACGCGTTTCGGACCTAGCAGGGGTCCTTACTCATAGGCGACATAAGGGAAAGGAGCTATCTGCCATCTCCTGTTTATAGGCAAGGCTACACCTGAGAGCAATTAGTGAACAGCTACAGGGATCTCTCACCATTTAACCCCTTACAATCCGACTGATAGTTAAGTCAGCACAAGGATTAGAAAAGGGGAACATCCTTAAACTTACATACAGCATGTAAACCTTCAATATATACAAAGCGGAAATAGCGGAGAATGGCACATACCTAGATATAAAAAATGCTGCTCCCAAATAGATACAATGATTAAAAACAATCTCTACAGAAATGTCTACTAGTTACCTGCACATCGGAAGACATATATAGACATGGATACATGGAGGAGGGTATCCGTAGTCACAATCTGTATGGTTAGGGAAAAGAGCGATAATACCCACATAAACTACTCAAAACGTAACAAAAAAGGAGAATATATATATCTCTTCACATGGAATGAAATGTATGGTATCCGATAGGAAATAGAACATATTGGTTTGATACAAAAAATAATAGATATGTGATCTAGATGAACAATAAAACAAATAAGTACCGTATATACTCGAGTATAAACCGTCCCGAGTATAAACCGAGGTACCTAGTTTTAGGTAAAAAAAGAGAAAACATATTGACTTGAGTATAAACCGAGGGGGTAGTATTTGCCACTTAAGATGTTTGGAAACTACAACTCCCAGCATGCTTTATTGCTGAGAGTTGTAGTTTTCAAACATCTTAAGTGGCAAATACTTGCAAATAGGGGTAAATCCTCCTTTATTTGTGCATACAGTATGCACAGAAAACCTCGGTTTATACTCGAGTATATATGGTAAGCCCATAGGTAATCTATACATAGTGAGTTTCTAAATGATTCTAATAGTAGAACCTGAAAAAGAGGGAGGAGGATAAACAGTGGCACAAACACATTAATAAGGAGACCTTATTTAGCAAAGCACATTATGTCACCCATAGAATTCAAACCTCGAGGGTGTCTGGTATCCAATAAGAACATCCAAGTTGCCTCTGGAGTCAAACAATCACCTCCTTTCTTCGCGGGGCATATCTGTGTAAGGGCTTGTACTTTTATAGTAGCATTGTTCTGTCTATGATTTCTACAATATGAAAAATGTCTTGCTACCGGGCTTTTCTCATTCTGGTTCCTTATGTCACAAACGTGTTCCCGGATTCTATATTTCAAGGGGCGTGTGGTGCAGCCCACATACTGTATGTTACAACCGCTGCATTTCAAAAGGTAGACTACATGATCAGTGTTGCAGTTTATGTACTTTTTTATCCCAAACGATTTGCCGTTACTAGAACTACTGAAAGAATCTCCCTTCTGTATGTAACCACATGTTAGGCATCTGGTGGTACCACAGGGATAGGTTCCTCTATGTTTTAGCCACGTCTCTTTGTTACTTCTATGGCTTTCAAAAGTACTAGGGGATAATTGATTGCCTAGCGTGCGCGCTCTACAGGGAACACACTTATACCCTTCTCTCAAGATTTGTTTCAGGATAGGATCTTGTTCTTGAATGGGTAAGTATTTTTTAACAGACTTTATTATAGCATTATATTGGGAACTGTATTGGGTGGAAAAATAGACTCCCTTAAACTCCTGCTTATTTTTATTATTAAAGTCCTGATTTTGTCCACCTATACTGTATGCTCTTCCATATATGAGGGTCCTTCTGTCTTTATTTTCTGCTTTGTTCTGTGCTCTTTGTAGGAGTTTCCTGTTATAACTCCTCTGTATAAGTCTATCAGTCATCATTTTTGCTGATGTCCTATATGTGTCTTCTGATGAGCAATTCCTGCGGATACGCAGGTATTGTCCGTAAGGTATGGCATTAATACAATGGTGAGGGTGATGTGAATCAGCCTTAAGTATTGTGCTGCATGCCAAAGGTTTTCTATAATCTCTCATGTGAATGGAATTTCCTTCTATGCACATAGTAAAGTCAAGGTATTGGATTTCAAGAGGTCCTATGTGATGGGTGAATCTGATGTTATAGGTATTATCATTTAAAGTAGTCATACACCTATCAAAATCCAGCTGTTCACCTCTCCACACCCATACTAGGTAATCTATCTACGATACATGACAACCTGAAAATTGTTAGATGTAAAGCAGGGGTGGTGGAAAAGAACCGTTTCTTCCCACCACCCCATGAATAAATTAGATAAAATATGTTGGTGCAAATTTAGCACCCATGGATGCCCCACAACACTGTAAATAGTATGTGCCATCAAAAATAAAAAAGTTATTCATTAGAAGATATGTCAAAGAGTTTATGATGAAGCTTTTCTGTGTATTACTATAACTACTATACATATCAAGGTGGTATCTGACAGCTATTATGCCATACTGGTGGGGTATATTAGAATAAAGGAACACCACATCAGAGGTGGCTAAAATGCAATCTTTGTCACATGGAAAATCCTCAAAGATAGATATAACCTGATTGGTATCTTTCAAATACGAATGGAGTCTCAATACAAAGGGCTGAAACAGTATATCCAGAAGTTGTGACAAGCCCTCATTAAGGGATTGAATACCTGCTACAATTGGACGACCCTGAGGTGGGCGTTCAGCTTTATGTACTTTAGGGGTCATATGAAATATAGGAACTTTCGGATGTTCAGGAGAAAACACAAAAAAAATAAAAGATTAATGATTACTAAAAAAAAATATTTCCACAAGTATAACTTTTTGTTATGTTTTATATATAGCAGTTAATGTAGTGTTATGTTACACTACATTGATTATATAAGGGATAATACGGGATAGTACAGCCCTTACAGCGTAATATAAGGATATAAAGTCACTGAGGAGTTCCCGGACCATATAGAAATACGAGGCCGCAGGACGAGTGCTTTTATACAGGGCAGGGAACGCCAAGTTGACTTTATAAATCTTATATTACACTGTAAGGGCTGTATTATTTCTTATAATACATAAAGTATTTATTAAAAAAGTTTTAAGTGCACCTCCCCATTCACTTTACATGCAGTATGTCACAAATAATTCCTATTAAATTCAGAAATGTAAATGTTAATAAATATAGGGCTCAGACCTTTACTTATGTTTTACCATCCAAGCAGCCGCAGGGTTAATATTTTTCCTTTTTAAGAGGAGTATAATTTACGATCTCTGAGCTGAAAGTATCCATGATGCAGACCAGGAGAGACTTGGATGCTGTATCTATGACTCACAGGAAAGACATCTCTCCCAGTCAGCACTGTGAACACTATCAGCTAAGAGATTCTAAATTTTACTGTCCTCCAGAAAGAAAAAGAAAAGAAACATAGGGCAAAGGTCTGTGCCCTATGTTTATTACCGTTTACATTTCGGAATTATGTGTGGAACACTGTTTGTAAACTGAACCGGGAGGTGTAGTGATATTTATGCTTATAAAAACCTCTTAGCTATGTAGCCAAGATTTTTTTATAAGAATATATTCCACTGCACCTCCCCATTCAAGGTCCTTAGCCTTATGTATTATAATCATATTTATTTACAATATACAATGTAAAGTGCATAAAACATGGTTATTACAACATTAGGTCCAGCAGTAAGGACACAGGAGTGCCTTTATTTGCAAGTGAAATATGGCCTAGGGGTGCCCCTACCATGAAGCAAACTGTAACATTTGCTCAGGGAGCACACCTGCAGAACACTTAAAAGGTAGCAGTTTAAAAAAAATCTTCTTTCCTGCAATACTGCATTTCAGCACCAGTCCACCAATCAAGTGTTAAGTCAGCCCTCCAGTCCACCAGTCAGTGTTAGTCAGCCCACCACAACCACCTCCACAAGCCACGCCTATGTTCCCTGATGAAGCCATGCCCGCTTCCAGTCTACCGATAGGCGGCATTAAAAAGTTGTTTCAGGTGTAAAAGACCCTAGGAACACCCCCGATACGGCCTGAAACATTTTAAGATCCACTGATTTGTATGACACTTTCTTTTCTTATATTATATTGCTAATATGTATTTATTTATCTGTATGAAAGTTGGGTAAAAATTATTTACTGTCTTCATCCTAATATTAATAGAGCATCTGCTGCATTGTTTCGGTACCTGCATGACCTGTACCTGGTCATTGCTCCATCATACCAGGATCAGCTGCAGCAGTAAACATGTGCTAGAGAAGAAAGCTAAAAAAACATAAGAGGTTGCAGAGATGGCAGTCTAAGGTGTGCAAGGGTTTTTGGTTTTTGCATACATTTGAGGTTCCAGAAGCTGCTGCTAAACCTACTATGTTAAAGGCCTAGGACACTTCAGATGAACAATTGCTGTCTACTTCTACTTCTGGAAGGTGAAGTTTTTCATAATCATATATCAGTAAGTATATGGGCCAGTGGTGGTAGAACAGGGTTGAGGGGCACCACCAGCATATCCCCCTGGCACCACAAGCACATCCCCCCTGGCACCACAAGCACATCCCCCTGGCACCACCAGCACATCCCCTCTGGCACCACCAGCCTGGTGGGGGAGGCATATGTAAGTCCCATAAAGTCCATGTCTGGGGGAAATTGTTCATCTTACTATTAATCATAGCAGTAACACCATGAATGAAACCTCAGTTATTCTATGGAGCAGTTCTTTTCCACATGGCATAGAAGTATGTTTCCATTGTAAGTCAGTATGCTAGGGTTCCCAGAGGTTTCCTCCCACGAAACCACTGTTTATGAAGCAGAAAAAGGGCCCCATGATAGTCTTAGGTGGACCCATTGATTCCTAGTTACATCACTACAAATTGGTTAAATTACACATAGCCATAAATGTAATTCAGTATACCCTCAGCACGCCTTCCAACATGTATGTTATGTGTTTGGCTATATATATGGTGCAATGTTTTAGGAGGGATAACACCACCCAAATAAGGTAATAAAATAATAAGACCTTGTTAGCAGTTTCTTTCTATGTTTTACAGAAAGACGAATGTTCCACCTATGGTGGTTAATCACTCATCCCAGCTGATTTCTCTTCCATGCTGCCGCTTCTATTTTGTTATATATTTGTGTGTGATAGGTAGAGCAGTAGACAATATACTGTACAGCAGAGATCAAATTAAGTGGCATCTGCAAGCAGTAGAGAAAAGCAGAGCAAGTGTGGGAAACAATGTACAATGAAAATGCAAAGTTGTAGACAGGAAAAAAACCCATTTATGGATATTTGTTAATGTTGAGCAAGTTTAGAAATCATAAATCTGTCTAATTATTGGGTCCGTTAGAGCTCTTAATTTTCAAATTTTAGTCTGAATCCATTCAGTGTGGTGATGTGTACAGGCTAGTAAGGACAAGTTAGAAGTATTGGGGAGGGAGCGCGGAGACGAAAGAGAAAATACCGTTGCACTAGGTCCAAAGCGTTTTAGTAAAAATGGAAAATATTTGAACATATTTCTAGGTCTGGACAGAAAGCATATACAATTTATACTACAGCATTAAACAGATCTGATTATACTTATAGCAAGGACAGTTGGCTTTTGTTTTGAATTTTTTTTTGTGCAACTTTACAGTATATGAAAACACATACTTTAACATAATATTCACAACAAAATATAAAAATGTGTAATAAACAGACTGAGCCTTTGATATTTTATAATGACATGGGCGGTTACCAGTGGTGAAGTTCCATTGTACTCCTCCTGTGATCTCTAAGGTGTCCATGATCACTTCTCTAAAGGCTCGCACACACACACAGCGAACATCCGTTTCAGGAGATAATTGCACGTTTGTATATGTTCGGTTGGGCGTCATTTGTTAATCCACCAGGGCAGATACTGTTTATACTGACCGCTCATGTAACACTTGGATTGTACACAAATGGACTTTATCTCACTAAATATGTGCCTGAGGGTAGTTGGTTCCACCAGGACTTAAGGGGCCTCATGGTTCAACTGTTAAATTATGGGTAGGGTAAATTGTTTGAACTAGATGGGATTATGTCTTTATTTGCCCTCCTATACTATGCTACTATGGGCCGTATTTATAGAACTGTGGTAACGCTTTTTAGTGATACCGCAGGTGAGTTATTGTATGATCACGTTCGTATGTTTACAGCGGAACATTACTAAAAAGCAATACCGTGTCTTTACAAATACGGCCCTATGTGTGTTACTAACTCCGTTATATAATAATATTATATCAGAGACACATTATGTCTTTATATGTTATCAAATGCCTTACAATACCTCTTCAAATAGTAATACTATAGAAAACAGAAACTATACAATGCAGATCTGTGGTCTGTCAAACATACCATATTGAAGATGCAGACTAATGCAATGCACCTTCACCTCTGCAGAATGTTCTCATGATTGTCCTGAAAAGAAACACAGTTTATAAATATGCTTTTACTATCTAGATTAATTGTTCCCAGGCAAAGCAACTTAAATAATGGAATAATGGATGGTGAAGATTTCCTGAACTGAGAAGAATCAGGTTCAGGTATAATGCTGAGAGAAGTGTTCTCATTGGGTAGGAGTGTTTAAAGTACATTACTGGAGAGAAATACAATTCTGATTAAATTATCAAAATAAAAGGATATAAATCATAACAATATGTTGCTAATAATAGGACTTGATCCAGGCCACAATAAACTAACAAAACTGACAAGGCATGAAAACTCACACCTAAATTGGGGTCATTTTCTGTTATCACATTATTAAGACTAACATGTATCCACAGAAGCATTAAAGGGTATCTACACCCCCCAAAACAACCCCCCTCCCCCCCAAAACCTAGACCTCGCAGGTTTAAAATCCCCAAATTGCCTCCTACAAGTACTTACCAACCCTCCTTCCCAGCCCATTCTGCTGCTCTTCCACATGGAACAGAGATTCAGCCAATCACTGGCACGGCTGCCAGTTGCTAAGTACCTTTAGGAGCCGATTTGCCGATCCCAGATTGAGGTGTGGCTTAGCTCAGACAATACAGTTGTCACTTAAGACTATCCCTCTAGTACACATATGGGTCTTGATATATATGCGTTTAATAAAGCGATTTGAATAAAGAGACTATGCTTTTATTATTGTGAGAAAATGCTGCTTTGTGAATACATAGCAGAGTGCTTATCCTTCTTCACTTATCGTGACTTGTCTAAACTGGCCCTTTAACTTTTAACTTTCCCACTTAGATTATCTATCTGAAGCAAATACAAAAACATCTAACTCTCCATTACTTTCAAATATCTTCTTCTGTTGGGATCAAATCCCCTACCCAGCTTAACCTTGTACCATGTTTATCAACTAAATGTTCCCATGATTGGTTCTAGAAATGATTGCTGCAGGATTAAGTATTTCTGTGGGAGTAAATACTACTGTGGGAGCACTCCTTAGGCTAAATGACAATTACATTTTGTGGAAGTGCTACTGGTCTGGTCAATACTTCATACAAGCATAGAAAAGATAATCCATGCACATTCCTAGGCCAATACAATATCATATTACAGTGATGGCGAAAACTTTTAAAGTGCAAAACTGCAACCCAAAACCCAATTATTTATTGCATAATTTAACCTGAATACTGCGGTTTTAGTCGGTGGATGGCAGTAGTATTTTATATAGGCAGTAAGAAGACCTCTATTCCACTTCAAACTATGCAGAGCAGATAGAGAAAATAGTACATTAAACTAACAGGGCTATGTATCACGAGCCGTTATCAGCTATTTGTGTCTTAAAGGGTATGTCAACCCTTGAAATATTTTTTTTATATGTCATTCCCCCTATCCCCCCA
This sequence comes from Hymenochirus boettgeri, assembly GCA_019447015.1. NCBI lineage: Eukaryota > Metazoa > Chordata > Amphibia > Anura > Pipidae > Hymenochirus > Hymenochirus boettgeri. The sequence goes on along the minus strand of CM033470.1, from coordinate 256,051,070 downwards.
GCCCCAACCGCTCTAGTTCTCGGCAAGCGAGAAAATGCAAGCAGAGGGGCGGGCCCGGCAGTCGCGTCTGTGATTGGCTGAGCGGCAGCCAATCACGGACGCGGCTGCCGAGAGTTCATTGCGGCGGAGGAAAGAGGGGAGGTAAGTAAAGTTTGGGGCACTTTCAAATAAAATAAATAGAGCGGTTGGGGCTGGGGGAACAGGGGGAATGTTACATATAAAGGGATTTACACTAGGGGGAGGGAATCCTAATCGGGAGGGAGAGGGAGGGAGAGGGAGGGAGGGGGAGAAGGGCTGCAGTACGCATGCCAAACTTCTCCCGGAGGCCAGGTAGGAGGCAGATTTTGCATATGGACATTTTTTTGCTTAATTGATATTTATGAGCTGATAAGCTACATCATCCTAATATGGCTTGAGAAAGGTAATAAATGTTACCGAAACGTCGCTTTTTATCTTTATATGATGATTTACAAGAAATAAAACATTCTACGTGTGCTACTCAAATTGGTCTTCTTTTCTATATATATATATATTATACTTTAATTTCTATATACAATAAAAGGATTGTGGAAGCACTCATTAGGCTAAATTACAGTTAAATTTTGTGGAAGTGCTACTGATCTGGTCAAACATTTATACGAAGAAAACATAATCAATGCACATTCCTGTGCCCCATACAATATCATATTATCTGCACACTGGCATACATTATAAACAAAGGGGTTTTGTATACATTACTGTAATCACATGAATGAAAAGCCTTCCAACCACGTCAAGGTAACCCCAGTCTGGAAGGTCCTAACTTATAACCTTTTTTACTTCAATTATGATTAGCAAACTTTTGCATTTCACATTACTTGTGCACTGGATCCATATAACAGGCTTTCTCACTTCCCACCCTCCAACCCTTCGGCTTTTTAAAAATGAGGGAAGAGGCCCTCCATCCTGTGCTTATATTAAAGGCCTAGGACCTCATACAATAGAAGGGTTATAGAAGCAGCTTGGGCTAAATTTCAATTAATGTACATTTTGTGAAATGCTACTGATCTGGGTAAAAACATTTATACAAAGAAAGACAATGCACATTCCTGGGCCCCATACAACACCATATTATCTGCACTTTATTTTCTCTATATATAGTGTAAACAACAACAAAAAAAAAACACCATAACTGCTTTAATTGATTAAAAACAAATAAAAACAATGTATTTTATCACACTTCATTCAATTCAAAGCAACCCACAGTTATGTAGTTATTTTGCATTCAAAATAAATACAAAAACACATAAAATGCATCACCATCAAAAAGCAAAAAGTACAGCAACCTTCAACTCTGATTGGAATCACACATGGAAACAGTCCAAAAAACACATCTACACCCCCTCTTCAGGTAGAGCATTGACAACTGGCCCAACTAATTCCAAGTCATTTATTCAGCACCTATTAGTGTACTTAATAACCGATATTTAAGGATAATAACAGTATTCTCCCCATTATGGGGGCATGTAGAGGACTCTACCATTTAAAACAAACCCAACCATGATAATCATAACATAAATTCTCCACACTGGACCAGAAGGTAATAGGCGTTGCCGTTCATTTCCGACATAGTATGGAAATGGAGCTCATGTGATTCGCAAATAATTGATGGCCACAGCGGATGCAATGTGGCCATCCATTTTGCCATGCACTGATATGCATTTCTTAGGTGCTAACTGATCGCAAAACACGATTGTAAGCGTGTGAGAAACACGCTAGTGTGGCCTATCAGTTTGTCTCTGCACTATTTCCAATTCATTGATATCCTTTCTGTGGTGTACAAAACGCCACAGCTGTATACAGTTGCAGAATTCAGCTTTTTATGTCTGATTTTTACAAAGGAATGTACTTAGTGCCTGAGACTGCTTCAAGTTACAAAGTCTATTGTGCACAATTACTCCTATGACCTTCTCTACTGATTCAACACCCAACACCATTCCTTTCAGAGTATATCCTAATGTTTAGAGTTCCTTAATGTTTTTGCCCAAATGCATAACTTTGCATTTTTCATATTTTGTAGTCCAATCCACAATTCTATTTAAATCACTTTGTGAGGTATTTACTGAACCTAGATTTCTTCTGCACAATTAAGTATCTATAGCAAACACAAAGATTGTACACACAGCACCTAACTCTAGTTCATTAAGGAACACTACTGACACCAACTAAAAAAGTTTAAAGGACATGTAAACTGAGGCAAATATTTTTTTAACTAATCACACAGTAATTAGGATTAATTACCACCAATCTTAAATCTGCTTTTTATTTTTCTTCTCTGACCTTCCTATCCCTTGTTTTTTAGCTAGTCGGTAAAGAACTGTCAATCACCCAGCCCCTCCCCCTGGCACACTACATGTAGAACTATCCATTCTATAACAGTAAAGCTTATTTCTCTGTCACTGCATGGCTAATTGATTCAGCATTAAGATCAGAAAAAGGAATAAGCATTATCTGTTTCTTTGTGCTCTTCCTGTGCAGATAAACCCAATCCTGCAGTTAGCTTAAACACACACCTTCAAACCTTTACAGCTAAAAGAAAATCTTACTTGATTCAAGCAGTTATTACAGCTCCCAGTGCTGCTTACCTTCCCATAGCAAAGCAGTTTTACTTTTACTTTCTCTATAACACAAAATCACTGGGTGAATTGGTTGTAGTGGGGCACAGATCATGTCCACTGCACATGCTCCACACTCTAGCTATTGCTTGGTTTTGGGAGGGGGTGGATCCATAGAGAGGAGACATGCCTACTAACTGGGAGTGAGCTGAATAGGACATGAGGAGATCTAGTGACAGGGAGCACTGAGAGCAAAAAGGGATTAAGTTCCTGAAAGCACTAAAAATATAGAAAAGGATAAAGGCAAGTCTTTCAGTTTAGTGTCCCTTTAAAGGGCATGTCCACCCCCAAAACTAACTTTTTATATTTATTTGGCCCAAATAAGTGCTCCAACACAAACTTTACAGCATGTAAATCGGTCCAGTGGTTGAAAAGTTACAGACCTTTGTAGCTGGCTTAATCCTGCAGCATGGACCAATACAGCGATGAACAGAGACAGGTTACATTACCTTGCCTCTGTTCTTTTCATGTTCTTGAGCATGTCTGTTAACATCCAGCAGTGAGAACAGAGGAAGTTGCATCAGTAATGGTCTGACCCCTGGATCCCGCCCTCTTTTCCCTCTCAACCAATCACAGCTGTAAAGTTATGTGTACTGAAGAAATCCAGGATCAACAGCTGCAGCCAGCCTGCCCAGAGAGAGAGAGATAGAGAGAGAGAGAGACACACACACACAGGCAAGAAATTTTTTTTTTCCCTAAGCTGCAGCTCGGGGTCATCTAAAGAGGAAGGGGAGAGGAAGTGCAGCCTGATATATATCTCATTAAATATCAGGCAAGGCAAATGATTTTTAGAAAAATGAACATGGCGTTTGAGGTTGGTGCTATTATATAAAGAACATATAAAAAGTTTATTTTTGGGTGGACATACCCTTTAATTTACTACTGACCTTTGTATGCTATCCTTTATGCCAGGGAGAGCCAACCAGAAGCCTTCCAGATGATTGAAAACTGTAACTTCCAGCATTACATAGCTGCAAAGTGCTAGTAGAGAAATGCTGGGAGTTGTAATTTTGAAACAAATGGAGGGCCATTTGTTGCCTACCTCTGCTTTAGCCAGTTCTCAATCCCAGTACAAAAAGTAATGTCTAGACCACTGTTAGTTCAACAAGTAACCTTCTATAAGGTACTATATCAATTTATTCTGGAAAAAAAAACATCCACTGGCAATCCCAAGATTTAGATTCTGAGTCACCAATCAGATTTTATGCATGAAACCATGCTGGAACCTACTTATAATGATGTGATCTATATAATCACACTAGCGGATGTACCCGGCATTGCCCATGTACACATAAGGGCATAGTTACATGCATGTGAGTGTTTAGCATAGATGAAAAAGATAGGAGAAAATAAGTTTGCCCATTTAGGAGGCGTGACCGTGACGTTTGACCTGTCCAGGTGGCGTGGCCGCTGTGTATATCTGTTCAGGGGGCATGGCCAAGACATTTGACCCATCCAGGAGGTTTGGCTGCGGCATTTACCTTTTCATAGGGTGTGGCCGCGAGGGTTACCCGTCATGGGGGCGTGGCCACAGTGGTTATTCGTTCCAAGGGGTGTGGACACGGAGTTAACCCGTTACAGGAGACGTGGCCGCATCGTTTTCAGCTCCCAGGGGGCGTGCTTGTGATGTCAGAATGTCTCAGGGGCATAAACATGATGTCAATGCGTTCAGGGGGCATGGATGGCCTAACGTTTGTGTGTTACAAGGAGCATGTCCTCGATGTTAATGCATTCTGACTGCATGGGCGTCTGTGCATCACAGGGGGCGTGTCAATAAGCCAGTGTATTAGGGGCGTGGCCTGACGGCGGCGCATCACAGGGGGCCTTGGTCATGGTGGCAGCCCAGTCGGGGGGCGTGGCGTCACGTGAATACATTCTGGGGCGTGTAATCACAAAAATGCACCTGGACGCTCCAAAATTCTTTGAAAAAATTCTTGTTTATTCACCCATATGTGAGATCTCTCCAGCAACGTTTCAGGTGGACCTCCACCCTTTATCAAGCTTGGAGAGTAAAGGTTCGTACACACGTGCGATCACTGGTCCTGATCCGCGATGCACGATGTGTATGAATGTTCATTTCGGCAGATAATTGGCCCATGTATGGAAAGGGCCCATGCGGGACCCACGATCGCACATGTGTAAGAACCTTAAGTGATCACAACAACCTTATATCCAGTGTGTCCTCCAAATGGGCAGGACTAATCAATTACCACATAATTAGCGATTTAACTATTCAATTACTGTGTACACATAAATTTAAAAATACAGTGATTATAAATACAGTGACTTTTTTATTTTTAAATTGATTAAGACTGAGGAGCAGTACAGTCTGCAGAGTGACGGTCGGGAGAAGAGAGTAGGATCCAAAAACGTGTAAGTTACTACATTCTGAATATAGGAAAACAAACGATCATGCACACTCCTGACTTAAGTCACTTTCGTAGATAAATGCTGGGTGCCACAGTTGCTGGCAAGCATAGAAACATCTATATAGAAACACTGTGGCACACAGTCTTGATGCAGATGGTGTTTATTATGAAACATCAAAAAACACCTTGTGATGTTCGGTGCCTCCGCACCTTCTCAGACACATAATGTGTCTGATGAAGGTGCGGAGGCCCAGAACGTACATTTTATATATGTTAAATACATTTCATCTATTTTACAAATATGGATATATGCTGACTCTGTAATATGGTGTGCACCGGAAAGTGCTTGATATTGGCTTGCATGTATGAGGACATGGTGAAGGGTCAGGGCAAACAGCACCCTTTGAATATTTTCAAGGGAAAGGTTGGGGTTATTTTGCACCCGGACCTCTTATCATATACCTCATCATACTATTTAAGCATTTAGGTTAAGGGGTTTGGTCAAAAAGTTCCCCTGGTATACAGCATCATAGCAATCAGTTAGGGCAATGTGTTTGCTGTTAGGATTATCCTCTTAAAAGGTATGTCCATCAAAAAATTAACTTTCTTTCTAACTGAAGAACAGGAGGTAAATGCACTATTTCTTACTTCCCTTCAGTGAATCTTGCAGGAGAGCAGGGATTACCGGGATCGTTCCCCGACACCTAGACTCTTCCATATCCTTAGTACAGTGTGCGCATGCGCACAGTGCAAGGATTGGAGATGCGTCGGGGATTTCGGCCGTGGTTCTATCATTGCGGAACGATCACGGTAAGTGTCTCTGCTCTTCTGCAAGATTCACTGAAGATCTGGAGGTAAGAAATAGTGATTTACCCTGTTCTTCAGTAAAAACAGTAGTAAGAAAGTTAATTTTTGATGGACATTACCTTTAAAGCCAACCACTACCTGGAACGAATGAGAAATTAGACTAAGATCTTTATTTAAGGTATAATTTGCGAACTCTCCTACTGGAGTCATGCTTATGGCAGTTTGGGAATAAGAGACTGGAATGTGCATGGCTGCAACCCCTTTAGGTTCCAGTTATAATGTGGTAATTTCAAAGGGAATCCATTCCACAGTTATGGATCCTTTTCGCAAAAACAAGGATGTTTCTGTGGACTCCCTTTTAACATATATTTTGACTTTTTAAACATTTGTTTCATTTTATAATTGAATTGACCAATTACCTGTTTATATATGTTTTATTATATGAAAGTCCCAAAGAATTGTTGCTTTAGGACTCTGCAAAGCTTCGTTCTAAACATATGTGACCTCAAATGCCCAAAAGAAGCAATAAAGTATTGGATAATTTGTATCCAAGAAAATGACATCTATATGCAAGAACAACATAAAAATATTACCAGAAATTAAAACCGTGAAAAGAGAGAACAAGCAAAGTATGAAAATGATCCAAATGCATTTTATCACAAATATAAGATTTTGTGCCAGCATCTGTTTTAAATCTGGGAATGGGTAACCATGCCAACTATGCATGTAATTTGATAAGCAAGATTCAAAGTCATTGTAAAACCATGTGCCAATAGTACACCCTATTTCATATCAGAGGCACAATTTTGGCAGTTATAGTTAAACCAAAGCCGATTCTAAGAATTTAGAATTTGTTCAGGATTTTAAGAAGCCCCAAACTTTACTTACCTCCCCTCTTTCCTCCGCCGCACTGCCGAAAATGCAAGCAGAGGGGCGGGACCGACAATCACGGACGCGGCTGCCGGGAGTTCATTCCGGCGGAGGGGAGGTAAGTAAAGTTTGGGGCACTTTCAAATAAAATAAATAGAGCGGTTGGGGCTGGGGGAACAGGGGGAATGTTACATATAAAGGGATTTACACTAGGGGGAGGGAATCCTAATCGGGAGGGAGAGGGAGGGAGAGGGAGGGAGGGGGAGAAGGGCTGCAGTACGCATGCCAAACTTCTCCCGGAGGCCAGGTAGGAGGCAGAGTCCTACAAAGTAGTGCAAAACTTAACGCTATGGGTTTTGGATCGTTAGCACAGCGCTATTTCCAAAAACATTCGGAAATGGCGCTGTGCTAGAAAATCCATCTAAAACCCACGTTAACCCGAAATTTTTTCGGGTTAACGTGGGTTTTAGACAAAAATGGGCCATATTGTATCTCCCCCTTAATATTTAATCTATTCATACAATAACCCACACACATATCTTACTGAAAAAAATAGCCCAAGCACACTCCCAAACACCAAGACCATAATGGTAAGTACCATTATGGCTTAGTTCACACAGGTAAGCATTTTGGTGCGATTTCTGGTGGGAACATCGCACCAAAATGCTCTCCGCACATAGGAGTTTTGTGCTTTAACATATAGCGGTGCCATTGAAAATAATGGCCACCGCTATGTGTTAATGCAGCGGGAACTTTACACTAAATCGCTAGAGCGATGTTCTGCTGTGGGAAAAAAAACAACAATGTAAACCTAGCCTAACTCAGTGTGGGACTGTCAGAGAAAGGTAAGATTATAACGCAAGTGGGGTTTTGGGAGGAATTCCTTCCTTTTTTAGACTGGAGTTGCCATTAAAAAAGTTTAACAGCATATGGCAATGCACAGGGAACTGCTATCAGCATATTGTATTGGAGGCCCAGTTGTGACTCCCAATGCATCGCCCTGTTAAAGGGCATGTCCACCCTTCTTAAAAACTTTTCATATAATAGTCTCCCTGCTCCCCCAGCCAACCGCTACAGTTTTAATATCAGAAAGTGCCACAAATATTACTTACCTTCCCTCTTCCCTCCGCCGCACTGCCAGGCCCTCTGCTTGCGCAAAAATGCAAGCAGAGGGGCGGGACCGGCAGTCGCGTCTGTGATTGGCTGAACGGCAGCCAATCACTGACACGGCTGCCGGGAGTTCAGTGCGGCAGAGGAAAGGTAAGTAATGTTTGGGGCACTTTCTGATATTAAAACTATAGCGGTTGGGGTTGGGGGAACAGGGAGACTATTATATAAAAAGGTTTTTACGCTAGGGTTGAGGGAATCTAAATCGGGAGGGAGAGGGAGGGGAAGGGAGGGGGAGAAGGGCTGCATGCCAAACTTCTCCCAGATGGGAGACAGGAGGCAGAGTCCTATAAACCCCACCGCTTAGTTTTAATACAGAAAGTGCCCCAAACATTACTTACCTTTCCTCTGCCGCACTGAACTCCCCGGCAGCCGTGTCAGTGATTGGCTGCCGTTCAGCCAATCACAGACGCGACTGCCGTCCCGCCCCTCTGCTTGCATTTTTGCGCATCAGAGGGCCTGGCAGTGCGGCGAGGGAAGAGGGAAGGTAAGTAATATTTGGTGGCACTTTCTGATATTAAAACTGTAGCGGTTGGCTGGGGGAGCAGGGAGACTATTATATGAAAAGTTTTAAGAAGGGTGGACATGCCCTTTAACAGGGCGATGCATTGGGAGTCACAACTGGGCCTCCAATACAATATGCTGATAGCAGTTCCCTGTGCATTGCCATATGCTGTTAAACTTTTTTAATGGCAACTCCAGTCTAAAAAAGGAAGAATTCCTCCCAAACCCCACTTGCGTTATAATCTTACCTTTCTCTGACAGTCCCACACTGAGTTAGGCTCGTTTACATTGTTGTTTTTTTTTCCACAGCAGAACATCGCTCTAGCGATTTAGTGTAAAGTTCCCGCTGCATTAACACATAGCGGTGGCCATTATTTTCAATGGCACCCTATGTGTTAAGCACAAAACTCCTATGTGCGGAAGCGTTTTGGTGCGATGTTCCCACCGAAATCGCACCAAAATGCTTACCTGTGTGAACTAGCATATGTATGTGGTTTGGTGTGTACTTATTTGGTCTTGTGTTTGATTCTTGGCTATTTTTTTCAGTAAGATATGTGTGTGGGTTATTGTATGAATAGATAAATATTAGGGGGAGATACAATATGGCCCATTTTTGTCTAAAACCCACGTTAACACCCGAAAAAATTTCGGGTTAACGGGGTTTTAGATGGATTTTCTAGCACAGCGCCATTTCCGAATGTTTTTGGAAATAGTGCTGTGCTAACGATCCAAACCCATAGCGCACTACTTTGTAGGACTCTGCCTCCTACCTGGCCTCCGGGAGAAGTTTGGCATGCGTACTGCAGCCCTTCTCCCCCCCCTCCCTCTCCCTCCCTCTCCTCCCTCCCGATTAGGATTCCATCCCCCTAGTGTAAATCCCTTTATATGTAACATTCCCCCTGTCCCCCAGCCCCACCGCTCTATTTATTTTATTTGAAAGTGCCCCAAACTTTACTTACCTCCCCTCTTTCCTCCGCGCAATGAACTCTCGGCAGCCGCGTCCGTGATTGGCTGCCGCTCAGCCAATCACAGACGCGACTGCCGAGCCCCGCCCCTCTGCTTGCTTTTTCTCGCTTGCCGAGAAATAGAGCAGTTGGGGCTGGGGGGACGGGGAATGACATATAAAAAAAATATTTCAAGGGTTGACACCCTTTAAGACACAAATAGCTGATAACGGCTCGTGATACATAGCCCTGTTAGTTTAATGTACTATTTTCTCTATCTGCTCTGCATAGTTTAAGTGGAATAGAGGTCTTCTTACTGCCTATATAAAATACTACTGCCATCCACCAACTAAAAACGGCAGTATTCAGGTTAAATTATCGTGTTTGCACTATGCAATAAATAATTGGGTTTTGGGTTGCAGTTTTGGCACTTTAAAAGTTTTCGCCATCACTGTAATATGATATTGTATTGGGCCTAGGAATGTGCATGGATTATCTTTTCTATGCTTGTATGAAGTATTGACCGACCAGTAGCACTTCACAAAATGTAATTGTCATTTAGCCTAAGGAGTGCTCCACAGTAGTATTTACTCCCACAGAAGTACTTAATCCTGCAGCAATCATTTCTAGAACCAATCATGGGAACATTTAGTTGATAACATGTGTACAAGGTTAAGCTGGGTAGGGATTTGATCCCAACAGAAGAAGATATTTGAAAGTAATGGAGAGTTAGATGTTTTGTATTTGCTTCAGATAGATAATCTAAGTGGGAAAGTTAAAAGTTAAAGGGCCAGTTATAGACAAGTCACGATAATGAAGAAGGATAAGCACTCTGCTATGTATTCACAAAGCAGCTTTTCTCACAATAATAAAAGCATAGTCTCTTTATTCAAATCGCTTTATTAAACGCATATATATCAAGACCCATATTGGTACTAGAGGGATAGTCTTAAGTGACAACTGTATTGTCTGAGCTAAGCCACACCTCAATCTGGGATCGGCGAATCGTCTCCTAAAGGTACTTAGCAACTGGCAGCCGTGCCAGTGATTGGCTGAATCTCTGTTCCATGTGGAAGAGCAGCAGAATGGGCTGGGAAGGAGGGTTGGTAAGTACTTGTAGGAGCCAATTTGGGGATTTTAAACCTGCGAGGTCTAGGTTTTGGGGGGAGGGGGGTTGTTTTTGGGGGGTGTAGATACCCTTTAATGCTTCTGTGGATACATGTTAGTCCTTAATAATGTGATAACAGAAAATGACCCCAATTTAGGTGTGAGTTTTCATGCCTTGTCAGTTTTGTTAATTTATTGTGGCCTGGATCAAGTCCTATTATTAGCAACATATTGTTATGATTTATATCCTTATTTTTTGATAATTTAATCAGAATTGTATTTCTCTCCAGAATGTACTTAAACACTCTCTACCCAATGAGAACACTTCTCTCAGCATTATACCTGAACCTGATTCTTCTCAGTTCAGGAAATCTTCACCATCCATTATTCCATTATTTAAGTTGCTTTGCCTGGGAACAATTAATCTAGATAGTAAAGCATATTTATAAACTGTGTTTCTTTTCAGGACAATCATGAGAACATTCTGCAGAGGTGAAGGTGCATTGCATTAGTCTGCATCTCAATATGGTATGTTTGACAGACCACAGATCTGCATTGTAGTTTCTGTTTTCTATAGTATTACTATTTGAGAGGTATTGTAAGGCATTTGATAACTATAAAGACATAATGTGTCTCTGATATATATTATTATATAACGGAGTTAGTAACACACACATAGGGCCGTATTTGTAAAGACACGGTATTGCTTTTTAGTAATGTTCCGCTGTAAACATACGAACGTGATCATACAATAACTCACCTGCGGTATCACTAAAAAGCGTTACCACAGTTCTATAAATCGGCCCATAGTAGCATAGTATAGGAGGGCAATAAAGACATAATCCATCTAGTTCAAACAATTTCCCCTACCCATATTTAACAGTTGAACCATGAGGCCCTTAAGTCCTGGTGGAACCAACTACCCCTCAGGCACATATTTAGTGAGATAAAGTCCATTTGTGTACAATCCAAGTGTTACATGACGGTCAGTATAAACAGTATCTGCCCTGGTGGATTAACAAATGACGCCCAACCGAACATATACAAACGTGCAATTATCTCCTGAAACGGATGTTCGCTGTGTGTTGTGTGCGACCTTTAGAGAAGTGATCATGGACACCTTAGAGATCACAGGAGGAGTACAAGGAACTTCACCACTGGTAACCGCCCCCATGTCATTATAAAAATCAAAGGCTCAGTCTGTTTATTACACATTTTTATATTTTGTTGTGAATATTATGTTAAAGTATGTGTTTTCATATACTGTAAAGTTGCACAAAAAAAAATTCAAAACAAAAAGCCAACTGTCCTTGCTATAAGTATAATCAGATCTGTTTAATGCTGTAGTATAAATTGTATATGCTTTCTGTCCAGACCTAGAAATATGTTCAAATATTTTCCTTTTACTAAAACGCTTTGGACCTAGTGCAACGGTATTTTCTCTTTCGTCTCCGCGCTCCCTCCCCAATACTTCTAACTTGTCCTTACTAGCCTGTACACACACTCACCACTGAATGGATTCAGACTAAAATTTGAAAATTAAGAGCTCTAACGGACCCAATAATTAGACAGATTTATGATTTCTAAACTTGCTCAACATTAACAAATATCCATAATGGGTTTTTTTCCTGTCTACAACTTTGCATTTTTCATGTACATTGTTTCCCACACTTGCTCTGCTTTTCTCTACTGCTTGCAGATGCCACTTATTTGATCTCTGCTGTACAGTATATTGTCTACTGCTCTACCTATCACACACAAATATATAACAAAATAGAAGCGGCAGCATGGAGAGAAATCAGCTGGGATGAGTGATTAACCACCATATGTGGAACATCGTCTTTCTGTAAAACATAGAAAGAAACTGCTAACAAGGTCTTATTATTTTATTACCTTATTTGGGTGTGTATCCCTCCTAAACATTGCACCATATATATAGCCAACCACACATAACATACATGTTGGAAGGCGTGCTGAGGGTATACTGAATTACATTTATGGCTATGTGTAATTTAACCATTTGTAGTGATGTAACTAGGAATCAATGGGTCCACCTAAGACTATCATCATGGGGCCCTTTTTCTGCTTCATAAACAGTGGTTTCGGTGGGAGGAAACCTCTGGGAACCCTAGCATACTGACTTACAATGGAAACATACTTCTATGCCATGTGGAAAAGAACTGCTCCATAGAATAACTGAGGTTTCATTCATGGTGTTACTGCTATGATTAATAGTAAGATGAACAATTTCCCCCAGACATGGACTTTATGGGACTTACATATGCCTCCCCCACCAGGCGGTGGTGCCAGAGGGATGTCTGGTGGTGCCAGGGGGATGTGCTTGTGGTGCCAGGGGGATGTGCTTGTGGTGCCAGGGGGATATGCTGGTGGTGCCCCCTCAACCCTGTTCTACCACCACTGGCCCATATACTTACTGATATATGATTATGAAAACTTCACCTTCCAGAAGTAGAAGTAGACACGCAATTGTTCATCTAGTGTCCTAGGCCTTTAACATAGTAGGTTTAGCAGCAGCTTCTGGAACCTCAAATGTATGCAAAAACCAAAACCCTTGCACACCTTAGCTGCCATCTCTGCAACCTCTTATGTTTTTTTTAGCTTCTTCTCTAGCACATTTTTACTGCTGCAGCTGATCCGGGAATGGAGCAATGACCAGGTACAGGTCATGCAGTACCGAAACAATGCAGCAGAATGCTCTATTAATATTAGGATGAAGACTAATAATTTTTTACCCAACTTTCATACAGATAAATAAATACATATTAGCAATATAATATAAAAAAGAAAGTGTCATACAAATCAGTGGATCTTAAAATGTTTCAGGCCGTATCGGGGGTGTTCCTAGGGTCTTTTACACCTGAAACAACTTTTTAATGCCGCCTATCGTAGACTGGAAGCGGGCATGGCTTCATCAGGGAACATAGGCGTGGCTTGTGGAGGGTGGTTGTGGGTGGCTGACTAACACTGACTGGTGGACTGGAGGGCTGACTTAACACTTGATTGGTGGACTGGTGCTGAAATGCATTATTGCAGGAAGAAGATTTTTTTAAACTGCTGCCTTTTAAGTGTTTCTGCAGGTGTGCTCCCTGAGCAATGTTACAGTTTGCTTCATGGTAGGGCACCCCTAGGCCATATTTCACTTGCAAATAAGGCACTCCTGTGTCCTTACTGCTGGACCTAATGTTGTAATAACCATGTTTTATGCACTTTACATTGTATATTGTAAATAAATATGATTATAATACATAGGCTAAGGACCTTGATGGGGAGGTGCAGTGGAATATATTCTTATAAAAAAATCTTGGCTACATAGCTAAGAGGTTTTTATAAGCATAATATCACTACACCTCCCGGTTCACTTTACAAACAGTGTTCCACACATAATTCCGAAATGTAAATGGTAATAACATAGGGCACAGACCTTTGCCCTATGTTTTCTTTTCTTTTTCTTTCTGGAGGACAGTAAAATTTAGAATCTCTTAGCTGATAGTGTTCACAGTGCTGACTGGGAGAGATGTCTTTCCTGTGAGTCATAGATACAGCATCCAAGTCTCTCCTGGTCTGCATCATGGATACTTTCAGCTCAGAGATCGTAAATTATACTCCTCTTAAAAAGGAAAAATATTAACCCTGCGGCTGCTTGGATGGTAAAACATAAGTAAAGGTCTCGCCCTATATTTATTAACATTTACATTTCGAATTTAATAGGAATTATTTGTGACATACTGCATGTAAAGTGAATGGGGAGGTGCACTTAAAAAACTTTTTAATAATACTTTATGTATTATAAGAATAATACAGCCCTTACAGTGTAATATAAGATTTATAAAGTCAACTTGGCGTTCCCTGCCCTGTATAAAAGCACTCGTCCTGCGGCCTGCCCTCGTATTTCTATATGGTCCGGGAACTCCTCAGTGACTTTATATCCTTATATTACGCTGTAAGGGCTGTACTATCCCGATTAATCCCTTATATAATCAATGTAGTGTAACATAACACTACATTAACTGCTATATATAAACATAACAAAAAGTTATACTTGTGGAAATATTTTTTTTTTTAGTAATCATTAATCTTTTATTTTTTTTGTCTTTTTCTCTGAATCCGAAGTTCCTATATTTCATATGACCCCTAAAGTACATAAAGCTGAACGCCCACCTCAGGGTTGTCCAATTGTAGCAGGTATTCAATCCCTTAATGAGGGCTTGTCACACTTCTGGATATACTGTTGCAGCCCTTTGTATTGAGACTCCATTCGTATTTGAAAGATACCAATCAGGGTTATATCTATCTTTGAGGATTTTCCATGTGACAAAGATTGCATTTTAGAGCCACCTCTGATGTGGTGTTCCTTTATTCTAATATAACCCCACCAGTATTGGCATAATAGCTTGTCAGATACCAACCTTGATATGTATAGTAGTTTAGTAATACACAGAAAGCTTCATCATAAACTCTTTGACATATCTTCTAACGAATAACTTTTTTATTTTTGATGGCACATACTATTTTCAGTGTTGTGGGGCATCCATGGGTGCTAAATTTGCACCAACATATTTTATCTAATTTATTCATGGGGTGGTGGGAAGAAACGGTTCTTTTCCACCACCCCGCTTTCATCTAACAATTTTTATCGTTGTCATGTATCGTAGATCGATTACCTATATTGGGTGTGAGAGGGTGAACAGCTGGATTTTTTGATAGGTGGTATGACTACTTTAAATGATAATACCTATAACATCAGATTCACCCATCACATAGGACCTCTTGAAATCCAATACCTTGACTTTACTATTGTGCATAGAAGGAAATTCCCTTCACATGAGAGATTATAGAAAACCTTTGGCATGCAGCCAATACTTAAGGCTGATCACATACCCTCACCATTGTATTAATGCCATACCTTACGGACAATCCCTGCGTATCCGCAGGAATTGCTCATCAGAGACACATATAGGACATCAGCAAAATGATGACTGATAGACTTATACAGAGAGTTATAACAGGAAACTCCTACAAAGACACAGAACAAAGCAGAAAATAAAGACAAGGACCCTCAATATATGGAAGAGCATACAGTATAGGTGGCAAAATCAGGACTTAATAATAAAAATAAGCAGGTTTAAGGGAGTCTATTTTCCCCCAATACAGTTCCCAATATAAGCTATAATAAAGTCTGTTAAAAAATACTTACCCATTCAAGAACAAGATCCTATCCTGAACAAATCTTGAGAGAAGGGTATAGTGTGGTTCCCTGTAGACGCGCACGCTAGGCAATCAATTATCCCCTAGTACTTTTGAAAGCCATAGAAGTAACAAAGAGACGTGGCTAAACATAGAGGAACCTATCCCTGTGGTACCACCAGATGCCTAACATGTGGTTCATACAGAAGGGAGATTCTTTCAGTAGTTCTAGTAACGGCAAATCGTTTGGGATAAAAAGTACATAATACTGCACCACTGATCATGTAGTCCTACCTTTTGAAATGCAGCGTTGTACATACAGTATGTGGGGCTGCACCACACGCCCCTTGAAATATAGAATCCGGGAACACGTTTGTGACATAAGGAACCAGAATGAGAAAAGCCCGGTAGCAAGACATTTTTCATATTGTAAGAAATCATAGACCGAACAATGCTACTATAAAAGTACAAGCCCTTACACAGATTGCCCCGCGAGAAGGAGGTGATTGTTTGACTCCAAGGCAACTTGGATGTTCTTATTGGATACCAGACACCCTCGCGAGTTTGAATTCTATGGGTGACATAATGTGCTTTTGCTAAATAAGTCTCCTTATTAATGTGTTTGTTGCCACTGTTATCCTCCCTCCCTCTTTTTCAGGTTCTACTATTAGAATCATTTAGAAAACTCACTATGTTAAGATTACCTATGGCTTACCATATATACTCGAGTATAAACCAAGGTTTTCTGTGGCATACTGTATGCACCATAAAGGAGGATTTACCCCTATTTGCAAGTATTTGCCACTTAAGATGTTTGAAACTACAACTCTCAGCAATAAAGCATGCTGGGAGTTGTTATTTCCAAATCTTAAGTGGCAAATACTACCCTCCCCCTCGGTTTATACTCAGCAATATGTTTTCTCTTTTTTTACCTAAAACTTAGGTACCTCGTTTTATACTCGGGACGGTTTTACTCGAGTATATACGGTACTTATTTGTTTTAATTGTTCATCTAGATCACATATCTATATTTTTTGTATCAAACCAATATGTTCTATTTCCTATCGGATACCATAACATTTCATTCATGTGAAGAGATATATATATTCTCCTTTTTTGTTACGTTTTGAGTAGTTTATGTGGGTATTAATCGCTCTTTTCCCTAACCATACAGATTGTGACTACGGATAACCCTCCTCCTGTATCCATGTCTTATATGTCTTCCGTGTGGCAGGTAACTAGTATACATTTCTGTAGAGATTGTTTTTAATCATTGTATCTATTTGGGAGCAGCATTTTTTATATCTGGTATGTGCCATTCTCCGCTATTTCCGCTTTGTATATTTGAAGTTTACATGCTGTATGTAATTTTAAGGATGTTCCCCTTTTCTAATCCTTGTGCTGACTAACTATCAGTCGGATTGTAATGGGTTAAATGGTGAGAGATCCCTGTAGCTGTTCACTAATTGCTCTCATTGTAGCCTTGCCTATAACAGGAGATGGCAGATAGTTCCTTTTCCCTTATGTCGCCTATGAGTAAGGACCCCTGCTATGTCCGAAACGCTCATTTTGCTATTTTGATATGTTTTAAACTGTAGTACCTGTTTTGGACTACAATAAACTGGAGTTTTTATTCTAATATACATTGAAGTGATGTCCTGATTGGTTGATCTCCCGAAGCAGCCAGCTCCTTTTTCCATGTGTTCAAAATATAACATTGGGGGAAAAAGATGGAAAAGAAAATGTCATATCAATTGACATTCAACATTTAAACAATTTAACAAACAAAAGTACTTGCAAAATTTGAAAGGCACACATCTATCTCTCTGAAGCAACACCTGGTAGATAAGAGACCCTGCTAGACAGAGGATCCTGGTAGACTGAAGACCCTAGAATAAAATCATGTGAAGAAATCTACTGTATGCTCCATCTGAAGAATTTTGCTACTTGCTTTACAAAGGTGTGTAATCTACCTATCAAAACACCAATCCATGGTTTCTATTTTAGGTGAAAAGAAAAAGGTAAGCCAGGAAAGTGTCCAGGGAACACAATGCAGTAAAATACCAGATCCCTGATCAGCCTCTGTTCTATAAAAATGTGAACTCAAGGATTAAAATCTGTTTAAATGTCTTATTATTAAAGTAGTTAAACATTCACAACAAGAGGATTTTCAGATATCAACAAAAAACCTTTTGCTTAGATTTTTATAATGGAAGCTGTACCTGCCTTATCCCCCTAATTAAGATTATATTTTAGGAGCACAATAACATTTGGATTTGTTTTAATTTCAGTATAACTTAAGCATACGATTTTTAGCGCCATCTAGTGGATTAAAAGGTGTTTTACTTTTTTTGAACTCTGTGACATTTATGAGGACTTTGGTTCAAGATTTAAACAGGGCAATTTACAGAAGACGCAGCGGCGCACATTGCTCCTTTCAGCCCTTAACGTTGCGATAACCAATTTATGGTCGGTTAGCGCATGTTAAGTCTCGCTTTGCGGAGGCTGCCGAGTAACGTTGAGACACTTGCGTAGCTGTCCCAAAAATTTACCAGAGGCTACCCGGCTCTTTGAGCGTAGGTATTTAAAGCCAACTATAGGCTGCATTAAATACTTACGTGTGGTGAGATTCACCCAGATTCGCACAGCCTTTGGTAAATCTGGAACGGGAGATTTGCCCAGAGGAACTTGGCCTTGTTTATAATATTAAAAGGGAAGTTCAGTGCAAATACATATGCTTTTCAGAAAAGAGCAGTATTTTTTCCATCCCAATGACCTTAACCTGCCCATTCACCATTTTGTCTGTGTATAATAAATGTAACCGAAATACCTGACTTCCTGTTTGCAGGACCCCTAGAGAGACCGTTATGGTTTTGCCCTTGACCCGCGCCTGGGTTGATTCAGTTGCTCATAGATATCTGAGCATCTTTGACCATCCAACAGCCAATCAGTAGAAATTACTGTTAGGAACCATTCCAAGGATGTGGGTGCATCCTGGGAAGAAGAAGGACTGTTAGAACCTAAAATGTCATCTCACTAATGTCAACAGCATGTACCAGCAAAGGGTATGAAATCAAATTATTTTTCAAAATGGGAGAGAATATGTAAGTAACTAAGAAGGAATTACACAAACTAACAATTTAACAAATATTTAACATTTCCACTGACTGTCCCTTTAATAGGTTACATTTGATATTTTGTTTGTGAATCTGTATTACGGTCATCTATGAGTTTCAGTGTACGAATGTGATTGTCTGTATTAATGCACCTACAACCCAACGTTCTGGGGTACTTGTTTACACGTGGCATTTCTCTGTTTGCAGTCATTTGTTTGATAACCTAAAGGAGAATTATACTGAGGCCAGTTTGGATGAGGTCACTGGGTTTATTAGGTATTAGATTGTGTATTGTTACAGTAAAAGTACTAATAACTTCACAGGACTCTCTGGTGATCTTGGTCCACCACTGGGAGGAGTTTTTTAGTGAGTAAGTTTTAAGTAAAAGATAAGTACAGATTGTAAACAACTAGACCACACTGTTGAGTCCGACAGTGGGACAAAGGAACATCATTTTTTTTGTTTTTTTAAAATTACAGACATGCCCATTTTTAAAATCTTTATTCTGCGACGTCAACAGTGGTGATATATCTTGTTCACTGTACTTCAACATGTAAGAGCCATGGTCCACACTGTTAAAATACTGCTATACTTACTAAAATAGTTTTTTTGTTTTGGTTAGTGTGGTGGGGGGGGGTCCGTCCTTGTAAAAGTTTGTCTTAGGTGGGAAAAATCTAGAACAACACCCTCCTGGATGAGTGAAATCTTCACAACATGCTTGTATATGGAAGAAGGGTGGGACAAGACCGTGTTTATTATTGGTTTTTACACGTTAATTTGCTGTTGCCCATGTCGTTAAATTTCAGGATTTCAAAGCAGTTGTTGAGCTTGAGCATGGGACTGCTAAATATTTACAGGGCTATTTAATAAAGGTTCTTTGTTAAAAATGTGCTCAGTTGCCACAATCACATCAGATTTTGCTTTCACAATGTTAAAATAATATCTTATGGTTGGGGGCAAAATTAGCAACATTTTTTTTAAAGAACTTTTTATTGAATAACCCCGTTAGTGTATTAGTAGTGAAGCACATGTTTGGCTATCTCATGGTCCTTCGATCAAGCGCAAAGTTACCAATTGAGCCCCTCACCGTCCTTACAGGGTATGTCACCCTTTAAACCGAAAAACCAATTTAGTCACACTTACTGACCCCACTGTGTAGTGTTTAACAAAAGACCCTTACCTTCCACCTGTGGCTCTTTATGTTAAGTTCTCTTCAGTGCCTTTTTCAAAGGTCCCAGAAAGGGAG
Organism: Hymenochirus boettgeri; assembly: GCA_019447015.1. NCBI lineage: Eukaryota > Metazoa > Chordata > Amphibia > Anura > Pipidae > Hymenochirus > Hymenochirus boettgeri. The sequence goes on along the minus strand of CM033470.1, from coordinate 256,031,081 downwards.
TCTGTAGATCATCCAGTCCCTGTTTCATATTCATCATGTCCTCAGGGAGGACAACTGTGTCATGCGCAGGAGAGCCCCCCCCGGCCCGGTTCCTCCCACGTCTCAGATCCCTTCGTGGTTGCTTCTTCCCATTGCATAGTAAGGGGCACCCCACCACACCCAACGGTGCCGGCGATTTATGTTTTAGAAAATAAGTGCACAAGAAAATTCTACAACCCGTATCACTTTAAATAATTTGGGGCTGGTGTCCACATGTGCTTAGCCGTGATTGGAAAAAGCTCTCCAGACAAGTGCGTAGGAGCGAAATGCATCCCCTCACCTTCTTTTCCTCTTATGAAGGACCCTACTTCTTCAATGACCTCCCTGGGTATCCTATGACATCAACACCTGGACGTTGTTCTGACCTGTCGACTGAAGGAACTGGTAGCCTATAAATGTAGGTGTCCAACATTAAAGTTAATAACAGTACATGTTGCTTACTTCTTTCAACTGTAGGGCAACCTGCTCTTTGTTTTAGGTGTGTTTTTAAATTGTGTCCCGAGTTAATAAAGGTGGGATTTTTATTTGTTTTCACTATCTTAGAGTTGTGCGATGGCCCCCTCTTTTTTTTTTATTGGTTGCAAGTTATATGCTTGATTCTATAGAGTTTTTTTGCACCTCACCTTACTTAAAGTATAAACTATAGGTTTTTTTTCCACCGTGCCCTAGAACGGAACGGGGGAGCTAAAACAAAAGGGGGCGGGGCTGACCAAAGGCGCTCGGGGCCTGGGAGCTATATAACACCCATCTACACCTACATAAGGGGCCCGGGCCCAAGCCAAGGGGACACTAAGAGGGCTGGGGGGGGGGCTAACGGGGGCGAAACAAGGGGCAGGGTAAGGCCGGGAGCACCCCACCGCAGGGGCTACCTAACTGCTGCTAGCACTACGGCCTTACGGCCGGGGGACTAGCCTACTGTACTCCTTAACAGCGGGACAGGCCCGCTGGAAAAAAAAAAAAAAAACCAGGGGTCCCAGGGGCCTAACTCTTGACTTACTAAGCTAGACAGCTCAAACGGAAAACAGCGACCAAGACCACTAAGAGGGGAAGGGGGGCCTAGGCTGGCTACCCTCGAGCTGGGCAACCCAGGGGAACTACTAAACCTACCTGCGGGGGGGCGGGGCGGTAAAGCCATAGGGGAGGGACTGGGGGGGGAAGGGACCGGGGCAGGGGAAGGCCCTGGGGGTACGGGGTGCGGGGGGAGTCCAACGGGGGGGCGGAGGGGAGGCGGGCATTAAGGGCGCTTTAGGGCCTAGGGGGCTCTAATAGCCGGATAATACTAATTGTACTGCCGAAGAATTCTACGTCACACTCATTTGTTCCCCTCTGCTGTCTGCATGCCCAGCCGTGTCTGTGATGCTGACGTCGTCAGCCAGCACAGTCGCTACTGCTAGTCTGACCCCTCTGCCCTCTGCTGCTGCTTCCAGCAAGCAAAAGGCCAGAGCCAAGGTAATGAGTTACATTACTATTTTCTGTGATATTTTACAAAACTAACACAGGGGGGAGGGCGATGAGTGTGGTCTGGGGTGGCCCTACACTACCGAAGGAAGTTTTCATTTGGGTGGACATACAGCTTTAAATAGGATAAAATCAATATACATACCATTAATAACCAGCTCCATCTAGTGAGCCCAGGATGCATAATGATAATTTATGGACATGACCAGTCGGGTCTATGGTCACATTGTAGCACAATTTTAATGTTCAGGAAATCCTACAGGAATGAAGGGTAGTGGCTAATCTCTACCTACCACAGTTTATTATCTGTAAAAGAAGGGGGGGGGGATTCATAAGGTCATGTAACCTGAGTATAAAAAAAACTTAATCCTGTAATGAAAAAAACCAGTTTTTTTTTTAAAGCCAAATGGTTCCATTATATTTTAATTTCTCCATCAGATTAAGAGGTTACATATATGTTCTTAATGGATATGACATTAGTTTTAAGACAACCCTTTATATTCATATTTTTAACGTAAATAAACTGCTGGCTTGTAATAATTACAGCTTCCGGTGGTCTTAAAATCTGAACAAATTCTAACATTCTTAATAATCGGCTTTGTTTTAACTATACCGCCAAATTGTGCCCTCTGATATGAAATAGGGGTGTACTATTGGCATGGCATGGTTTGACAATGACTTTGAATCTGTGCTTATCAACTTACTGCATAGTTGGCATGGTTACCCATTCCCTATTTTAAAACATATGCGTTGGCACAAAATTCTTATAGTTTGTTGATAAAATGCCTTTTGGTCATTTTCATACTTTGCTTGTTCTCTCTTTTCACGTTTTAATTTCTGTTATATGGGGGATTTTAAATGTTGTTTTCTTGCATATAGATGTCCAGTTTCTTGGAGCAAATTATCCAATACTTTATTGCTTCTTTTGGGCATTTTGAGGTCACATATGTTTAGAACGAAGCTTTCAAAATAACATTGTTTCTCCCAGAATTTTTTTACCGTGCCCCGGGTGGCTAAAAAAGTAGACCGGGTAGGGTAGGACTGGGGACATGTGGTGGTAAGGGAAAATGTGCACTTGCACTGCATCATGCCTCAGTATATAGGTCGGATATTCTAACTTTTGTCCCACCAGATGTTTGAAAACTATAACTCCCAGCATTCCATGGTTGTAGAATGCAGGGTAGTTGTAGTTTGTCAACATCTGTCAGGTACCCATGTAACATAGCAGCACAAGCACATGTGACACCTTTGTGGCCTTGGAGATCTTGGAAAAGCTAATTAAGGTGCTAAAATATTCTTGGCAGGGTGTAAAACGGTTCTGGACTGAGCAGTTTTTGGCGGGAGTTTTACTGCACCTATTTGGCACACCAATAAACCTACTTCTAAATTCTTTTAATCACAAGTGTTCTCTGAAGAATTTTTTTCCAGCCGGGTGGCATAAAAGTAGAGGGCGGTGGGTTGGCGTGCCGCGCTAAAAGACCCTAGGTAAGAAACTGCAAATACTTATTTTTTGGGTTAGTAGTTCTTGAAACTTCCATTTATATTTTCATTATGAGATATTTTTATATCTATTGAATATGTACTATAGCAGGATATCTACTTTGTAGTTTCGAGAATGTGGGTTTTATATTTTCGTGCATAATACAGTATACTGGGGTCTTGGCACCATAAAGCTAAAAGATGTTGTTCCTCCCAGGGATATTTTCTATGTCAGAGTTCCTTGCTCTGTGTATGGTCAGGGATTCCCTTTTGACTGTCTGTATATATTACACTGTAGGGTGGATGCATTATCTACAGTATATGAGAAGAAAAGCGGACCAAGACTCCATCCAATCCTGGAATACAAAGCTTTTATTTTCAATGGATTAAAACATGAGGTGAAAAGGAGGAAAGCTAAAGCCCTCGGAGGGCGTCACGAAACGTGTCAGGGCTTTAGCTTTCCTCCTTTTCACCTCATGTTTTAATCCGTTGAAAATAAAAGCTACTTTTTATCCCACAATTGGATGGAGTCTTGGCCCGCTTTTCTTCTGATATAGTTACTGCCTTTCTGGAGTGCTCCAGATTCTCCTTGGGACAGACTCTCCGCCACTGGTGATCACGGTAGCGGAGGTAGGATACATACATATTGACTTTATTACGGGGGTGCATTATGCCTTAATATGTTTTATGTTCTATGCTGATGCCATTCAAATTCCATTGACCGTTTTATAAAGATGAATAACCTTTATATCAATAAAAAAAATGGAACAGTATCTATATAAACAAAGCAAATTATCTGTTTTCGGAATGTCTTTTATATTTTTAAACAACAGACACATGAGTGTATAATTTTGGACAAAAAAATCTGGACTAAGGGCACGGCCACACTGCAACGCAACCGCACACGGAATCGCATCATGTGCGATTTCGTTGCGTTTGCACATGCATTTTTTCATTAAGTATTGGAAAACGCATGCGATTGCGATTTAAAATGCGGAATGCAAATCGCAATCGCATCACACCCGAAAACGCGCGTTTGCGTTGCCGCGATTCTAATGGTTTAAAAAAAAAGCAAACACAGAAAAATCGCAGCAGTGTGGCCTAGCCCTATGTGCACTTTAATAAAGGATAACTTGGTGTGCTGTGTTGTACAATATTTGTATACCGTATATACTCGAGTATAAGTCGAGGTACCTATTTTTACCTGAAAAATGTGTAAAAACTGATTGACTCGAGACCGAGAGATACATACTGGTCAAGACCAGTAAAGTGAAAGAATCAGAATGTCACGGGTGTGAATGTGTGGTGGGAGAGAAGTGTGCCACAGCCATCCCTCTGATGAGCGGCTATGAAAGGGGTTCTAGAAAGGTTCACTTGGTGTATGTAATAATAAAAAAGTAGTAAGTGTGCGTCTATGGTGGTATTATACTCGTGTAACGCTAAGAGGCGAGTGGAGAGGCCCATCAATGGAAAATTTAGCGACAAGTTCAAAAGCTCAAATCTGCACCGACAGTACCTGAGTCTCACCTACTCCACAATAGGAAAGACCTGACACCAAAATGATATTAAATATCATAAGTGGTATACATATATGCGAGTATAGCGAAGAAGTAAAATATGAAAGTCAGATACAATAAATAAAGCTCTCCTTGGAGAGAAGGATAGGGTAACAAGTAAAGAAAAGGATGTACCAAACACCAGACATAACATGGTTCTGTACACATGGGGTGTAGAGATACAAACACACTAAAGCACTGTTAAATATTTAACATCAGTTTTTACATTTAATCAGTTTTGTACATTTTTAATAAGACATTAAACGCCTGCTACGCCTAGTGGGTAAATACGCTTAAATTAACCGGTGTTTCACAGCAGTTAAAATTTTGACTGATCCGACTTATTCCTCATCCTTGAGAGAAGTGACTCCTCCTGTCTCGATAATATAATCTAATAGACATGATAGATAGATAGATAGATAGATCGATAATAGATAGAAATAATAGCTAGAAAATAGATAGATAAACTAGATAGATAATACTCGATAATATATAATAAAAATAGATAATATATAGATAGATAATAATCGATCATGATAGATCAGCTATCTTATAGATAAATTTATAGAAGATAGATAATAGATAGATAGATAGCTCGCTAAGCTCATCGCTCCTCGCATCGCTCGCTCTCTCATCGCTCCTCTCTAGCTCGCTAGCCTCGCTCCTCGCTCGCTGCTCGCTCGCTCGCTCGCTCGCCTACCGCTGCTCGCTCGCTCGCATCGTCGCTCGCTCGCTCGCTCGCTCGCACTCGCTCGCTCGCTCGCTCTCCGCTCGCCTCCTCGCTCGCTCGCTCGCTCGCTCGCGCGTCGACATCGCTCCGCTCGCTCGCCCTCGCTCGCTCGCTCGACTCGCTCGCTACTCGCTCGCTCGCTCGCTCGCTCGCTCGCTGCTCTCTCGCTCCTCGCTCCTCTCTCGTCGTCTCTCTCGCTCGCCTCTCGCTACGCTCGCTCGCCTCGCTTCGCTCGCTCGCCCTCGCTCGATGCTCCTCGTGCTCGCTCGGTCCTTGCTAGCTCGCTCGCCGTCTGTCGAATCCTCGATAGCTGATGCATCGTAGATAGCATTTGATGATTGCATCGCTTTGTTTTATATTGATTGTGGGGCTACGGGTATCCACTGGTTATGCCCTAAATTTCCTCGTGCTGATACCCTATCTGTTACTAGTAAAGATATCCTTTATTTCCTAAATGCCACATGTTTGATTGAAGAAAAAAATTTAAACTGCTGTTATATAATGGCAGGTAGGAAAAGTGTTTAATATAAGCAAAATTACATTCACAATATGTCTCGTGAATCACAGAACTATTACAAAAGGTATACAAATAAACGAAGGTTGCAAACAAAAGAAAAGTTTGCAAATGCAATCTAATATTTCCTTCATCTGCCTACCAGCTAGTAAATTTTCCAATTAAATGAATTGTATTGCAGTAATATGTTGACTGTGAAATGGTGATACCTTGATTGTACAGTCGTTATTGTTGCGTGCAAGGCCCCTTTTAATCTGTTTAAAGTGGATAGCATTATTCTATACTATTACATTCATAACATTTTTCTTTTGGAGATTCACCTTGTTTTGTACCTCTGTGAGGGGGGTGGGTAACTTACGGGAATGCAGGGAAATACGAATTTATAAAATATTAAAAGAATTATAAATTTCAATTTATATTATGTAATTATTATATTAATATTATTTTGTATATTTATATAACAGCAATGTAAATAACATAAATAATCCACGTTAATAAGCAAACTTTGCAATAACCACGGTATAATGAGTGGTTTAACAGAGGAATCTGTGTAATTATATAGTGGGAATAATGCCCCCCCAACTGTAAATAATAGGATATTTATAGTCAACCGATGATTCCGTGAACATATAAAATTACGAGGGCCGCAGGCGAGTACCTTTATACAGGACACGGTACTCAAGGTGACTTCTAATATCCTTATAATTTACAGTTCGGGTGCATTATTTATTATAACCTACCCCTTTGTGTCTTCTGGTTTCCTTCTCCTCCTGGAACTGTAAGATTAAAGACATAATCTTACAGTTCCTCCTATAGAAATCCCATACAGGGGTAGGGTTTATATCAATATAGTGTAAAGTCCCAATCACATTGACTGTATTGAACTTTTGTCAAATTACCGTATATACTTGAGTATAAGTCGAATTTTTCAGGCTTTAAAATTAGTCCTAATTTAGATCCAATTCTGGCAATTACAGATAGTAACAGTAGGTGGCTGTGTGTTAACCGGTATAGAAAGTTACAGGAGCTGATCTGCCTTTACACTTCCTGCTTCCTGTATTCTGGGCTGCTGGACTCACTCAGACTGTCACTGGAATCTGTAAATCTGATGGTCTCCTCAGTTTGGGGCAAAAAACAGCTGCTAGTACGTGCAAATGACAGCTTGAAACTACAACTCTCAGGTGACATTTTTAACTATAGGGGTTAGAGAGTCCATTACCTTGCCACTCCACATGTTTAAAACTGAAACTCCCAGCACAAAGCATGCTGGGAGTTGTAGTTTCCAAACATCTGGAGTGCCAAAGAACTGGAGGTTACTGGTACTGGATTTGGCTATTACTGTATGGGATTCATGTATGGGAATTCTGCTGTCCATTTAAAGGGCAACTAAAGCCTAAAACCACAGAATCAGAAGGCAGTATTGGTGATAATTTTCTACCCGACTTATACTAGTAATATGACCCGATCATTGGAAGATGGTATTTTGCGGCGCCTCTTCCATGTGTTATTAGGGTTCCCATTTTCAGTCATTATATCATTTTATGGTTGTGTATGCCACTTTTTCCCAGTGTGAGTTTCTCTGTTGGAAGTTAGGCCCACAGGGGGAGTGGGACTGTAGTACAGTAAGGGTGTAGTTTAGGAGTATTGAGGGACAATAGGATAATTGTTTATTAATTTTTGTTCCATAATGTAGAAAAATGTTTGGATAATGGGGATGTGTTGTTGGAGAAAGCTTGTGGGTGCTGTTGGTCAAGGAATAGTATTTTGTTGAACGGTTAATTCACATCGCAAGAGTGTTTGTCTGTATGTTCTTCCACATGCGCGTGTTTTCCCAAAGGCACCTCCGGTTCCCCCAACAATCATTTAAAGACATAATAATAGGTCCTGTATGTGTACATAAAAGTGATATATTGTAAGTTTTGGGGCAGGACTGATTGAATTGAGTAAATAATTGTAAGTCTGCGGAATATGTTAGCCGTCTATATAAGAAATAAAATATATACATTATCTAGTCGACCCATGCGGTTTGGTTGGTTCCTTGGACCAATTGAGAGCTTGGGCCCTACTTGTGCGCTTTGAAACTTTTTTTCTTTTAATCTAATACGGATGTCCATTCGTGATCTCTGTTATGACCAGTTAGTCGAACAATGCCCATAAGTTTATGTAAACTGCCCATAATTGTCTAATCTGCCGCATATTGTTAGCCCCCTCCATTCTCCTTATTAATTAGTGCCCTTCTCTGAACGCTTTCATTTCCAAGATGTCCCTTTTTATATGGGATTACAAAACTGCACCCACATATTTCCAAATGAGGAGCCTGACCAGTGCCTTGTCAAGGGGAGCGGGAGATAATATTTCATCTTGTAATCTATTTCCTTCTATTTATACAAGACAATATCTTGCTAGCTCTAGACGTTGATGCATGGCATGCCTTGCTACAGCTAAGGCTGTTATCTACCGGAACCCCAAATCTTGTCCCAGTTAGAGATTCACTTAACCACAGAGCGTATTTTATGGTGTAGGTGGAACAAGTATTGTTATTCCCAAATGCACCCTCACCTTAATTTATCAACATTGAATCTAAATCGGCCATCTGACTGGCCCATTTTGATAATCTCATTTAGCCCGTTCTATTTGCAGCAATTGTTGAATTGCACATCTTTGAAGTTTCCAATCTCTGCATAGGTTAGTGTCATCCACCAAACCAAAGAGACCTGCTCTCAATGCCCCCTTCTAAGTTATTTCTAACAGATTACAAGAGTGGCCCCAGTACAGAACTGAGGCACTCCACCGTGAAACTTTAGCCATAGAAGAGCACCAATAACTCTATCCATTTGCCAAATGTTTTTTTCTTTGGCAACAGTCATCCGTTTTATACATTACCGCATATGTGGCAATGTTACAAAGGCTTTAGCAAAATCAAAGACTACCACAGCATGCTTGTGCAAGAATCTTAAATTCTTACTCACTCTTTCATAAAAAATGTAAGTAGATTTTTCGGCACAATCTATTTCTCACCATCCATGCTGACTACTACTCGTTAAGATCAGTTGGAGGAGACAAAGGCAAGGATAGGATCCCCCTAACAATAGGATTTTATCTGTCCTGGGGCATCGAGTAATCACAGCAGATGTACATTCCAGTTATATTTTGGGTTCTCTTTTTCTCCTTATTCTGGGTGACTTTTTAAACAAAAAAACATAACCCATACCACCCCAAACACTGGTTCAGCATCGCCGGACAAATTACAACACCCCCCACACCTTTCTGTACCCCATGGCAACCACAGACCACAATAATAAAATAGATTGATTACCCATAAGATGCAATTATGAAATTCTAAATGGCCTCTTTCATTACCATAGCAAGGTTCATTGAGTTTTAAAACTGCCGCACAGCACGCAACATATCCAAAATGCAGCCTTTCGAGACAAATTTAAAGTTATAATACTCCTTTCTAGTAATAAACAAGTGATTTATTAAACAGAAAATTTGAGATCAAATATAATTGAAAGCCGGACCCCCTCCGGTACAGTACCAAATACATATACTTTTATAAAACCCCCACCAAGAGGATTTTTTCCCATCTAATGACCTTAACGGGTAACTGGATGGTCTTGAATTCTTCCAAAACTAGTGAAGAAGATAAGAATAGAAAAAAACAACACCCTTCCCTATGTAATGAACCGTCCCTCCACCCCCATCAAAACAGTAATACAATACAGTATCATACAGCCGGGCGTCCCAAGCCTAGCATGAACAACATTGGATTAATTAAAATATTGAGAAACAGTGTTCTGAGCAAGCTCGGAACCTGTGCTGTCCGTGAAACAAAAGTTAAGTATAAGTCCAGATTACACTGTTGCAGTTACGCATCGCCCATAAAGCCAGCCCCCCCCACACAACAATCCTATAGCGCCTACAAAACCCACTTCAGGCCCCTGGTGAGCCGCAACTGCACACAAGTTGCTACTTTGCAATATAACACAGGGACTGGATCCACCTCAACACCAACAGTATCCTCAATTGCGGCACATTTCGTAGAATGCAGAAGGACCTAAAACAACCACTGGCATACGGACTATTGGAAGCTTTTTCACAGCCTTATTACCCTTGGCCCCTTTTTTTTTTTACAACCCCAACAAAATAAAACCAGGGCATTGGAAGCGGACTTACTTGACCCCCCCACACACAAACCAATTGTCAACAAACGGGCTACCACCCCTGTTAGCAGCTCCCGTGGCCAAACACCGAGACCAAACCCATCATTCCAGCCTATCTGTGGTCCCTCTACAGTCCCGCACTTCCCCCCCCCCGGTGCCCACCCAGCCTCCCAACAACCTATAGTTATGCTGCTCTACTCCCGAGTCCCCGGTCCCCACTTTTTAACCCACCCCGATCCCCACACAACATAGCATCGGCTCCCCAATCACCTGCCAAAACAACCGACGCGGTTTGCTTGCTTTAAAAAACCTCCTACACGCAAAAGCTTCGTCCCAAGGGTAACTCTCGAGACTTCCATGCGAGCACACTGCCCAATATAAATAATTCCCACAACCAAGGGCGAGGGCGGATGTAATCATCATAAGCTTGAAGCTATATGTTTTAAAGGAAACAGTACATGCAAAACACACAAATTTAATAGGAAAATAGAGGTCACTTGCAAACATGGATACACCACCCTCTTCATTAGATTATGTATGATGGGGGATAATTAGCTCCCCACAAAAAACTCCACAATGTTCACACCCCATATGTATTTTTCATTAATAAACCCGCTTAAAATTAGAGCCCAAATACAGCAACTACTAAGAACCCAGGGAAATCCCAGGACAAAATGCGGAATTAGATTCTACACCTATAAGAAAGCAACCATAATCCTATGTTATCATTATAAACAATGTGGACAATCTGTTCGAAGGTTAGTAACAATCCCACCTGCTCTCAATTTTGAAAAAACGTATGGAACTCACACCACTCAACGTTACCTCCCCTTTGACACCAAGGATATTTGGTGGATCCCCATAAACATGAACATTATTCGGTTTCTTTGATGATCTTCAATATGTGCTTAGCCAAAGGATTCTGTCTCGTTTGAGCCATTTAAAGTGGCCCCCCCCCCCTAACAGTCAAGCAATTCTCATATTAAGGCCTTGCTTTGGTCTGCCCAACATATCTCATTCCGCATACACATGGTAATTAGAGATATGACCCGAATGCTTTGACACGATTATTTAATTATTAAGCTTGTACTTTATAAATTTTCCCTTCTCCCTTCACAGTAAGGGTTCTTGTTTCATTAAATTTAAACATTTTACATTTCACGAAACAATCGTTCCCTTTTATGAGGAAGATCCAACCAGCTACGGGACATTCACCTTCGAGGCCTCAAATAAAATCGGGATAAAATATCCTTTAGATTTTTTCCCCCTCCTTGCTGTATCTGTGGGTAATTACAAACACAGTCCCTAAGGACATCATCGTTCTTCAGAGAAAGAAACCAATATTTTTCCAGAATTCTTCCTAACTCTGGCCATTCATTTATGCACCTCCTAGTTATAAAAACGAAATGGGGCTTTCTTTTTTTTGTACCCCTCTCTAAAGCATCCCTTTTTGTATAACAGATCAGACTTAGTTTTTGTTGGGCTTCCCTGAAACCTTTGTGAATAGTTTTTTATTTCCCCTCTTTTGAAAATCTTACTTTCATTCTCCTAGGGATTTGCTCACAAATTCTCACTCAGCCCCGCCAGGAACCAGTTTCAGTCCTCTCAATATTTAAGCTGGGAAACAAAAACATTGGAAAAAAAAAACCCCCCAAAAACACCATAGGTATACCTTGAAGCAATTTTGTGGGTGGTGGCTAGGGCAGGTAGCAATGAATTGATGCCGGTATCTTTTCTAAAAAGTCTCTGCTAACCAGGGTGTCTCCCTCTTTTCTAATGAGAAGGTCCAAAAAAAAGAAACTGAATAGGGTTTCCATGGTGCTGTGAGTTTAATGTTTTTATGTTTTTATTTGAGTACCTCAATGAAGTTTTTAAGCAATACTATGGCCCATTCCATATCATTAAAATATCATCCACATAGCGGATCCCAGTAACACGTGATTTTCTACACCCAGAGTTCTCATGCGCCATTGGCATCAGTATTTCCCACATTCCCAAGTGTAGGAAAGGCATCGTGGGCGCGCAACCGCGCCATCGCCGTCCCCTCGTATTCTGGCCATAATGTCTCCCATTAAATAGGAGACATTATTTCCCAAATAAAATTTTAATAGTTCTAGGGTGAACTGTGTGTGTGTGCAGTGTACTGTTCTCCTCTGAGTTTCAGAAACATTTGGCATGCTTTTAACTTTTCATGGGGAATAGAGAATACAAGCCCTTACATCCAAGGTGACCAAAACCAATGCATTAAGTCAATGCTGATCCCATCTACTTTCCTAAGGAATCGACTGTGTCTAAAGTAAAAGAATCCAGTTTATACAAAATGGTCTCAGTTATTTCGGGTCTATATATTGACAGATATGTTCGTGGGCCCCAAATTTCCCGAGACCAATTGGTCTCCACGGAGGATTCAGTTATCCTTGTTATTTTTGGATAATGTAGATAGAATGTGGGAAACTTAGGATTTTTACATACAGATAATCGCGTCTTTTTTAGAATTAAACTCCATTAACCTTTTGAATCATATTTTTAATTTACGTTTGTATTTCCTGTAAAGGATTCAGATCAAGTCTCACATATTGATCTATCAGCTAATTGTCTATTAGCTTTTTCTCATATGGATCTGTCATTACACCACATTACCTCCTTTATCAGCACATTATCAGTTCTGTTATTTTTACGAGATTTCTGCCCAAAATTTACCCATTTCGTCTTTAGTAAGATTGAATGTGAGCGGGCGGTGGGGTTAAGATCTCTTAATTTCCTGAGACCAATAAACGTACAAAGGGAGGCGACATTTTGGGATAGCCAATGGACGGAAACCTTTCGATTTAACCTTTAAAGAGTGTAAGTTTTTTGAAATTTCGAATTTTGTTTTTTTATTGCTCCATTAACATCATTGGATCCTACATTTCTTCCAAAAAGATAAAGCTATGTTAACAGCGCATTTTAATCTGCACTGTTCCCTGGCACTCACGATGACTATCTTTAGATGGATTTTCTTCAAAATTAACCTTAGCAAACAGATTCAAAGTTCTTTAGTTACTTCAAATTTATCAGGTTTATTAGTAGGGACACCGAAAGACATTGGATAAGAAATTAATTTTTTATGTTGGATCAAGTGTGCGAGTGCTTTGAAGGATTATTAGGAAAATATCTTCCGATTCGTAGTTATACCCAGCCTTTACAGAACATGAATTTAGGCATACTAATGTCAAAAGCAGGGAATGCAAGGGGTATAAATCCAACTATTTTTCAAAATGGAATGAATATGTAGAAAAACTAGGGATGATATTATAAATTAATAATTTAAAAATAATATTTCCACTGAACTTTCCCTTTAAGTAGAAGAAATGTCATCTCAAAATGATTGTATCAGTCTCCAAAAATGTAAAGTGCCTTATGTAGGTGGAAGGCATTTATAATTTTATCATTTGACAATCTAATTTTTTAAATATATAACTTAAAATGATGGTAATTACAATGTGTTTGGGTTTCCCTATTAAATATCTTGAAAAATGTTCACTTAATT